>QEPC01013002.1:1942891-1985010 GCA_003113815.1 Sphenodon punctatus | reverse complement strand
TTTCGTAGTTCGGTGTTCGGTTCCGTTCGGTGTGTTCGCCATTTCGGTGTTCGGTGTTCGGTCCGTTCGGTGCGTTCGTGTTCGTGTTCGGTTGTCCGAACAGGCCGAGTTCGGGCCGAACACCGAACTACCGAACCGCGTTCGCCCATCCCTAGCCCTTCGTCCTGTCTATCTCCAGCCTTGTCATGTCTCCTAGCTTCCTGATTGGCTAGCAACTGGCCTATAAGACTTGCTGGAAGCCCCAGGAAGTTGGATGGAACAACAAATCCTCACTTTTGGTTCCTGGCCCCATTTCTGCTTTTGTCCTTGCTCTGCCTGTCTCCAACCTTGCACCCCTCCATCTCTCTGTTCCCCTCTCCAGCCTTGCTTCCCTTCTTGCGTCACTATTTGGGTCTGTGGTCCTGATCCTGAATCCTAGCCTTGATTAGGGTTTCCACTTTGCTCGTTTTTATCCTGACACTTCCATTTTGGCCTATGGGAGTTTCAGGTAAAAAACCACCACAGGTGGCAACCCTAGCCTTGATCGTGGCCCTGGGCCCCAAACCCCACAACCCTTTCAGGAAGACACAAAGGGTGAAAACAGACATGATGCTAACCACCCTTTAACCACCCTTGGTGGTTATTTATGCATGTTGCAGGGCTATATTGGTGCCCTATGCAGCCCTGGAACATGCATAAATGCCCACCAAGGGTGATTAAAGGGTACTTAGCGTCATGTCTGTTTTCACCCAAAGTGATCTCAAAAGCCTGAAGTCTACAACACACCACTATTTAAATTTGAAATGCTAGTCATTTATTTGTAAATAAGAATGAACTTGTAAGTTGTGTTTTTAAAAGAAAGACTTTTGCATCTTTTAATTTGAGAGTAGAAAATGCTGTTTTCCATAGGCCTGAGAAAAATATTGAAAAAATAACTCCAAAAGCCTGACCCAATTGCTGTTTAAGTTAATGCAAAGATATCATTGGAATAGGTAGTTAAAAGCTAATTACGTAACATGTACTTTACTTCAGCTTCAGTATTTATTTATAGGTTTGGTTTTATTATCTGTGGCTGGCTGGAGATCTCAACTCATCTACTACTGTGCATCAGTGGCGTGTGCTCTGTTAGGTCCTGTTACTAAGCAACAGGCAAATTATTTGAATACAAAATAGTTGATATTTATTTGATTTTTGATAGCTGACAAGCAGGACCCTAACATGCTATTTTTTCATAAGGATGAGTCTGTTCAATTGATTTAAAAGAACAAAATATAGTTCTCTTCCCTCTAGGACAAAAAATAATACAAAGACAGAAAATGATGGAAAGCATTACAAATTACAAAGAACTTGATGTAAAATTCATGTTAGCCTTCTTGTCGAACTTGGGTACATATAAAACAATCTTTCAATTCAATGTCATCAAATGCTGCGAGTAACTTTGTAAGTTACTTGGTTTATCATAAAATGTCAGTAACATTTTAGAACTTAAATAGGTGAAACCCAATGCCTTGGAAATGCTGCCCTCTCTGAGAATCAAAGCC
This sequence comes from Sphenodon punctatus, assembly GCA_003113815.1. Lineage (NCBI taxonomy): Eukaryota > Metazoa > Chordata > Lepidosauria > Sphenodontia > Sphenodontidae > Sphenodon > Sphenodon punctatus. Next base: position 1,983,490 of record QEPC01013002.1, on the reverse strand, counting down.
CCACATCTTTTTCAGGTCACCAACACCATTAACCTGTCCCATTGCAGTTACTTCACACTTGGGTAACTACTGCTAATGCATGATGTCACACAGCTATTTAGGATGAAATGACCTAAAGATCATCCAACTGATATGACCAAGAATAAATTTCCAAGACAATTTACTGACAATAAGCTCTTCTCAGAGAAGGTCACATCAAGGCTTATAGAAATCACTGTCCTCGGAAACAGTGGGCAAGTTCTTCAGCTGGTGTAATGTGGTGTAGCTTCACTGTGCTGAGTGAAACTATGCTGATCTATACTACCTTTGGTTCTTTTTTCCCACAGCTATTTCTAAGGATATCTTTGAGCATCTAACCCTTCCTATGATCAACTTAATTGTTCTGAGAAAATGCTGAGCAATTTGTTAAGGTTCAAAAGAGCATTGCCTTCAGATATCCAGTCCTCACAGTACATTAGTGGCAATATATATGACCGAGATGGCTCTCCATGTAAGTAAGTAAATACTTTATTGCATGGCCATCAGGCCATTGCATATAAAACAAAATATAAAACAGAATATAAAAAGCAAACAGATTATATGATTACACATTGCGAGCCACGGCAAAATTTAAACTTCAAATATAGCTACAAAACTTTGGCATTGGTTAGAGCCTCACAACAATCTAGCGACAGACATAGACACATTGCAGTCACTTAGCCCCAGTTGGTGATATAAAGTTGTCATCTCCCATACCAAAAATAAAACCCAGATAATCACAAAACAGAACAAGCGTTAAATTGTCACCAAATTATAACTCAATACTTTAGGCGTCTACTCATTTACCTGCATAGGACCTCCATTGCTAGATTCAGAGTCTCTTTTCTGTTTTAATTTGATAACCCAACTTAGAAAGGTTCCAACCGCCTGAGAGGTTGCAGCCGAACTATCACTGCATAAAATGCCCACCCAGAATGCTTCCGGGCAACCTGGGTAGGAGGCCAATAAAGGGGTCAGATATTTCTCGTGCATCCTGACATACATGGGACAGACCAATAATATATGGGTTAAAGATTCAACCTGTCTTAATGGGCACAGGCATAGGCATTCAGCCAATGGAATACCCATATATTTACCATTGGTCAATGCAGAGGGGTAAGCATTTAGCCTAGAAAGGAGGAATAGATGTCTCGCCTCTGGTGGGACACCCCCTTCGAGATAAGACATGGGGGAGCAGGTCTGATTTGCCAATGAAGGATAGAATCCCAGTGCTCTATTACTTCCGATCTCAGCACGCACCTCCTGGCGTGACATATCTATCAGTCTCATAATCAGCAATTTTCTCGCCCCATTATAACCAAGTGACTCCAGGGATTCAGGAGAAAAGCCCAGGTGGTTGATTTTGGGCTCTCCATGTAATGCTTGCCACCATTCCAACTGCTTACCAGGGGCCCGGGCCAGCATTACATTTGGTTATAGAAACCCGGGAGCTAGCTGCAGACAGAACATGAGTTTGCCAAGAATTGTTCCCAATCCAAGGAATGTCTCAGCAGACCCATGGGGCAACAAAAAATATGTCACAGAATGAACATCTATTTGCCTGGCTTGTCAGTTTCAGCAGCAGGAAGTTTTGGAAAGGTGCTTTGTTTTTGTCAATTACACCAGCAGAGAGGTTTTGTTTTGCAACCGGAGCTGTCTGGTCACTAACAAGAAGTTTGCCTTTTTGGGAGATCAGATCTGTGCTGGCTCCTTCTTGCTCTGCCCACTGGGATGCCCTGCACTGTGAAGCTGAAACCTCACAATAGCTTTCCTAAAGTTACTTTTCTGCATAGCAAAGTATGGAAATGGTATATTTCCTACCTCACGCTGGCTCTCCCAGAGATAATGTACTCCGAACTGTCGAGGAATATTTTATACTTACACACTGATGTTGGTTAAATCTGTCAGAGTTTCTTTATTGATCTCAAAGCGCAGAGAGAGAATGCAGAACTGAATCCATGCAAGGAGACAGCCTGGTCTGCTAGATTGCAGATTACATAGGTATTTTATAGGTTACAATTCAAGCAAAGAGATACAGGCATGCCACTCAAAGCAACGTCATACAAAGGTAAAAGGTTACAGCAATTGTTTACATACTCAGCAACATATTCTCAAAACAATATAAGCTAGACTGTTTATAAAGTAAGGTGCCTAAACAAAGCCAATTAACTAAAACATCTGCAAGGCTGTTTTCTCCTATCTGCTGCAGGGAAGAACATGGTGGCCTTCCTCTGTTCAATGTTTATCATGTATAGAGTTGCTTCCCAGACCTTGCTGTGTGAGACAGAACCCAAACTAGCCTCATGATTACATCTATTTAGCAGGCTAAAGCTCACTTCTGCTAAGAATGGTTTTTTACCCAGCATTCATCTGTCTTCCATTTTATATTACCTTACTCTGGCTGTATGTAACTTAATTCTATAGGGTCCCTTATAAAAATTCCTCCACAAAACTAACTGAGACTCATGAGGTAAGTGGCAGACATTTTGCAAAAAACTGCTGAGGAGAGTTTTGCTCTGTAGAAACTCCTGCCTCTCTGTCTGCTGTTTCATGTATTGCCTGTTGTGTACTTCTGCAGTTTTAAAAATGTTATATAGATCTCTGTTTTAGGGAAATATATGTTGTATGGTGTGTTGTGTTGTGTTAAAAGGGCACCCTAAGAAATTCTATTGTCTGTCTAATATCCCACCATGGCCACCAGAGTAAGCGAAGAGTACAGGACCGGACTCACTAGTTCAAATGTTTACATCCCATAAACTACCAAGACAAGACTGACACTATTCATTAGATTGGTCTTTTAGAGAATAGATCCATAAATGGCTATTTTAGCTGACTTGATCAGGACCAGAGATTAGACCTCTGAAAATTGGTGGCTGGACATGAATAGTAGGAAACCTCGCCACTCTCAGACAGGATGCTGGGCAAGAATGGAGTGCTATGGAACTCCTTATGTTCTTAACAGTTTTAATTGATTTTTTACAGTGTACGCTTAGGTATTTTCTGAATTCAAAATCTGTCCCTGATTTGCATTCACAATGCAGTCCTTCGTAAGGACAATATCCATACTAGTAGTTAGCACAGAAAGAAGCCTCATTCATTTCAATATAACTTGTGCTTGCACTAACAGTCAGTTCCGGTGCTATCTCCATGGAAGATCTGGCCTTAAATCTTTTGCACAGATTGTTAGCTTAGCTTTTCTGTTAGCAGGATATGGATGTTCTGCTTCTGTTACTTTTGTTGATCTAGATGCTAGTGTTCTTTCTGTTTGTGTCAAATACTAACTGGTCATTTTTCCTTTCTTGAAATGGAACATTTGTTCACTCCTGTTCTTCGGAATAAACCTTTTGATATGACATGTATCGTTTATTTTCTAAAAACCTTTTATAGAGAACATTGCCAATTTTTTCCTTTCTTGTCTGAGGTTCAGAACGTTGCTTTTCTCTCTAGTCATCCCATGGACAATTGAATACCTTGTGCATGGCTGAGTCTATGCCAGGTGTTTGTTCTTCTTTACACACAGAGCAATTAAACAAATTGGCCCAATCACCTGGCTGATCCGTAAGTCTGCATACTTCATCTGCCACAAAGGTTTTCTCTTTCCATCTTTCTACAATATAAATTCCTATCATGGGCCTAGATTGAATTTTGCATCTTTGGGATCAGATGGCTGATGTGAGCCTAGGGAAAACACACACAGGACTGTGTACCAGTCTGTGGAAGATTTCGGCACAGAAACAGTTCTGTTCTGCATTTCAAATGCGGACGCTTCTGCACTGCTGTTCAGGCATGGTTTTGTGACAGGGTGGGAGAGAGGCACAGTCGCCTCCGCAAACCCTACTGAAATTCTGCCAATGACTGCTACTTGTTTCAGACCCTGGACTTAATACAAACACATGTCTGTCTTCCTGTAGCAATGATTAAATCAATGTTTTGCAGCCATATCTATGTACGCTCTCAGGAAGGCCACTTTTTACACTCCTCCCCCCCCCCCAATCTCTATGAATCCAGCTTGTCACTTCCCCAAATTACTACTACATGACAAGCCCTGCAGACTTAGTCATAAAAAAATAAATATCCCACTGAGGAATGTAGAATTTGGCTCAGGACTTTTGATATCTACACAAATGCCAGCTCACACAGGCTTTAAAATATTTTTACTTCTGCATTACATTATCATTTCTTTTAGTTTTGCATAACAGTTATGGATGAAGTTTCTTTTGTTTCACACTCATTTTTATTGAGTGTGTTTTTGTTTCTGTTGTTATTCTGCTGAGTCTCCCTTACTGGTCTTCACACTTATGCCATATTATTTTTCTGGGTTCTATTATTTTCACATGATTTGCTTGCAAATGAAAGGATTTGGTGTTGGGTCCTCAGCAGGTGCAAAATATCATGGTTCCATAGAGAGTAATAGGAATACTCATGTGCTTTTAAGTAATTGTTAGGGATGGGCGAACGTGGTTCGGAAGTTCGGAGTTCAGCCTGAACTCGGCCTGTTCAGACAACCGAACCCAAACCCAAACCCTTATCCGAACACAAACTGACCGAACCGAACTCAATCCCGAACGTCAAAATGACCGAACAGTTCGGTCAGTTCGGATCACGTTCGGGTGAGTTCGGGTGGCAAAAAATGGCTCACTGGAAGGTCAAACATGACAGGGAGGGGTAGTCACTGAGGAGCAAACTTCCAGGCACCAGGGGTGGAGAGGCTTGCAAGTAACAAAACTATCTGCCTTCCCCCTTCCCAAAACCTTCTGAGCTAGTCACTGTTCCTGAGCAGCAGATGTTTCAGAAGACTCCCTCTCTCAGCATTTCCCAGCTCCCCAATTCATTGCAATCCTCCTCCCATTTCACCCATCCAACCCATCTACCCCCATATTCTCATTCATTTATTTAGCTTAGCTTAGATAGATTTAGATTGCTTTAAGTTTCATTTCAGTTTTGTATTGAAATGAAACTTAAACCTTAAACTGAAACCTTGTATTGTTTGTGATTCCCCCCATCCCATATATATATAGAGAGAGAGGTTAGAGATAGTAGACAGTTGTAGGAGTTAGCTTAGGGTGAAAACAGACATGACGCTAACCACCCTTTACCCACCCTTGGTGGTCATTTATGCATGTTGCAGGGCTGCATAGAGCACCAATACAGCCCTGCAACATGCATAAATAACCACCAAGGGTGGTTAAAGGGTGGTTAGCGTCATGTCTGTTTTCACCTTTAGTGATAGAGATAGCGTTAGTGATTTAGTTTTAGTGTTTGTAGGAGTAGGCCTGTGTACTTATTTGATAATCCATTTAGTTCATAGCATTTAGAATAGTTAATAGCAGTTAGATTTAGTGTAGATATATATATATAATATATAAATAAAAAAAAAAACATATAAAAAACAAAAAACACCCCCATAACAAAAGATTTCCCGAATGGCCGAACCCGAACTGAACGGTCGAACCGAACGGCCAAACCCGAACCTGGCGAACTAACCGAACGGACAAACCGAATGGATGAACCGAACACAGCTGAACCGAACGGACGAACCTGAACCGCAATCTGTTCACCCATCCCTAGTAATTGTGTGAGTTTTTTCAAAACCAGGGCCTTAGAACTATATTTAAAATATCTATATAATAATATGGTAGTGATTAACTTCAATCTCAGGAACTGCAGGGGGTAGAAGGACAGAAATCTTATTATTTGACTCAGAGTGATGTGATGTGATGCCTGGGGCAGGCTGACATAAGGGGGATGGGGCTATTGTGTGGAAGGCACATGGAGCAGCAAGGGTATGGCAGCTATGGTGGGGGCTCATATGGGGTAGCAGGGCATTTGGGCAGGAGAGGTACAGGGGCTATGGTTTGGGGGCACACAGGGTGGGAGGGTACAGGGCTATGGTGGGAGGCACACAGGGCAGTAGGGCATGCGGGGACTGGGGCAGGAGAAGTACATAGGAGGCTGCAGTGTGCCCCCCTGTGGGGCACACAGGGGCTGAGCAGACTGGTATGGGGGCTATGAAGTGGGGGAAACCTGGGGCAGAAGGACGCATAGGGGTTGGGGCAGGATGGGCGCGCATGATCTCAGGAGCTGAAAGGGGTAGAAGGCTATGAGTGACTAACTTCAATCTCAGGAACTGCCAGAGGTAGAAGGGCAGGAAAACATATCATTCATCACAGCATGATGTGTAGGGGTGCAAAAAATTAAGTTTGAGATTCATATTGGTCATTAAAGTATTATTTTAAAAGATTTTTAAAAAAACAAACAAAAACAGGTGCATGGGGCCGCTGGGGCCGTTCTGTGCCAGCAGCGTCCACTCCATTTTGGAAACTGCCCTTTTCCAAAATGGGGCCAACACTGTGTGTGTCATTTCTGAAAAGGGTGCCCATGTTCTCAGGAACTGGAAAGGGGTAGAAGGGCATGATAACTATCCCTTGTGCATGCAGTGATTTTACTTGCGATGCATAAAAGGGGGTTATTAAGGTTCCTTTTCACCAGACAACACACAATTATACTCGCCTCTGAAATTGGTATTTGGTCTTTGTGTTGAGAGTCCTGTCATGGATTTAATTTGATTGTGGATTTTTATGATGTTTTCAATAGCATGCTGCTCTTAACTAACAATTTTTAAAGGTCCAGAAATGTACTAGGCATTAAAATGCATAAAAGCAATCAGTTCTTAAATAAGCTTCAGTGATCACACTTTGCAATATGAGTAGCCAATGTAGTCTAGTGAATAAGACATTGGACTTGGACCTAGGAATCAAATCCCATCTTAGCCATGAGCTCACTGAGTAGTTTCGGCAAATCACTATCTCTCAGTCTCTGTACCTCATTTGTAAAAATGGGAATAATAATGACCTACCTTACAAGGTTGTTGTGAGGGTGAACGTTCTTAGATAAGGAGCAAAAAGCACTTTGCATACTTAAATCACTATAGGAATGATAAATAACAATAGTGGTTTTTTTGTTGTGGACATTCTTTTACTTTTATGAAATTCAACTCTCTGAAAGTCTGAACGCTCTGAAGCTCTAAAGAAAACCTGGAGGCAGTCGTTTATCTTTTTAAAATCAAGCTCATCTCCCTGATTTATCAGTCTTCCACAAATGTTTGGTTAGAACTAAACTATTCTGCCCCCAAATCCATTTCAACAATGGGTATTTTCAGATGTTACGAGATCACAGTGAACCACGGTGAATACCCACCTGTGGTCGCTGTGAGTCGCATGTCTGTTTGGCGGCTGCCAGATGTTCGCCACGCTCAATCCCCACATGGGGTCAGTTTCAACCATGCTTCCCGGGCTAGTCACACCATTTCCCTGGGAAGCGTGGTGAAAGTGATCCCCGGCGGGGATCAAAGAAAAGTAACATCTGGTCGGTCGCCATGGCCCGGAAGCACCAGCGGGATTCCGGACCGTGGAGGATTCGGCCAGACACGGCGGCCGCATTGGCCCCACCACCCGCCTGTCTCCCCAGAGGGCGGGCGGCAGGGAGCGTGGAGGGGGCGGGGCCGTGTGGCCGCATGTTGCACTGCACGGCCCCGCCCCCTCCCCAATTCCCTGCCGGGATGACCCCAGCATGTCTGTTAGGGCGTGACGGGGTCGTCCCGGCGGGGGATGACTTTATTGTTTTCATGACGGGGCCAACTGGCCCCGTCACATCTGAAAACACCCAATATCAATAAATACAAAGTTTATTATCGGCAGCTTGATATGATTGTAAGTCGCCCTGAGCCTCTGTGGGAAGGTTCCTGATACCGGGTGTTTTCAGATGAAATGCTACCCATATGGCCACCCTTGAGCCGCAGAACTGACCACCTCTCTGAAGGTGGAGCAGCTGGATGCGCACTCCTGCGAGCTACGGAACACTCATTTCCAGAGCACCGCCGGGAAATCAGGAGTGCAGCATGCAAGGCAGGCCAAATGTGTGGTGACTGTCTCTGTGGCTCTGGTAGCCATGCCCATTTGAATTGCTCCTCATGAACTCCACATACGTGGGTGCTCTGTGGCAAAGTCATGCAGCGGCCATGGACACCCCCTGCCCCCCACATCCACTTACTCATCTGGAAAAACCCATTGTTAAATAATTCTGAATAAATAAGTCTGGGGGGATTCCATGGCTCCATGCTGCACTTGGATACTGAAATATCAATTGGTCCCCTTTTGCTTGCATTTAACCAGAAGACTGCCTTCTCTTGTCATTCTCAGATGTAGCCAATGTAAAAATTGGATTTCTGGGAATCCAATCCTGCCTTAGAAGCCACACCTCCTGGCCCTGAAATTGTAAGATCAGGAAGGAAACTGAACCTTAATCTCTAGCTAGTAAACCAGCCTCTGGACCAACCTTCCTCTTTATTGTTGTGTATAAAATGGGAGGAGTTGTGATTTTGTCTTTTATTTAATTTATTTGGATTTTATATCCCTCCCTTTCCTGTAGGCAAGGGGAAACTTACAATAAGAAATGTAAAACCAAATAAAATCTCACTAAAACCATTCTCACCCCACATCTCTAAACCCTATCCCCACCCATTAAAAGCCTGGCCAAATAAAAAGGTCTTACATCACCTTCTGCAGTGGCCACCCCCGGGTCTGCTCTGGTTGTGGCAGGTTTATACAGAAGCAGCAACCGCTGCAGCCCACAGTCCGGCTGTACACGTCCCTTCCCCTGCAACATAGACCTGAGGGTGGATCGGCAACTTCTCTAGGCTGCCACCTGCAACTCTATGGAAGTTGCCGGGGAAATCTGCAGCTGGGAGCAGAGCTGCAATGGATATCCACCCTTTAGATGGACCTCTGCTCTGCCCCTGGCTGGTGCTCTGAATTCAGGTGGTTTGCTCCGCTTGCAGTGCTCCGGGATGTTCCAAAGCACCGCGAGAAGAGCTGGCCCAGAGCAGTGACACCTGCTCTGTTCCTCCACTGCCTCACCCCACGGTAGCCCACCTTTACATGAATGGGTCATCCAGAGGTGGGGTGGAGTAGGCCTGGAGCAACAGAGTTGTTTGCCATTTTGCTGTTTACTGTCAATGTTTCAACAGTCTTGCCACCACTCCAACGGCATTTGTCATCAATTTGTGGCACTATCCAACATTTTGTGACAGTTCCAGGTATTCTGCGACACTTAAGATAATAGTGACAATTTCCAAAAGTTGCGACAGGTTTTCTGACTTTTCCAATAATTTTTCTGTCACTTTAGAAACACATTCCAACACTTTGCGGCATTTTCCGACAATTTATGAGATTTACCACAGTTTCTGGCAATTTCTCTGCTGCCGAGAAATCGTGACAGACAACAGTGGAAAGTGGCAGCAAGCATCAGAACAAGTATGGGGGTGCCATGTCCATACCATGTCAGGAAAACAGCAACAGATGGGAGGTTTCCAACAGAATTGTCGGACACTGCCGCATATTGTTTCAGGCCTTCGGTGGAGCAGGAGCATGTGCGGCGGACGGTGAGTCGTAGTGGTGACTGCCTCCATATAAACCCATTGCAGGTGTCCATCTAAAGACACCCAGTGGGAACATGCACACAACTTTCTCTACTAGCTCTTCAGAACTACTGTGGTTTTTAGAGTCCCAGTGCTTCTAAACTCAGACAGGGAAGCATCTTGTTCACTTAAATATGATTTGCAAGGCTTAGTGTAAGGGGTTGCCATGGGTGGATGTGGGGTTGGGGTGCAGGGTCAGTGTGAGGACTGGTCTAACAATAAAGGTTGGGCCTGGGACAGCGAGAACAAGTCTGGAAGGGAATCAGGACAAAGGGCTTGGATGTGGAACCAGGGCAGAGCTAGGGCTGAGGAAATGACTGCAGACAAGCTAGGAACAAGAGTCAGAAGCAAGGCAGAAATGGGAAATTAAGTGCGGTTAAAAGCTCCACCCAGCTTTCTACTGCTATAAGCCAGCCTTATCTGCTGTTTGGCAGTCAGCCATCAAGCTGTAACTGTGGCATGGCAGGGGCTGAAGCCAGACAGAGGCGTGTGGCCTGGCCAGGCAGAGGAGCCTTTCCTGGGAATGGCAAGGCCAAAAGCAGACTGAGGCAGTGGTGTAGAGGGCTGGCAACAGTTCCAGACTCCCCCCTAGGGGGCAGTGGCATAGCAAAGCTATGATGGGTTTGGGTTCATGCCCCAATTATGAGCCCCTCCTAATGATAAGGAGGGGGAAGTCTTCCTAATCACCAACCCTCCCCATGTTCTGAAAGAGCCTTAGCCTCCTCCTGCACAGGTTTGGGTCCCACCCTGGCTCCCAGTGAGGCCCCTGGAGTGGCAGCAACCGCACCAGGAAGGAAGTTTTAAGAGTCAGCAGGGCCTCTACCCCTGCCCACTCGGAAAACCTCCTTCCTCTTTACAAGAGTCCTGGTCACCCTTAGAAACTTTGCGTGGGTGGGGCAGAGCGTATGCCCCCCGATGACCCTTTTTACATGGAACGGGTGGCAGCATGGTTGTTCTGGCACGATGGGTGGAGGTATGTGTGTGTTCCTTTACATGGACACACACACACCACCACCCACCTCCACCTTCGGGGCCTCCTCTGGTTTTCTGGAGGACTCCGTGGGCAGAGGTGGATGGGTGATGGGTGGAGGTGGATTTTGCACGGGAGCGCGCATGCACCGCCACCCATCCCGCTCAGTGTTCACATGAATGAACACCGAGCAAACACCCCCACTGGCTATTTACATGGATGCCTCCCGTACACCCGCCCAAACACCGAGGGGGGTGGGAGTGGGGGGTGGACGTCTGTGTAAAAAAGGCATTCTCTTTGCCGCCCACTCTGGGTGTCTTTAGACATAACGCTGTTCAGTGTTCTGTAACACAGTGTCCTACCGTTACAGTGTTTAGACATACCGTCAACACAGTGTTCACCCCAAACACTGATTAAACTGTCAAGAGCTGGCAGTTGTTCACTTCCAGTGTTTGGGGTGAACACTGTGTTGACAGCTGTCTCTTATACACATCTAGATGTGTATAAGAGACAGACACTGTGTTGACAGTATGTCTAAACACTGTAACAGTAGGACACTGTGTTACAGAACACTGAACAGCGTTATGTCTAAAAACACCCTCTAAAGATTGCCTAGCACTGCTCAGGATGATTGCCGAGGGCCTCCCTAGGGTCCAGTGCCCAGGTTCAACTGAGCCCCTTCGCTTTATGGTAGTCCTGCTTAGGCATGCGGTTTTGAGGTGGGATACTAACAATGGGGGATAAGGGAAGAATACTTACTCGGAGACTTCCAGGGAGCGTTGACTCCTTCAGGTCATTCAGCTAGTTCAAAACACAATCCTACTGGCAAAACATGGCTTCATACTAACAGCCTGGGAATGAATTCTGAATGTTGTAATGTTATAGAATTGCTTCAGAATATTAACTTTGGATTTTCTATGAAAGCTATGTTCTTCTTGAGAAACTAGGTAAGTGTGTTTTGTTCTATAAATTAACTATCTGTGCAGCCTGGCTGAAGTCCTGAGCTTGTTCATCATTTCGGGAAGAGAGAGCCCTTGTATTCTTTTCAATCTTTTCAACTTCCATTTTGTGGCTCTGGAAGACCCATAGTGGACATACAGATTTAAACCTGTTGGTGGCTCAAACATTATCCTGGTGGAGTCGGTAATGGCTATTCAGTAATTTTATCTGGTGGTCTTTATGAAATTAATTGTCTCAATGGTTATCTCCTCTGGTTAACTGCACATTACAAGGGGCATCTTTAAGTCACAAAAGAAATAAGCAAATATTTTTACCTCAGTTATCTGAAGCCCTCTATTTTGTCATCTCAGCTTTCATCATTCTTTCACAGCTTTAGTTAGTAGGTGTGTCTTTGGTTTCTTTTGAGCCAAATACAATACAGATTTTTTGACATAATGTCTCTTTTCTCCTTCATCTCTTCTTTCAAGACTGCTTTTGAAAATTGTCACTCGGCCCTTGCATTTAAACAACTGCAGTGCTTAACATTTAACAACACTTGGGAGTTTCTTTTATCTTATTTATTTATTTATTTCATTAAATTTATTGGCCGCCCCCTCATGCCTACAGCATCTTAACTGGGCTTTAGAGTCTTCTGGAGTTTAAAACACAGCTCAAGGTTTTTAACTTGACTTTTGTATTAAAATAACACACTTTTTTTATGCAATAAATTTATTCATAATTGCTTCCAAAATTATGCATTCCTCTAGAATGGTTCTCAGTGGTATTTAACGCTCCTTTGTGACTTCCTAACTGTCTATTAAACATCAGAACATCTCAAATTTGCCAAGTGTTGCTTAAGAGCAATTTTTGCCAATTAGAATATTTGGAAGGCTGTAAAACTAGTTAACTCTGTCTTCTCTTATTTGAGGACTAGTAGACTATCATCTCTGGTCAAGCATATCCATTGCCTTCTATGGTGTTGGATGTTAACCTGGCCTTCTGGGTTGTTGCTCCATTTTTTGCCATGGGCAGGCATTCTCTTGCTGCATTTCATATCGCTTGTTCCTGAAATCTAATCTGTCCATCTCCTTCTTGTTCTCTGTTGCCTTTTTCAAGGGTGAAAACAGACATGATGCTAACCACCCTTTAACCAGCCTTGGTGGTTATTTATGCATGTTGCAGGGCTGCATAGGGCACCAATACAGCCCTGCAACATGGGGTGATTTCAGACGTTACGGGGCCCGTTGGCCCCGTACCGAAATCAACCCATTCGTTCCCCGCCGGGGTCACCCCGTCACGCCGTATCAGACGTGCCGGGGGGATCCCGGCAGGGAATCCGGGAGGGGGTGGGGCCGCGCGGTGCAATGTGCAGCCACACGGCCCCGCCCCCTCCACACACCCCGCCACCCGCCCTCCGAGGAGACGGGCGGGCAGTGGGGCCAATGCGGCTGCTGTGTCCGGCCGAATGCGCCACGGCCTGGGATCCTGCCGGTGATCCCGGGCCATGGCGAGCGGCCAGATGTTACTTTTTTTTGGTCCCTTCCGGGGGTCTCTTTGACCACACTTCCCAGGACATTCCCCCGGCTAGCCCTGGAAGCGTGGTTCAAATTGACCCCTTGTGCAGATTGACCGTGGCGAACATCTGGCGGCCGCCAAACAGACGTTCGAGACACATTGACCACAGGTGGGTATTCACCGTGGTTCACTGTGATCTTGTAACGTCTGAAAATACCCATGCATGAATAACCACTAAGGGTGGTTAAAGGGTAGTTAGCGTCATGTCTGTTTTCACCCCAAGTCTCTGTTGTTCTTTCAGAGGTCTCCTCTTTGGATTTGTCATTTCAAGTCTCACTGTCAATAGACCTTCCTTTCCTACTCCCCAAATACAAGATGTGACACAGCTCTTCTTCTCATTGTCTTGAACTATGCCAGTGCTATCATTCCACGGAATCTCTGGCAGTATTAACTTCTCTTCTGCATCATTTTCCTTTAGAAAATCAAACTGGCATGGAGGCAGGGCCGGCCTTACTACAGGGCACCCTTCTTTTCTCTACTTCCGCCCTCCCCTCAGTAACTCCCATTTTCTTCAGGGCAGGGTGTGGGGCTCCCACTCCCTCCTAGTAGGACTCTAAACACAATCACCTATAGGGTGCCACAGAGGGTGCCTCCAAAGGGGCAGAGCCTGGGCCAAGGGAGAGACCACTGGGGCCCTACATTTTAATTTTGCCCTGGGCCCTGTCAATTCTAATGCTGGCCCTGCATGGAGGAGTTAGACCCTGTGCAGTAGCTGTTTCTGCAGGCTTCTAAACTCTGCCCCAGCTGATGCATTTTTCTTTCCTGCAGGTTCTTACATAGACTTTACTTCAGGTAGGACTCTTCCCTCTCCAAGCTCCTCAGCATCTGGCTCACACCTGACTGGGTGTCATCTGACTTCCTCCAAGTCATCCATGCCTTCATCACCTTGAGGCTAGATTACTGCCATACACTCTACGTGGAGCAGCCCTTGATGACTGTTGAGAAGCTACAGCTGGTGCAGAATGCAGTGGCGGAGATGAGTCACTGGGAGCACATTACATCAGTGCTCTGAAGTCTGCACTAGCTATCTAGAACTTTCTGGGCACAATTCAAGGTGCTGGTTTTGACCGTTAAAGCCCTAAACATTCTGGCCCCAATATTTCTGAGAGACCACTTCTCCTACTATGGTCCATTCTGGCCAGGAGTGCCCTCTTGCAGGTTTCATCTGTTACCCTTGTCCGTGGGATGGGCATTCTTGGTTGCTGCCCTGGTTTTATGGAACTCCCTTCCCCAGGCGGCTCGCTTGACTCTGAGTCTCAACATCTTCTGGAGGCAGTGTAAAACTTTTATTTGAAAGAGTATTTGGTGGGCGAGGATAAGGGTGAGTTGGGGTTTTGCGGTAGGGTTGTGGGGGAGGGTGGACGTTTCTATTGTTTGAATTATATTGTTGTTATTTTATTAATTGTGAGTCACCCTGAGCCTTTATGGGAAAGGTGGTGTATAAATAAGTTGCCTGGTTTCAATTGGGTCTAGCTGAGAGGGATAAATAGCTGAACCTGTTAACCCCTCTGACATCCCCTTGACAGGTACAAGGAACTTTATTTTTCCTAAGAACTCCTAGGCTCGCTACCATGCTCCACTGCTAAAGCTAATTGCTCCTCATAGGGACAACATAAAAAAGAAACCTTGCAGACTTCTTTTCTGCTCCCTCCCATGGACATTACCATAGAAGTGGGCCAATGTGACTTGACATTTTAAAGTACCCATTCTTGTACTGGTAGCATTTCTAAAAATTGTAGTGCTCAAGTTCTAAAGTCTGTGGAAGCCTTGATAAATAGAGTTCTGGCCTAAGTCCTCAAACAGTGGGCATTTTTACACACACGTTAAAGTTCCAGATTTTTTAGTCTTCTGGGTTCACAAGTCCACAAGTAAGTTCCAGATTCATTTTTCACACACACACTGCCCTGAGGCAGCCTAAAGTAGCCGCAGCTGTAAACATGACAGGCTGCCATGGAAACCAAGTGACCACAGCTGCCTGGAACAAAGCAGTTTACCAGGAGAACTTTTTACACACAAAAGTTCTAGGAGAAGTTCTACACAGACGTTCAAAGATCCGGATGTTTAAGGTCTGGGTGAGTGATTTAGACACACAGAAAGTTCAGGATGTAACAGCAAACATCCACAAGAAATGTGTGTGTAAAAACACCCAATAAGCATTTCCAAAATGAAGGTAAATGTAGTATAAATATAGCACTAGAACAATGAAGTGAAAACAGCAGAGAAACATGGGATTGCAAAGCAAGACATCAGACAGTTGGAGCTTGAAAAGAGGAAAATTTACATCTGAAGAGACAGAGCAGTGAGCCAAGTCTGATTTAATCTAGGAAAATCAGGAGATGCAAAAGTTGTACAGAAGGCCTACAATAATAGGTGATTGTCTCTTTTTAAAAGTACAATAAGTGAGTAAAAGTGACTATTTGAAGACTGTCCATACAGAAGATTACCTTTTGGCATGTAGTTTTAAAATGTTTAAGCTTCTGTGGACATTTA
This sequence comes from Sphenodon punctatus, assembly GCA_003113815.1. NCBI lineage: Eukaryota > Metazoa > Chordata > Lepidosauria > Sphenodontia > Sphenodontidae > Sphenodon > Sphenodon punctatus. The sequence continues at coordinate 1,968,023 of QEPC01013002.1, read as the reverse complement.
AATACATTTTAAATGAAATTTCAAGATGTTTTTAATGGAAATGAACCCTCAAATTTGATTCGTTTCAGCTCTTAATTATGATTTAGATAGGTTTAAGAAAATAATGAGCCACAAGCAATTTATACCTCTTTTGCTTATCACTCTGCTTCTGCTCCAAAATGATATTTCAGGGGACAGGTTACTTATTTCCTCATTCAAACTTTTAATTTTGTACATTAAAATTTCCTTGTCAGAATCAATCACTACCATCACTTTCTCTCTCAGATAAGTTCTTAGAATCATTGTCAGCGTTGTTGTTGTCCTGTGACACACACAAAATTAGCTATACTTTAGTCTGAAAAATGCTTCATTGAAGAGTTCTGGTAGCACCCTTTAGAATAATAAGAAAGGTGTATAGATAAGAACATAAGGAGACCAATGGTCCATCAAGCCCAGCACCTGTCTCTGACAGTAGCCAATCTTGGTCGCTTGAAAGAAGTACTCAACTATGGGGTTATCCATTTCCTGCCATTTACTTCCATTCCAGCTCCTGACAGTAAGAAGTTACGTTCCCCACACCTACCTGGCTAATAACTGCTCATGGACCTATCCTCCAGAAACCTGTCCAACCCTTTCTTAAACCCAGCTATACTACTGGCCTTGACCACATCGTCTGGCAACAAATTCCACAACTTAATTGTGTGTTAGAGTGGAAAAAAATACTTTCTTTTATTTGTTTTAAATCTGGAACAGGTTAGTTTCATGGACTATTCCCTAGTTCTAGTACTATTTGAGAGGGTAAATAACCATTCCCTATTAACTTGTTCCACACCACTCATGATTTTATAAACTTCTATCATATCCCCTCTCAGTCATCTCTTCTCCAGGCTGAAGAGCCCCAACCTATCAAATCTCTCTTCATATGGGAGCTGTTCCATACCCCTAATCATTTTTGTTGCCCTTCTCTGCACCTTTTCTATTTCTACTATGTATTTTTTGAGATGGGGCAACCAGAACTGCACACAATATTCATGTTGCAGTCGCTCCATAGAATCATATAGTGGCATTATGATATTTTCAGTTTTATTCTCTATTCCTTTACGAATCATTCCTAACGTTGTTTGCTTTTTTGATGGCCTCTGCACAGTGAGCTGAGGGTTTCAATGTATTGTCCCAATGAGCCCAAAGTCGTTTGCTTAAGTGGTAACTCCCAATTTAGAATCCAGTCTTGTGTACATAGAGTTTGGATTATTTTTTCTGTGTGCGTCACTTTGCATTTGTACACATTAAATTTCATCGGCCATTTAGATGCCCAGTCACCCAGTCTTGCAAGATCCCCCTGCAAGTCTTCACAGTTCGCTCATGTTTTAACTACCTTGAATATCTTGGTGTTGTCTGTAAATTTGATCACCTCACTCCTTACTCCTGTTTCCACATCATTAATGAATACTTTAAACAACACCAGTCCCAGTACAGAATCCCGGATCTTTCCACTATTTACTTCTCTCCATTTTGAAAATTGACCATTTAGTCCTACTCTTTGTTTCCTATCCTTTAACCAGTTACCAATCCACAATAGGACACTATCTCCTATCCCATGACTTTTTAATTTCCTAAAGAGTCTCTCATGAGGGACCTTATCAAATGTTTTCTGACAATCCAGATACATATATTACATTGTAACAGATTGGCCAAACACCCTAGTCTAAAGGCTGCAAGTCCTACTGCAACAACACACAGCTACATAATTAACTGAGAAGCCAGCCAAGTCTTAATTGTTAACAAGCTGTGGCTGCAAGTTTACCCTCCTGAGGCAGGAGAGCCACTCCCAGGAAGGGGAGGCATATAAGAGAGCCAGAAGATGGCAGTTGTAAGAGGGAGCTGATGAAGAAAAGAAAAGAAAAGAGTTGTGTTTGTTGGTTGGTTGCCAAACCAAACAAGAAGCCTCACTAAGAACCTGAAAGGGAGAAAGTCTCCAGTTCTATGGACAACAAAGAAATTAACCACTGAGATAGACAGCGTTGGAAATACAGGTGGGATCAATATCAAGAAAGAAATTTACTTGTGGACTGCAAAGGGCTAATAGGCCTCAGACCTGATACAGGACTTTGTTATTGAAAAAGGCTTGTAGAAGCCGGAGACTTATGCTAACAGCCAAGGAAGCTTACCTTTGTGTTTAATTTTGGAGACCTGCCTCTTATGGGAGAAGCCCCATACCTGGTGTACTGGGTGGGTTGTAAGGGGTGCAGGAAGACCTGACCAAATTGTCCCAGTGGGGGTGCTAAATGTGTGATTAAGCCCTGTGAGGGGCCAAATCTCTTGATAGCCCCAAGAGGGGCTGATTGTGATATTAAGTCTCAATAGATACCAAATGTGGTTTAGGCTTGAGATGGGCCAAATGTAAAAGTGATCCCTGAGGGCCCAAATGCTAGTGTGAGTCCAGAGAAGGGACCAAACTTTATTGGTATCTCAGAGGAGAGCCAAAGACTATTGTAAGAGGGCCAAGAAGAGGCATAGGTCCAGAAGGGCCAAAGTGAGAACCAGCACTCTTTTGTGTTCTGGCTGAGCTGACTTTTTTTCCAAGGTTAAAACAGAATGAAAAGTAGGAAAAGGACAGAAAAAAAGTATGCAATGGTAAATTAATGTGTTGTGTGCCTGAGAATTCTGTGTGCTCTTCAGAAAGGTCTATAATAGTCTTAGGTCATTTTTTAGATGGACCCACTGGGAAAAACCCTGATTGCTCTATGCAAGGGCATGGGTGGGCGGTGCGTGAGTCGTGGGAGTGTGCCTCCACCCATGCAGTCTTCAGATGGGCGCCTGGGTCTCTGGGGGATGGGTGGACCTCCATGGGCATGTCCTGTCTACAAATGGCCTTATGAGCTAGAAAGCATTAAAAAAAAAAAAAAAAAAAAGGAAAAAGAACTGTCTGAAAGAGGTCAGATGACTTTTAAAGCAGCACATATATCAAGACAACATAAATGCTTGAAGAATGGACTTAATGGAAAAATAAAATCAAATGGCAAGACTAAGGAATGAATGCAAGAATATGTAAGAGGTCAGAAGGTACCAGTCAAAGATAAGTTCATTAGCTGGTGGAAAGGGAGCTGATTTTAAAAATATGCTAGTGAGTTACCCACAACAAATGTTTAAAACAGGGAGTTAGAAAAAAGATGGGCTTCAATTATGATACATTTTATGTTCAGTTATGATGCATTTCAAGAAAAATAATACATTTGGGGTTTCTCTGACGTCTCTCAATGTTTTTGTTTGTTTTTCAAGCCCTTGGGTTATACTTGACTCTCCCCCCCCCCCCCACACACACACACACTAACAGTCATTATTTATATAGCACCAGCAATGTGCCTGACATTGTGTGTACACATGATTTTTTGAGATCGCCCCCTGGCAAGGGAGGGGGGACCATTTCTGTTATACAGGTGGAGATGCTGAGAGACACACTTTTGCCAAAGGACACCCAATGAGCTCATGGCTAAGCTAAGATTTGAATCCTGGTGGTCTCCAAGTCCAGCAACATAGGCCCTTCCTATGCACACATGATGCCTCCACCCAGTTCCTCTGGGTGGAGATGGGTGTTGGCCAGTGGGTGGGGAGCATTTCCCTGGGTGGAGATGGGTGGTGGCATCTGTAAACGCCACCTTCGGTGGGTGTTGGTGAGTGTTTACACCCGGCCAACACACATCTCCACCCACACCCACCCACGGAGCAACGGACGCCACTGCTGCTAGCCAGCCAAGGTGGCTGTAGTGAATACCACCTACGAGAGGGACAGGACAGTCGGTGCAGCTGCCTCTGGGCTCCTGGGTCCACTAAGTTCACGGGCCCTGGCATAGCTGCCCTTGCTGCCCCTATTACAGCTATGACCTCGAACATGATGACGAATGTTCGTAAATAACCTGATGCAACCATAATCATGATCCAATTGATTCTTGGTGATTTGTACTGCTACAACAGTTAAAACAAGCAAGAAATTCTCTTATCACAGTTTTCTCTATAGCTGCAATGTTTTGATGAATTAACGGTGAATGTGTTGAGCCATTTGATTTCTTTCCCTCCATACCTGTTTCTAATTGTAATTTCTCCCTTCATCCAATGTTATCATTAGCAGAAGACTTTCACATTCACCTCGACCCTAAGAAACACCAATACTGGGATTTGTCAACTTTTTAAAAAACCGTAATGACTGTAACACAGGGAACTGACCTAATTAACTTTCCGAAAGTATTTCATTAAGATGGCAATTGACAAATACAGCTTTCAGCCTTTATGACTGTTGCAATACAAGGCAATATCCATGAGCAAAAGTAATAATTAGAGATGCATTCTAATTTATCTTTTTAAGGCAATCCAAACACAGTTGCTCATGAAAGAGGTTGTGATATACAACTTGTCACAACAAAAGCTGTATGCAGTATTTAATTGCTGTGCTTTTTTTTCTTTTTCCTGTTTTCAATTAAAGTTGAGGTAGGGTTTTTGTTTCGTGTTAGCAACTGAGAGTGAACTTCTAAACATTCGATATTTTAATTTATCCACCATTGGAAGTAATCTCTGTTCTTGTTATAACTCATCTTATGCACTATATTTTGAATCTCCCACAAATAGGCAGTAAACATTTTATTTATATGGATTAATGTGGATACACAGTGTATGAATATATTTCTCAGTATTTGTACAGTTTAGAAACATTTAAATTTTTTCTTTCCTCCTCCTCTTGATGACCAAGCAAGACCTGGCTGCTCTGCCAGGCTTTTGGTGAGGGAGATGGGTGAAGAGTGGGGGGGACTGGGTTAGGGTGGTTGGGTTTGATGTATTATTTGACAGCCTCCATATGGACAGAACTTGTATTTATATTTAGTATTATATTTTATGTATTAGCCTCCCCAAGCTGCTTTGGCAGGAGGGGTGGGGTATAAATTTGTTTAAAATGTAAAAAATTTAAGTTGTGCAATAATTATTTATTTAAACATTAAATAAATATTGCACAAGTAACTTAATTTCAGTCAGCCAGTGGAATAAAATGCAATATTTTATGCAGAGGTGGCCTTGGGATTTAGTTTATAGCCTTTCCTCTCAGTTTCTTCTAGATAACTTACACTGCTTTTAAACGAGGTGCTGAAAAACACCCACTAAGCCCCGCATTGAGAGAAAAGCTGTGTGGGGAGTGTTTACACGCTCCCTGTGCTGCCGGAAGTGACGTGCTCCCCGTTGCCGGCAGCGGCAGCGGTTGGAGTTGCGGTGCTTTGAAGAGCCATGTGCTGAAAGCCTTATTACTCACCCCTGGAGAGTAATAAGGACTGCAGGGTGACCCCCTGTAACGGGGAGCAGTCCTGTGTGGCTGCTTCCCCTTTAAGAAAGGGGCTACATGGGTCAGCTGGAGGTCTGAGCATGCCCAGGGGCATGGTAGAGCCAGCACCTAGAGAAAGATTAGCCTGTGGGGAAAACAGGCTAATAATGCCAGAGACCAAGTGGGCAGGACACTGGCCCTTTAAGGCTAAAGAAGAAGCCTGGCCACACCCACTCTGCTGGATATAAGAGGACGCAAGGCAGAGAGGAAGGCAGTCTCTGCCTGGGAGGTTGAAGGAGCAACATCTTCCTGGAGGAAGCCTAGCTACTCAATGCTCTCCAGGGCGCTGAAGAGAAGAGAGGAGAGGCTGTGCCCAGGAGACAGCCCTGTGCCTGGGGCAGGCTTGGCCAGAGCCTGGGGCATTGAGGCCTGGCTGGATGGACTTTTGGTATTGATGTTGTGTTGCTCCTGAGTCTGTAAGAGACTGACCTGGACCTGCAGGGTGGAGGCAACTGAGCCGGCAGTCCCAGTGTTTGTGGACACTAGGTCCAATAAAGATTAGGACTTGATACCCTCTGGACTGCCTGGGTTGGGTCCTATAGGAGGGTACCCCCTTCCAGAAAAGGGGGTTTCAGCCAAGGCTTGGGCTGAATAGGCATGGCAGTGGGGTAGAGCTAATTCCCCTAAAGAGACCCCAGCACCCCTGTGTGGCCCTGGGAAGACCCCCTGCTACACCCTCGCCCACACTTAGCAGTGGGGGCATGTGGTTATGGATTGTTCATCCCTGCTGGGGGGGGTGGATTTTTTTTCTGCTTTGGCATAGTCTTAAAGTAACTCTTGCAGAATGCAAGAGCCAAACTGAAAGGTTGTTTCTAACTTTTCAGACCTCTTGCCAGTTGTCACCAAAGAACAGCAAAACATTTCCCTCCTTTCCCGCATGCTTATGAGGGAAGGCCAGTCCTGCTTCCCATGACTTTGTGTGAACTTGGAACTCTGAAACTGAACAGAGCAGCCAACTAGTAAAATTCAAAGCATTTGGAAAAATACAGGCTGCAGCCCACATACACATCCTCACCCAGGAATAACTTAACAATGTAAAATATAGAATTGACAAATTCCCTGGTGTCTTGACGTACACTGTTTCCAATGTGAAAAAAAATGTTTACAGCTCCTTCTATTCTTCAGCAACAGCACTTAATGCATTCGGTCTGAAAACATCCTAATGTATAATTATCAGGAGAATCAACTGTCATAAGAATAGAAATCTGCGAGATATGAACAATTGATAGGAAGACTTGGTACTTTTAATCACTCGATTTGTAAAGTATGTCAAATACTGCTAAAAAGAGGTGATTATGACACACAGCATTTGTCTTAAGACTCATGACCCTATTAATGGAATAGGTGTGTTACCAGCATTTAGACAAATATGTCACTTTCACCTGCTTGTCTTACCCTCATGAGAGTAAAACAAATGAATTAATAAAAGTAGTTGGATTTCTGTGTTTAGCACCAAATTGTTCCTATCTTGTTGTAATGAATTGGAGCTTTATGGGTGAATGATATAGGGTGTTTTCAAATGAGATGATAGTAGTATATAAGGGACAATTTGCATAATTAATGGATGGAATGTTGTTATCTATGCATATCAAAGGGGTGGGCAGGTTTATCTATGCCATAGGCATATGGGGCGACTCATAAATGTAAGAAAATAAATATTAATGAGACATATGGCCAGAAGTCCCTCCTTCCGGAAAGGACGTAGGAAAGAACTTCCAGCTAGTGTGTGAGACCTTTAAGAGGGTCATGTGACACCCCCTCAAACAGCTCCCTGCATTGCTCTGAACCAGTAGGAATGTGTATTGTTACGGTGGACCCACTAACTAAAGAGTTATGAACCAATGGGGTGCCATTTCCAGGTCCTGTGTGCATGACCCTTAAGGGGGTGGTGGTCATATAATACCTCCCCACCCCCCCAAATAACTCTGTGACCTCCTCAGTGAACTACATGTCCATACAAGTTTCCTCATCCTGGATAGGTGTCCTGAAAAGAACTTTGGCCAGAGGGCTGCTCTCAGCGTTCCCATCCTCTGAACTTGAGGTAATCTACTGTTTTCAGTTTAAGCAATTGTTGGCTCCAGAGGCCTCACTAGGATAGCACTGCTGAGGTAAGCCATCTGGATATTTCCGTGTAGGTGGTAGCAAAATCTTCTTTCTGATGTGTGGTGTTCCTGTCACATGATTCATTAAAACGCATAGATAACCCCATCCACCTCATTAATGTGTATATATAACCCCACCCCTTCATTAATTATGCAAAATGTCCCCTATGTACCACTGCGGATAGCCTGTTGGAGTCTGTTTGGTCCCTGCAGTCCTCACTCACGTGTTTTAGTGTGTTGAGCTAATAAATGGGCATTCCCCTTCATGTGTACGCAGAGAGCCCCCACCCACAGATTTAGCACGACAAATCTAATACACAGGCAGGTGCCACGCTTTGCCCACCCCTACTTTCCCAGTATCCCTGATACTCAGTCATAGCGAACTGTGGGAAGAAGAAGTCGCCCCAGCTGTTTCTTTGTTCCGTTCTAGTCTCACCCCAGGAGGCAGTCCAGCGTTTACTATCCCCTCCCACTGGTGGGGGTTCATTCCTGCCAGCACTTTGTGGCTGGAAGTAACCTTTTGCTATTCACAGAGTGCTAAATTAATTAAATCTGTATTAATTGAAAATTTAGCTCATCACAGTACAAACACCTCGTACTCTTACTGGCAGCTAGCATACAATCATAAAGACAGAACTTGAGATACAAAAGCCAAGATGGTGCACATTCCCTGGGCTGTTAATAAACGGACTATGTCCCATTAATCTCAATGGAATACAGTATCTTGCTAATGGCTATTTAGTGGAAGTAACCTTTTGCTACACAGACAATGCTGAGTTTATGGAGCAATTTGCATTCTTTATTGAGTGCCTATAGTGGAACGCTGAAGGTGAAAGTAAAAATTCAAAGCAATGTCTTTGCATGTTGACACCATCTGGTTTGTCTCACAGCTATGTACAGGGCTGGTGCAAGGATTTTTTGCTGGCTCCCTAATGGCCCCATGACCCCACACAGTGGGAGAGGAGCACAAGATGTGAGGTCCCACACAACAGGCTGATCAGGTGCAGCAGGGAGCTATGGAGAAGGAGAGTGGGGATGGGTGCAGAGGGCTGTCATAGCTTCTGGGGAGGGGGGGGAGCAGGAGTGGTTGGAGCCGGAGGGGAGGCTTCTAGTACCCTAATAGTGCTGGGGTGGATGGGCCTGTCCCCTCATCCCCTGCCTGTGCTAGCACCTCGGGGTAGGTTAGGAAGGCAGATCACAGAGGCGGATCCCGCCCTCCTTGGTCCTCCTGGCACCGCTCTCTGTGGTGTTTTGTAACCTTTGCTGAGCAGGTCCAGCAGTAATTCCCATGGCGAGGATGCCCTGCCCACTGCCTACCAGCGGGAAACTGACCCAGCCTGGTCAGTGAGCATTGTACACATGCTGCAAACCAGGATGAGCTGGGGCAACACATGTTTTAAGTTTGGCTCTTCAGGCACCAGCGAGAGTAGAGGCAGGAGCAGGAAGCTTTTGCTGCTCAGAGTGCTCTTGACTTTTCACTTGCAACTGTATGGTGCTGGTGGACCTGGATGCAAGGAGGGTATACGCAGCCTAATAGACAAGACTGTCAAATGGGTGCATATTAGCCTGGATTTGCCCACACAGTGAACCCACAATGTCTTTTGACTATGCTGTGTCAAAGTGGGTGGGTGTTGGCCATGTGGTGGGTGGGGCCTAACATCTGGCGGACACCTAATATATGGGCAGTGAACACCCATCTGGTGTGGGCAATCATCTCATTTGTTTTTGCCCTTCTATAGTGTCATGCCTTCTACAACCTAACTTCCTCCAGCACAGTAGCTGTGCACTACACTCAATAAAAGAGGTCAAAAGCTATGAACAATTAATGTTCAGAAATACACATGGAGCACAGTAGGTCTGGAAAGATGGGACGCAGGAGAGGTGGGAGGATCTCTTTTCACAGGTGGGTATTCACTTGTGCTATAGACACACTTCCTATTTCTCACAGGAGCTTTTATAGAGCAAGGCAGCCAATGGGGAGACAATAGGAGTGGAGGGGTATGGGGCTCTAGCTTTTGGAGAATGGTCTATTGGTGACTGAACAGGCAAAGATCCTGTCTGGAGATCAGGGTTCAAGCCCTGCGCCTGCCAGAACCTGACAGTAGGGCTCCTACATTTTTCAAGATCATGTGCTCTTCCAGATGCCATCACTTGAATATGTTCCTTTATTTCCTAAGAGTTCTATAGCCAAATGTCGTCATAGTAAGCACGTGTGCGTGTTAATAACAGCCAATGAAACGTCCCATTGTGTTGTCATTAATATGCTCTGTTATCCTCAAATTCTATACCCCTTCCACCCCCACCCCCCTCGGTTATAAAATGTATTGTCCACTGCAGTCAAACCCATCCTAGGACAAATATACCTCATGGGTGGTTCAAATGAATTTGAATGTTTTAAGCAGGTGGTAAAGGTGATCTTTCACATTTAATGGTCAGGTGTCTCACATAGTTCACAACCTGTGACCTAGACCTGTATAAATATACTGATGTTCAATACATATAGAGATTAACACTGAAAACTGCTTGGCTCCTAAAAATGAGCCAACTATATATTATAAACCAATCCTGTAATGACTTTGTCTTGATTAAATATATTGCTAAGGTAATTTATCTGGCAAGTATCAATGGGTGTTTTCAGACATGACGCTAACCCCAGTTTAAACATTTCTTATTTATTTATTTTATTTAAAATTTATATCCCGCCTCTCCTGCCCACAGGGCAGCCCAGGCACCAATACAGCCCTGCAACATGTATAAGAAATGTTTGGGTGGTTAAACTGTGGTTATCTTCATGTCTGAAAACACCCAATGTCCAGGGAAGGAATCCTACTTCCCCTGATCTCCGTTCTTGATGTTAATCATCACACCTGCAACTTGCATCGATTTTAACCCTATGCAAGAATCACAAAGTCATTCTCTCTTAGTGAATTAAAGAATTTGTAACAGAGCTAAAAGTATTTCCTTGATCCTACTGCAATGTTGCAGTATTTGCAGCTGTAATTCTATTGCACGTCACCACTAAGCTCAAAGGGAAAGTGTGAGGAAACGTTCATATTTTTATATCCACGCAAAAAAGAAACCATTAAAATAAATGGTGTGGTGAAATTTTAATTAACCACACACAGAGCATATTAAAATGTGGAAACCATAATAAGCATAACCATTAAAATCCAACTAATACTCTAAAACTGCTATATTTTGTGCTGTATGTAAGAGATGTACACATATATACACTTTACAATTCTTATGTGGTTTGCTACTGCAATTATAGACTGAAAGATAGTGACTTGTTCAAAGCCACACAGTGAGCTTATGAATAAACACCAGGTTGTGCATTGGGTGTAATCACATGAGCTGAGGCCCCACTCAGCCCTGCCCCTTTACCCTGAATCCACCACCTGTCTGAACAGTGGCCACAAGATGTTTGCCCCAGGCTGGGCCGGGGCAGCTTCACACAGTGTCCTCTGGAAATGTGGAACATGCTGCACAGGTTAACCCGACCCAACCCAGAGCAACAGGTTCCCTGTGTGATTGGGCCCCCAGAGGAAGTTGCCTGTCAGCTGCTGAAGCAGCGGGGATGGGGGAATGTGCACCCCAGCCACCTGCCCATCCGCTGTTGTAGTGAACCCCAGGAAGGAGGAGGATCAGCACCGGTGTCCCCAGCTGGAGTGGCTACTCATGCAGCTGAGGCCACTGAGGCTGATCCTCTTCCTCCCCAGGATCTGCTCCAACAGCTGATGGGCAGGTGGTGGGAGTGTGATTTCCCCCTGCTGCTGTCACTCCCAACAGCTGGCTGGTGGTGGCAGCAGCAGCTGTTTCTTCCAGGGACCCAATCCTGCTGCAGGAACAGAGTCTTGGGGTTCAGCCTGTGTGATGGGCTTCCTGGGCAGAACCAGAGCACGGGGAAAAGTGGTGACTACTCCCCCGCCAATAGGACCTACGCGTGGGTCTGCCCATTTGAAGGACTTCCCACCCTATCCCCACAGGTGGCTGCTGTGTGAGGTGCCCACAGCGCAGCTCTGCCCCACCTGTCCATGTGAAAACACCCAAACGGTTTGTGTTTTTGTTTATACAACTATTTTCTATTCCACCCCTCCTGTTCCAAGCAGCCTGGGGAGGCTTACAACATTAAAAACACATTAAAACAAACAATACATTAAAAAAGAATGCAAAAACCCCACCCCCTTCCCAACCCCCACCCCACCCTACACCCCATCTCCCTTGCCAAAGACCAGGTGGAACAGCCACGTTTTACGCATACAATGGAATGTTACTTTAATGTAGTTGGGCCTTACTTCTGTTTTATTCCTGAAGCGTTCCCACAAACAGAATGCTAATGCAACCTTATTCAGGAATAGAAAGAGAAGTCAGGGGAATATGTACTCTCTTTTTGGGTTGTATTTTGAAGTAACTCTTCTTGTGAACACTTATCAATGTGTGAATGGTGACCATGGCACAGTGCTCATGTGTCAGTGAGGGGGAAAATTCACACAGTACTACTTTGCTTTACACTGTCTGAATGCTACTGAAGTGGAGTAGTTACTTCAGTTTCAGCAGAGGTAATTACTTTGGTTTACCACTGTCTGCTGGAACATGGCCAAAGATGGAATGTGAACCCTGATCTCCCAGGTCCAAATCCAACATCTTATCTGCTAGGTTACAGTGGCTCTCCATTATATACTATATGCAGAGAATTAACATACTTTATTGTACATATTACAGATTATTTACAGAGGGCCCAATCTAGGTGTATGGATGCACTGTGCCCAGGTTGCAAGTGTATCAAATGCAGAACGTGTGCACACCATGTGCATTGCATGCATACCATGAATGTGGTTCATGCACACAATCCACCTTGGACTGTAGTTTCTGGGAAAGTCCTGCAACTTGTCATTCTGTGTTCTCTCCACAAATCCATGTGACCTCTCTTGAGGTCTATTTGTGGATAAAGCCCACAATCCTCAAAGCAGTTACCTTGACGCAGTCCAGTTGAAGTCAATGTACTGGTTGCTTTCAATTGAATTGCATCTGCTACAGGGTAAGTGGTCTGAGGACTGTAGACTTCACCTACAGTTAGTGAGAGGCTTGTGGGTTGCAGCCCAACTTACACTGTGCATACTTAATTTACGTTTAGGAAAAGAATAATTTGTTCTTAGGTAGATGGATTGACCTAACATCATCACTTTGACTGAGAATGGGATTCTAGCTCTCAGTTTAAAAATCTCTGGCATATTTCACTGGGATTCCTCTCCCTGATCTTCAGGCAATGTCTTCAGCTTGCTCCCTCAAGACAGCCTGACTGGTTGCTTCAGTTTTGCAGTGTACAGCCTTTAGTAGACAGTCAGGGCTGAGAAGCCTTGTTGTATGGGGGCAAGCATCATGTAACTTCTCCGTCCAACTCTGCTCAGAAAACCCTCCTCTTTCAGTCTAGAATTATTATCCTAAGTGAGTCTATTCTAGGGCTGAAACTCGATTTTGACTTGGTGATTGCCAAGAACCACAATTCTCGTCTCATTTTAAACGAGAAACAATAACCAAGAAAACTGCAGTCTCAACAATTCTCGGTCAAGAATCTTTTCTTGAATTACCCTTTACTGGATTGTCATTTACCGTTTGATTACCAAGTTACTGTTTACTGGGTTGCCTGTGATCTGAAACCAATAACCAATAAAAATCCCAATAAACATGGAATAAACCAATAAAAAAGGTAACAAATAAACCTATAAACATGCTAAATGACAAATCACAGTAGCCGGTAAACATGGCACATGGTAAAATGCAATACCAATAAACAGCAAAAACCCATGGTAACCGGTAAACACGGTAAATGGTAAATTGCGGTAACCAATACATTGAGTTTTGTCTGAGATCTCAATTGGGGTTCGAGAAAGCTGTGAAATCTCAGCAGCAATTCTCGATTCCTGCAAAATTATCTGTGCAGCATTATGGGATTTCTAGCAGTGGCTGTGACGATACACAGGGCAGAACTGACAGTCGGGTAAGAAATGTATGGAAAAAGGAAAACACGCAATAGCTGCCCCATGCAGGAAATTAAAAATGCATTAGAAGAGACTCATGTGACTGCAGCTGAAGTGGCATTTGGTGGAAACTTTGGTTATACATATCTTTAGGGTTGCCACGTGTGGTAGCTTTTTACCTGACACTCCCATAGGCCAAAATAGGAGTGTTGAGTAAAAGAATGACTGAAGGTGTCAACCCTACATGCCTTTTTGGGTGAAAACAGACATAACGCTAACACCACTTTAACATTTCCTATGCATGTTGCAGGGCACCAATAAAGCCCTGCAACATGCAGAGGAAATATTAAAGTGGAGTTAGCGTTATGTCTGTTTTCACCCTTTGATGTATAGCCCAACTTCTCTCAGAAAATGACCCAGTCATTGACTGTAAGAATTTGGATAACATTTTGTTTAATATTTACTGCACAAATTTACAAAGAATCATACCGTGGCTAAACCCAAATCAATTTTCATTGGCCTACTCAATCTCTCATTCTCAATCAGCTTTAGTTTTTGGCAAAAGAAACTTTTAGCCTTTGTTTCTTCAGTGCTAGACATCTTTACACAATGATACGCAGAGACATATAATGGAGTTTTCACTAACTCCATCTGGTGAGATGGTGGAGACCCTTTCTAGCGGATTCAGACTTTATGACATCCATGCCTTTGTAGCCTCGAGGCTGGACTATTGCAATGTGCTCTATGTGGGGCTGTCCTTGAGGACTATTCAGAACTTGCAGCAGGTGAAGAATGTGGTGGCCCATCTCTCGTTGCGGTGGGTCACTGGGAGCTCATTACACCATAGCTTCAGAATCTGCACTGGCTCCTGATAGCTTCCAGGCACAACTCAAGGTGCTGGGTTTGACCTACAGAGTCCTAAAGGGTCTAGGCCCCCATATCTGAAAGACTGCTTCTCTCCTTATGTCCCACTGCACCTCTGAGGTCTGCTGGGAGACATCTCTTGTGCATACCATCTGCCCATCAAGCTCACCCAGCAAGAGCACGCAAGGAGGTGCTTTTGCTAGCTACGCCAGAATTATAGAACTTTCTCCCCCATGGAGGGTTGCCTGAGCCTACTCATCTTCTGAAGGCTACTTAAGACCTTTTCTATTTGGCAAGCATGCATAAGGGTTTGCGATTAGGGATTTTAATTATTTGTGATTTTGTGTATTGTAACATGCCCTGAGCCTTCAGGATAATAAATTAAAATAAATATGATTTCATATTGGAGATACTATATCTCTCCACCACACTTCATTTTTCTTTCTTAAAAAGAAAATAGCATAAACCATTTCTCCTCAAACTTTTTTTTTTAATCCACTTTGAGTGGGAAAATTTGAAATTGTGGTAATTTCAGTTTGGAACGCAAAAGCTGTAGACAAATGTTGAAAATAGATGAGGTTAGTTCACTAACTCTAACTGAGCTGGGATGTGCAGCATTTTCTCACATCCCTGAGCTTTTCTCATGCATTCCCAAGGCAACCTGGTGCAACAACAGAATCTAAAATGTGGTTTTTTTCTTCTCTGCTGAATCCAACTATCTTACCTTTGCCTTCCTGATAAATTTGTCAGCAACCTTGTAACTCTCCTTTCATTTCCCTTTTGTGAAGACATTTTAATCGTTGAGTTGTTGCTTTGCTGATTTCTATCACTCTGTAATTCACTACAATCGCTCCAACATTTGTTCAAATTTCCTAAAAGCCGCCTCAGGGTTTTACTCTCATCCAATGACATTTTTTCTGTGATTGACTTGGGGTGGGGTGTCTTGTCATCACTCCATATCATTTGCTGTCACTATGTCTTTGCAGAATCACAGGTGACAGGAGTGATTTCATCATGCAAAATGATCTAGATGTACTAGAGACCTAGACAGGAAGAAACAAAATGAGATTTAAGAAAGACTAGTGCCAAGTATTACATATAGGAATGAAAAAACAGATGCAAAAGTATACAACGGGAGACAGCTGGCTAGGCAGTAGCACTCCAGAGATGGATCTCGGTGTTATGGTGGGTCATAAACTGAGCAGGAGTCAAAAATGTGACACTGGCCCTTTTTAAAACAGGCCGCGACTGAAGGGGCAGTCCACGGGTGCGCCCCTGTGGGGTGGGGATGGTGTGCACATGGGCACACCCCCATTCCATCTGCCTCCCCGCGCACAGAGCAACCTGCATTGTTGTCAGTTGCTCTGTGCGTGGGTTGCGGGAGTGCGCACCCACATACCCCCACATTTACATTAGATGCTCCCTTGCATGGATGATGGGTCTCCATGTGGGGGGAGCACCTCGTGTAAAAAGGGCCACTGTTGCAAAGCAGGCAAATACCATCTTTGTCTGTATTCACAGACATGTATTTAAGGCATGGGAGGTAATGGTGCCACTTGGCTCCGTATTAGATGATATTGGCAAATTCAGAGAAGAGACGGACAAAGATCTAGATGATAAAGAGGCTAGAATACAAACCATACGAGGAAAGGCTGAAGAAATGGAGTATGTTTAATATACAGAAAAAGAAAACACAGAGGAGACATCATAGCGGTTTTCAAATATCTGAAAAAATGCCAGAAAAAGATGATGAGCATTTGTTCTCCACTGTCACAGGAGATGGCACAAGAGAGACTGGAGTTAACATAAAGTGCAGCAATGTAGATTTTGGTTAACAATTGTAAGTTTGAGAGAGATTCCCAGTATACGTTCGACTCTGGAAGATAAGAAGCAAGTTGTGGTGGAGAAGTTCCCCGATGGAGACTCTGCTGGGGTCCATTTGTTCCGCAGCCAGAGTCCCAGGTGTGAAGAGTTGTGAGCTGCACTACTAGCGAGGTGGCAAATGAGGTCAACGTTTATAATCCGTTCCATTACTGGAATAACGACTGTGGCAGCCCCTTATGATTATTCATCAGACTTTATCAAAAAGTATGATTTCTAGCTAAATATGGGGGATAGTTTGCACCATCCAATGAAATCCATCATCTCATTTCCCTTTCTTATTTCTGATCTGTCCATCTGACCCTTCACCTTTTCCCCAATTGGCATGATTCCAAATGAGGGAGAGTTCAGGACTGGTGGCGCTTCCCTATTTCATTCTCTTGCGTTAGCATGATTTTACTTATGTCAGGCAGGCAAGTACAAAGCAAGGAAGAAAACCTAACTTTCTACTCATAGCAAGCAAGCAATTAGCCTTTTGTTGGGGCAAGTAAATTACTGCAGTTGGATATTAGGGAAAACATTCCAACTGTAAGATTTTGTTGTTGGGCAATGGAATAAGTTGCCAAGGAAGATTGTGGAATCTCCTTACATGGATGTTTTCAAAACACAGCTGGACAAGCTTCTGTCTGTGATGCAAAGGTATCCTGCTTTAGAACAGGGGGTTAGACTAGATGACACTGGATGCCCCTTCCAAACCAACAATTTTATGTTTCTATGCCATTCTCAGGCAGTATTTTGCTCTAACTAATGCAATAATTGCAACACTGGAAACAATGTTAAAAATATGGACATTCTAACCAATGGATTCTAGTAAGCTATTCAATGTACTATTTTTACTTTTTAGTAACAAAAACAAAACCTTAAGACATTTACTGTAGTCATTCAAAGTTTTTTGTTTGCTTCTTTTCCCTCCCATCTGTGATCATTACCAAGACCACAGTCCAACTGGGTGAACAGGCAATAAAATGGCAGATTAAATTCAAGGCAGATAAGTGCAAAGTGATACCCGTAGTGCAGAAACATGCACTAACTATACATGCATAATGTTGGGCTCTAAATTAGATGTTAGTACTCACAAAAAGGATATCGAAGTTACTGTGGGCAGTTTGCGTGTGTGTGTGTGTGTGTGTGTGTGTGTATGTATATGTATATATATATATATATATATATATATATATATATATATATATATATATATATATATATATATATATATATATTACACTGTACATTAATCAACCTCTACGGGCACTTTTATTAAAAGTTAACCAATGCCTTCATTGCCTTAGAAATATGTCAGCTGGAGCTGCACCTCAAAATAGTCACCTAGCCTAATTAAGTAGCTCTAGGCTAACCAGGTATCTTTTACACTTGACTCACTCGTGACCTCTGACAGAAGTTAAAGACATTTCTGCCTACACATTTTAGAGACTCTAAAAGGTTTAATTTGAAAAGATCAGGTCTAATAAGCCCTTTCATTTTTCAGAAAAAGAAAACACATTGAGAGAGAGAGTGTTGCAAATTAACAAGCTATTACAGATCATGCATGATTCAGGCAAACCTTAACTAGAACCATAAAGTAAAGCACCAACTTAAATATCCTGTTAAATTAATGTTAGTGGCTTTGCTGAGCTGGAGCACCATAGGAATGCCTTAGCAGGAGGCAAATTGAGATCCAAGACCATCATGGAAGGACCTGAGACCATTACAGCTTTAGGGAACACTGATATTTGGATATGGACTTCCTAGCATGCCAATATCGGACCACAGAGCAAAATTCATATCTCACTTCTGGCAAGCCCTTTCTCACCTTCTGGGAACTTTGATTGTATTGTCCTTGGTGCATCATTCCCAAACCAATGGTCAGGTAAAAGGGACTCAAGTTCTTGAGCAATATCTCTGGTACTTTTTGACCAACAAATTATTGGGCAGATCTGCTACCTACAGCCTATTTTGCCTATAGCAATGCATCCCATGACTACAGGCCTTTCACCTTTCTATACTAACTGGGTATCATCCCCATTTTCTCCCCAACCTTTTCAATACCTCACCTATTTCTGACGCACTCGACTCAGCCAACCACCTTCAAGAGGCCCACACATAATTCTTCTCCCACCTTGCCAAGGCGCAGGATGCCTACAAGGCAGCTGCTAACTCTCCTAGACAGTAAGCACCTCAATACCAGTCGGGAAACCAGGTTTGCATCTCCGCTGCTCAATGTCACTCCCAATGACCCGCATTGAAATTGGATCATCGGTACCTGGGGCCCTTCACAGTGATCCGGCACACCAGCCGTGTGGCATTCAAGCTTACACACACATACTGATTTCTTATACACATGCTTTACTACTTCATAGTAAAAAGGGTAACCTTGTTCGTCATGACCACTGGGGACCAGCAAATAAACTACTTCTGTTTGTAGCTGCAGTGTGTGTGGTCCAAAGTAGAGTAGTTACTTTGATTAATTAAATGGAAATAGTTGCTTCTGTTTCACATTGTTCATTAAAAATGTGTCCTAAACCTCCAGTGCTTTAGCCATGAACAGGTATAGTGCAAGCTGGAATGGAGTTGACCTGTACTCCCAGGCTGACAATTTTCAAGTTTTAATTCTCTAACAACAAAACACAGACTGTAGATTGCTTTGCAAGCATTGAACAGGCCTCTCTTCAAACAAAGAAATATTAGATTCAGAATAGCAAATTATGCCCTGGCACAACCAGAAGATTCAAAGCAACAAATGCCTTAAAGCATTTAACCTTTATTAAGCTAAGTGAGACTACATTCACAACTTGCCAAGAGCACAATGACTAATTCTATTTCTAGTGCATAAGAGGAAGGAATTTCAGCTGCCTTTACTCTTTAATACAGAAATGCAGGTGTCCATGTTTCACAGAGAAGGTTCAGATACAATATATACAACCTTTTCCTTCCTGAGGGTCACATAGAGACTGAGGGCAAGAGTGGTTAAGGAGTGCACTCGGGAAGAGGAGGGTTCAGATCATAGGGATGGGTGAACAGAATGGAGTTCAGAAATTTGGTTCGGTTTGAAATTTGAGTTCGGAAATTTGGTTCGGTCGACCGAACAGACCAAGTTCGGTCGAATTTCGAACTTCCGAACCAAGTTCGGCTATTGAAAACCAGGTTTTTTGGTGTGTGTTGCCACTAGGGATGGGCGAACAGAACAGAGTTCGGAAATTCAGTTCGGCTTGGTTTGGAAGTTCGGTTCGGTCGACCGAACAGACCGAGTTCAGTCCGAACTCCAAACTTCCGAGCCGCGTTCGCCCATCCTATCAGATCATGGATCTGTGTCAACAATCTGTCTTCTGCCCTTGTGTGCATACCCTCCTCTATTGTCTGCTCCCTTACCCTGAGCTAAGTCTCTCAATGACTGGGTGGGGGGTAGGAAGTGGATCCAGGGCCAGATCGAAGAACTGGAAAGGAGTCAAATAAAAACTAACTATGGGCTGCATTTGTTCCCTAGGCCTGAGGCTCCGCACCCCTGAGATACAACTGAGAAGCAGTACAGCATTTTACTAACCTCCAGCTACCTTTTAGGGTGGGCATAGGGAAACTCCTGTTCAGTAAGTAATGTCTGGCCCATGACTGTTTATCATTCAGCCACTTTCCAATTCTTGGATCTGGCCATGGGATCAAATTATGGAGGTGCAGTTGCGCCTCCATTAGTTAAGGCAAGACAGAGCTCTCGTCCTTTCTCCCCTTATACTTAACATGGCAGTTTTCAGCCACTGTACTTCCTGTTTTTCAAAACTTTTGCAGCAGATCATGCCTTTTATTAAGCCCTCTTACATGGCTCTAGAATGCAAATTCAAGCACAGTGGATATCAATCGCTAGTGCAACTTTCAGAAAACCCCCCAACTTTTAATAAAAAATGATGGATATTTGAAGACATCATTACACTCAGTGGGGATTTATCTTATGTTGCTCATGTGTGCTTTATAAAGCAGTGTCCCTAAAAGCCAAGCTGCATTGAGGGAGCAGCTGGGGACCCCCCGACAGTAGCAGCCTATGAGGTAAGGGGAATCACTGGACTGGCCTTGCAGGAGCAGGGCACACGGAGAGGGTGCAGACTCAATATCTTTCCCCCCCCAACCCCATGGCTGGGGATGGGGTCTCTCTCTGCTGTTGGTCCCTTGGGGGATGGGCTGCATGGGAACTCACCTGGCTCTGGAGGCAGGGGGCTGGCAGCCGGCACGCTTCCTTTGCAGAATGTGCTAGAGGCATCTCCTTGCCTGGCCATGGTTCCTACCTGCACAGCACAGCTGATCATGGGCATCAGAGGTGAGAGATTCAGCTTTGGGTCATGGCAGAGGTGGCTGACAGGGTCTCTGTGTTATTCCTCTCCTGCCTCCTGGGCCGGCCAGTGCCTGATCCCAGCTGGGTGGGCAGCCATCCAGGTAGGCAGATGACTGGAGAGACTCCTCCCCCGCCCCCCCACCACATGAGTGTGTAAGAAGAAGCAGTGTGAGTGAGAGAAAGAAGTGGGTTTGTGAATCTGTGTGTGAGTGAGTGTGGGAGAGTATGTGTCTGTGCCTGAGAGAGAGTGAGAGTTAGAGGTGTGCACAAGTGGCCCATGTCATTTTCATTTTTATTTTTGTTATTTAAATCTGTTTTTGTTTTCATAAATATCAAATTGTTTTTGTTTTTGCTTCTGTTTTTGTTTTCCATTGGTTTCAATGGAAAACACATTTTTTGGCTATAACTTTTTATTTATCATTCTATCTGGCTGAATCTTAGAGGGAGTGTACTGCCAATGGAAGGCATTATGTGGACCAAATTACACAAAGATTGGATAAAGGAATCCAATTTTATAAGCAGTTGAATTATATTATTTTGCAAAAATCTTCATAAACATTCTTAGCTGTAACTTCTTTGTCTCACATTTAGAATAGATAAAACTTGGCAAAGTTACACCCCTTCCTACATTTACTCTCTCTGACAACTGTCAGAAGGATTGGATAAAGGATCCTGGTGGTATAAGCAATTAACATATAAAGGTATATATATAAAGGCAACTTTCAGAAGTATTGGATAAAGGATCCTGGTGGTATAAGCAATTAACTTATAAATGTATGTCTGACTGTAAAATCTTTGTCATCCAAGCTGTGAAAACAAAATTTGGCAGGGCTGTATATCATACTTTCATGATCATCTCGGACAAATATCAGAAAGATGTGATAAAGGGTCTCAATTTTTTATGCCTGCACAGCATATGCCGAGAAGGAGCCTATGCCAGGAATTCTCTTACCTGTCACTAGGGTATAAGATCGGTTTGTGATGTCAAATGGACAGCGGACATGCCAACCAAATATCCTCATTCCATGCTGTGACCATCCCAACATCTCTCCTTCACTTGCTACTGGGAAGTCAGAAGCATCTGTTTAGGAAAGAGCCAATAGAGATTCTCTTATGTCCTTTGTCAGTATGCTGCAGGATGTGATTGTGATGATGATTGGCCATCCTGGATGTGTAAGCTGTCTCCTGATTTTTGGGATGCTATCCCCAAAGTCCCAGTTATGTCCCTTCTAGGGCCGTCCCCTATGCCTGCCTCAAAGTCACCACCGATTGGTCCTGTAAAGCTGGAAGCATGCAGTAATTGGCCAGTGAATGTGTCTGTCAATCTGTTGGGTTGCTCCACATCCTCCCTCCTGCAGCCTCCCTTCCCCTGCCATGCCCGGTGCCTGCCTCTGACTGGCACTGCATATGCTGCTATTTATCTAAATAATGGTCTTCAAGGGGACAACTTCAATTGCTTATAAAATTGGGTCCCTTTATCAAATTGACCTGTAGTTTTGCAGAGATGATAGGGAAGGTATGATACATTTCTGCCAAATATCCTGTAAACAGGAGGGAATATAAACATGTTACAGTTGGAAATGTAGTTTAAAGATAATGTCTTATACTGTCACGACCCTTTATCCAATCTTTCTGAACATTGGCAGGAGTGTTAAGCGTGTGGAGAGCCACCAATTGGATGAAGTCACTGGAGAGGGCGGAGGCAGGTTCCAACAGAAAGACAACCCATCCCGGATGAAAATGCATGGCCGCTGATGGAATCGAGCCCCAAGCCGTGTACAGCTGATGTAGCCCCCCCCCCCCCCTCAACAAGTGGAATCTGGGTGTCATATGCTCGAGAATCCCAGACACACAGTCACGGAGGCATCATGGGGCTGGGGGTGGGGGCAGGTCATGGACACAGATAGGGAGCCAGCTGAGCAAGGGATGCAAAGGTCCACAGGGATCCCCAGTACAGCTGTTGGACAGCACAAAACAGCAAAACGGGGGGCAGATCATGGAAACAAACCCCATGCCTACAGATGGTCATGGGGTGCAAGCAAACCGACACACCCAAGCGGAAGGGAGGCAACAGATGGAGCCAGGACAGCAGCGGGTCTGGAATGGGAATGATGGAGCGGGTCACAAAATGGAATAGACAGGGAGGTGCAGGGAGCACAGTAGAGACAACATCCGAGACGCTGAACCTGGGGGAACCTACAGTCAGCTGCACTGGGTCACAAAGTGGGGGTGGGACAGGGTGGCCCAACAGATGAACGTTGTGGAGCTACTGCAACATGCCATGCCGATAGCCTATCCATGCCATGTGGTGGGCAACAAGATAGTAGGCCTCAAAAGGATCAGGACCAGTGAGCCCAACCTGAACATCAGCACAGGACCACACATTCGACATTGCCAGCAACTCGGGTCCTGTGGGATCGGGCAAGGCATAGTCAGCTGCAGGGGGCCACGCCAGCTGTCCAAGCTACAACAGGCAGTAATAAGATGCCCCACGCGAACGCTAGTCACCATGGGCCCCGAGGATGCAGCAGTAGTAGGAAATAGCCAGGGCAGGGCCACCCTCTGCCAGACAGGTCTGGAAGCTGAACAAGGCACATATAGATAGAGCTGACACCATCTCTGTCGCAGACCATGACACGTGAATCCCACAACTCCGGAATGTGCCCATCCAGAAAGGGACGGAGACCCAGCTCCTCTGCATGGAGCCAGCACTTGCAAGCGCTAGCCACATATCAAAAGCGGTGAAGGCCCAAGCTCAGTCACATATAGGCATCCGGGAGGGTAGCTGGGGAGCACAGGAGCAGTTGAACAGCCTGGGAATGCCACAGGTCAGCTAGAACCATGGTCTCCCTGTAGGTCCAGCAATGTGGACTGGCTGTGGAACCACAGAGCGGAAGGTCCAAGGCAGCAGTATGCAGCTGGCAGAGGGTCTGAATAGCAAGGAAAGAGGGGCCCCACAAACCAAAGTAGGCAGAGAAGGCTACCAGGGGAGCTCCAAGGACACGCAATAAAGGGTATAGGCAGCACTGTGGAATGGCTAGGAAGCAATGCATGGGGAGTGGACACAGCACAGCTGTAGGAACCAAAACCTGGGGATGGCTGACACACAGACAG
The DNA here is from genome assembly GCA_003113815.1 of Sphenodon punctatus. Lineage (NCBI taxonomy): Eukaryota > Metazoa > Chordata > Lepidosauria > Sphenodontia > Sphenodontidae > Sphenodon > Sphenodon punctatus. Next base: position 1,944,428 of record QEPC01013002.1, on the reverse strand, counting down.
CAGTGTTACGCAGACAGCATACAACCAACCACACAACGTCCTCACATAGCCACCTACATGCCCGAAGTGAACCCTCTCCCCCCGCTATGCACCTGAACACCTCGGTGCCCATATACAGAGATCACCTAACACCACAATGCCTGCCTGCCAGTGGTAACAGGGAGCCCAAGATGTACAGGTGGAGGCCCCCCGGTACAGGTGAGCTGCCCCATGCCACCCAGACCACCCATTAATGCATAGCCTACCATTAATAGGCAAAGCACCACAGTACATGGCCCAACGGACGGCCGCTGGCGGATGGGCATGTGCCAGCTACAGGCCCATTATAGCGAGCCACAACCTGCTGCACATTGGCAGTAGCGTGCCTCTGAGCAGTGTGCATGACAATGCCCAGTGCTCTTGAGGCATTTACCTGCTCAGACCCTCGCTGTTACCCCCGATGGATGCCAACCGGTGGGGTCCCCATTGACTCTTACTGGAGATTATCGCTGAGTCAATCAATCAAACTTTTATTGTTTAGCCGTTGGCTTATAATAAAAAATTTACAAATACAGAACACTCATCGAGATACATAATATACAACAAAATTTAAAACAAAGTTTTAAGACAGGAATAAGGAAGCGTAGCCCATACCAGAAATATAATCCCAGTCATCCCGACTACATTCGCTTCTCCCGAACAACTACAATAAAATCAAAATATAAAGTTCTAGCAACCCCGAGCAAAAATGGGCTATGCAGGTACTCATGGACCACTAAGTAGTACCGTACCCCAGAGTCTAACTAGTGAACATCCCTCTCCCCAAGAGACCCTGAAGTATTGAGCACTAAGAGAAACTGGTCATAATTTAAAACAATGATATAGCTCCTTGCTGACGGGCCCTCGCCCCCTTAAGACCAATTCCTCAAAGAAATTGAGGGATCGTTCGCCTAACACATTGTCAAGGGCAAAATCTCATAGCCAAACCAATCTGTCACTCTTGATTAGTGAATCAATGTACTGCGAAAATGCAATATAGCCAATGCCAACCCAGAGACTGCTCTGGTCAAGGCCGAATCCTCTGGACTGAGAAGCTTCCGTAGCTCCCAATCTTCCGTTCCCACCAAGAATCGCTTCCTAAGTTCATTGAATTGGGGGCATTGGAACAAAATATGAGCGGGCGTATGTCTCCCCTAAATTGCATAAGGGGCAAGCCCTCTGACTCCAGGCTAACCCCTTGTAACGACCCTCCACAAACGCTGACAGAAATGAATTAATCCTAAGCTTGAAAAAGGCATTCCGTTTCCTTGCATCTATCTAATTGAAAAGATAATATTTGCTTGAGCCCTTAGAATTGAATTGTAGATATTGGGGTGCCACCCTCTGTTGAGCCAGCAGCGCAGATTCTAATTGCAGGGTTTGGTCAAGAATCCTCCTTTTAACCAAGCTCTTTGCCACTTGTAGTCCGACAACCCCCAGACTCCCAACAGAAAATCCTAACCGGAAAACCTCCTCTTCCACCAATCTATGCCATGGCCCTCCTAAACCCTCCCTAATC
>QEPC01013002.1:1909750-1930762 GCA_003113815.1 Sphenodon punctatus | reverse complement strand
GGGGGGGGTTGTCTGATATTTGAAATACCCGTACACAGAAAAAATTATAAGCAGATTTTTTATTCATTGGTACAAGGAAATGGATCGCCATCTCACAGTTTTAATTTTAATAGACTTGTTTTGTAACTTTATTGGGTCGCAGAATTTTCAATTTGGGGTCACAGAATTTTCAATTTGGGGTCGCAGAATTTTGGGGGGAAAATTGCAGAAGAATCGGGGCCCTGCCCATTGCCCCATAGGCTGCAGTGCTGAACCTGTGGCATAGCCATGCCCACCAGGGCCATATCCTGACCAACTTCAAGCATGATCCCCAACTTGAATAGCTAAGAATGACAGACATGATGGTTACAGTGTCTAATAGTGATTTTATTTTATTTACAGTGCTCTTAGTGCCCTATTTCCCTCTCCCCTTCCCACTGACCCATACTGCTTTCTGGGCCGACTTCTCCCTCACCTGGCAGGTGGGAGTGAGCCACCCTTGGCTGTACTGTCATCCCCCTCCAGTGTTTCTTGGCTCTGGCATGGTTCCTGGCTGTCTTGTGTGGCGGGTTGGGGGCTGGACCTGGCCTGGAGCTGACTGGTGCTGCATTTGTTGGTCGGCTGCTGACTTCTCATCCCCTGTGGGTCAGGTAAGTAAATGTGCAGCCCCTGTGGTCTTGGCTGCTGCAGCTGCTATAGGATGGGTATTGGAGGTGGGATGGGTGGTGGGTGTGGGTCTGCAGCTGGTATGGTGCCCGGGGGTGCTGCTGCCATGATGTGGTCCCCTTTCCATGGTCTGGGGTGTCAGGGGTTGCTGGGGGGTGGCCCTGTGGCCAGTGTGCCCCCCTCCCCCCCTCGGTCCATCCACTCTGGTCTGTTTCCCCTCCCACCCGCTTGCTTGCCCTCCATGTCCGTCTCAGAGCTCTCCGAGGCCGGTCCCTCATTGTTACTGGGATCCCCCTGCATCCCCTGGCTGAGAGTGACCAGTGTGCCGGCCTCGACTCCTCCCGGTACGGACATCAGCTGGGGGTTCTTTGGGCTGGTGCGCGAGGGGGGCATGCTGCTCCCCGAGGTCCTGGAGCATTCCTTTGGTGGGGTGGGGACCCTGGAACTGGTGCCTTCTAGCGAGGTAGTGAGGGGAGGGAGTACATAAGCCCTTTACCTGCCCTGGACCACGGCGCTCCCCAAGAGGTGCAGGATGACTATGGATCCCTTCATGTGGAGGATGTGGTCCAGGGCGTCATAGTACGGGGCAGTCTGGGCTCTGTGCCCGGACCGCTGGTTGTTGTCCTTGATGGGCTTGTACCCCCTCTTGAGCTCCTTCACCTTTGAGCAGCACTGGGCCACTGTCCTGCGGTGCCCCGCCACCACCATGTCCCGCACGATCTCCTGGTACATGTGCTCGTTCCTCTCGTTCACTGCTAACTTCAGCTGGTGCTCCAGGGTCCCCCAGATCCTAATGAAATCCTGGGTTTCACTGTCCCCCTATTGCCTCCCTCGGTGGTATGGCCATCTCCCACGTGGGCCCTCCTGGTCCTCCTCCGCATGCCCTCCGCCCATCGCCTCCGGGGCTTGGGCTCCTGGGCCCATTTCTGTGTCTGTGGGTCATAAGGGGGCAGCAGTTGTTTGCCGGGTTGCCTCGGCCCCGTGGACCTCTGCCTTTCCCCCCCTCCTGCTGGCCCACCTTACCTGTTTCCAGGGTGCCTCATCCCCCGGGTCGGTTTCCGGCTCTGGGGTGGTCTGTCTCAGCTGCTGCTGCTGCTGCTCTCACTCTACCGCCTCCATGTGCAGCACGACCACCTCCTCCACCTGCACCTCCTCCATCTCCTCCTCCTCCCTTGCTTGTTCGCCCTCCGCTCCCTTTCACCTCGCCACATCCCCCTGCTGCTGTGTGCCCTTTAAATCTCCCTCCCCAGCCTGTGTTGGTGCTCGTTGCCTGGAAGCAACACTGCGTGCTTTGTCCCCGGCTGGGAATCATTTTGATTGTTTCCGGCTGGTGGTTGCTGTTCAGTCGTTAAGTTTTGTTGTTTCCTGGTGGGAATCGCTTTGACCACCCTTTCAGAGATGGTTCGGGCCGGACCTCCGGAAGGTTGGTTAGCTTTGTTCCCTGCTGGGGATTGTCTGTGGTGAACATCTGGTGACCGCCAAACAGATGTTCGGGGCCCTTTTCCCCACCGCGGGGTCGTGTGTGGTTCACTGTCGTTGACTGTGATCTCATAACATCCGAAAACACACATAGTGCCCTCAATTGCGGGGATCAAACTCCCCAAGATTAATCAGAATTGAATAAGAAACAAAAATGTTATAGTCAGAAATACGTTTTTCAGTGTTTTCCCTTTATTTCAAAAACAAAATATCATTTTCATTTCTATTTTCATTATTATTATTTGTCATTTTTGTTATTGTAATAACGATAATGAAAATAACAATTTTCATTATCATTATTGCAATAACAAAGATGACATGCACACCTCAAGTGAGACAGACAGACACGTGTCCGTTTCTGCATGAGAGAAAGAAGTGTGTGTGAGAAAAAGGTGAGTGTGTGAATCTTGAGTGTTTGACAGAGGGGGTTTTCACACAAGACACTCTCCACCCACTATACATGTTAAAGGGCTCCCATAGGACAACACTGCAGCTCTGCAACATGTATAGTGGGTGGGTAAAGAGTGTCTTGTGTGAAAATGGCCAGAGTGAGAGTGAGAGTGAGAGTGAGAGTGAGAGTGAGAGTGAGAGTGAGAGTGAGAGTGAGAGTGAGAGTGAGAGTGAGAGTGAGAGTGAGAGTGAGAGTGAGAGTGAGAGTGAGAGTGAGAGTGAGAGTGAGAGTGAGAGTGAGAGTGAGAGTGAGAGTGAGAGTGAGAGTGAGAGTGAGAGTGAGAGTGAGAGTGAGAGTGAGAGTGAGAGTGAGAGTGAGAGTGAGAGTGAGAGTGAGAGTGAGAGTGAGAGTGAGAGTGAGAGTGAGAGTGAGAGTGAGAGTGAGAGTGAGAGTGAGAGTGAGAGTGAGAGTGAGAGTGAGAGTGAGAGTGAGAGTGAGAGTGAGAGTGAGAGTGAGAGTGAGAGTGAGAGTGAGAGTGAGAGTGAGAGTGAGAGTGAGAGTGAGAGTGAGAGTGAGAGTGAGAGTGAGAGTGAGAGTGAGAGTGAGAGTGAGAGTGAGAGTGAGAGTGAGAGTGAGAGTGAGAGTGAGAGTGAGAGTGAGAGTGAGAGTGAGAGTGAGAGTGAGAGTGAGAGTGAGAGTGAGAGTGAGAGTGAGAGTGAGAGTGAGAGTGAGAGTGAGAGTGAGAGTGAGAGTGAGAGTGAGAGTGAGAGTGAGAGTGAGAGTGAGAGTGAGAGTGAGAGTGAGAGTGAGAGTGAGAGTGAGAGTGAGAGTGAGAGTGAGAGTGAGAGTGAGAGTGAGAGTGAGAGTGAGAGTGAGAGTGAGAGTGAGAGTGAGAGTGAGAGTGAGAGTGAGAGTGAGAGTGAGAGTGAGAGTGAGAGTGAGAGTGAGAGTGAGAGTGAGAGTGAGAGTGAGAGTGAGAGTGAGAGTGAGAGTGAGAGTGAGAGTGAGAGTGAGAGTGAGAGTGAGAGTGAGAGTGAGAGTGAGAGTGAGAGTGAGAGTGAGAGTGAGAGTGAGAGTGAGAGTGAGAGTGAGAGTGAGAGTGAGAGTGAGAGTGAGAGTGAGAGTGAGAGTGAGAGTGAGAGTGAGAGTGAGAGTGAGAGTGAGAGTGAGAGTGAGAGTGAGAGTGAGAGTGAGAGTGAGAGTGAGAGTGAGAGTGAGAGTGAGAGTGAGAGTGAGAGTGAGAGTGAGAGTGAGAGTGAGAGTGAGAGTGAGAGTGAGAGTGAGAGTGAGAGTGAGAGTGAGAGTGAGAGTGAGAGTGAGAGTGAGAGTGAGAGTGAGAGTGAGAGTGAGAGTGAGAGTGAGAGTGAGAGTGAGAGTGAGAGTGAGAGTGAGAGTGAGAGTGAGAGTGAGAGTGAGAGTGAGAGTGAGAGTGAGAGTGAGAGTGAGAGTGAGAGTGAGAGTGAGAGTGAGAGTGAGAGTGAGAGTGAGAGTGAGAGTGAGAGTGAGAGTGAGAGTGAGAGTGAGAGTGAGAGTGAGAGTGAGAGTGAGAGTGAGAGAGAAGCAAGTGGGGGGGCATGAAATATATATTAAGTTTGATTAATCTAATTATATTAAGTTTGATTAAAAATACATTTAAAAATATATATATAAAAATTAGTGTTGAAACAAATATTTAAAAATTAATATTAAAAATGTAAGTTAAATAACTTAAAATGTAGTTTTTCAAAAGAAATAACTTAGCAGTAGCCAGGAAGAATAATGAATTAAGTTGTATAAAACTGCAATCAAGGCCCTGTAGCTTTCTAATATGTAATTCATCAATCAAGTAATCAAGGCACAGATAACTACAAAATTTAATTGGCTGACACTTCTGATGTATATAAGGTTCAGTGTGTATTCATATACACATTCATTTCCTGGTTTGTCTACAGGATATGATATTTTGTGACAGTTACATTTGCTAAGCAAAAACCTTATTAAATTCCATTAAAAAAACCCTATAGTTTACAATGATAGTTAAGTTCTTGCAAATTTAATCATGCAATAAAAAGCATGGAAATTGCAATTAAGGCTTCTGCCTTAACTTACATGCCATGTAATCAGTAAAGACATTGTACCGTCTCACATGTTGTGTTTGCTTATAACTTAGGGTCCAGGCACCCACACTTTGCCTTTGTCTTTTGCCCCAGTCCTCTTCCTCTGAAGGCTGTGGGCAACACTGAAGCTGGTGATGTGAGGGTGTGACCTGGCCCCTCACCCCCTCCTTTCCCTCTATCCTTTCTTTATTGGTGAGGTTTGGGGGGGCCTCTCAATGGAGCCCCAAACATGATCACCTTTAGGGCCTTGTGGAAGGAGGGGCCACCAGGGGGCCCTGCATCTTATCTCTGCCCTGGACCCTGCAAATTCTAAGGCCAGCCCTGACCAAGAGGGCAACTGAAAGAGAGTATCAACCTGTAGTGAGAGCCTACTTGTTTCAATCTAGCTTTAAATTTCCACTTCAGTGCCTTCCTTTATCTCCCCTTAAAATTAATTCAGAAATAAAATCTAAGATGATTATTAGAAAGTTGAATTCATCCAGTGGATTTAAACATCTACACAATATGCGAAAGTAAAACAAGCAAATGATATGGGGCATCTTTAGACAAAGATTGGGTGTCAAAGCCCCTAAACACATATTTGGCCGTTGTGTGTAAATACCATAACAAGCCCAACACCAGTTTGGCCACCCATTGAACATCTGTTGAACATGCAATGTGAACACCATTGCATCACAAGCACAATTTGCGTGTGGCCAATGTTGTGTCTAATGATATCACATGGTGTGTTGGCAGGTACAGCACGGGGAACAAGGCTGCAGAACTTGCGTGCTGCGATTCGGTGGTGAGCACAATGCCAATTTGCCCCAAGATGGGCTGTGTGTCTAAGCAGTGCCATGTCATGAACATGGGGCCAAACCGGTATTTGCCTCAAGGTCAAAACACACATTCAGACGCTTGTTGAGATTTCTAAAAACACCAATGGTGTAGGCTAGAATGCATCCAGCAAACCAGTCAGAATTTAATATAAGCTACACTGTATTCTAGAAAGAGAATGGCTATAAAGGAGCTATTAGCTGATGTGGCATCTTGCAACATTTATCTTTGAGACATATCAGTTTACGGGTGCTCATTGCCAATTTTATTTCCTCCAGTCTCTAACAGTATAAAAAGATTCTCGTCATTAAAAAAGCATCCTCTACGTACACATCACATAAATTTTGCAATTATTTTGCCTCCAACTGGTTGATGAATTTCAGCTACAGTAATTTAGTTGACTAGACTTTGACAGCACACAAACAATACATTTAACAATGGTACATTAATTTCATGAACCAACATTCCCTTGTAAAAAGAATAGTAATATTAAGAACACTTTCCTTTTCATAGTTTATAGGAAGTCTCTAATATATAAAAGAAATAAAATAAAGAAATTAGGTGTATAAAGAAAGGGAGGTCCTTTAATTTACTGTTAAGATAGCAAAATATATCTTTAAAAGTCAGCATGTCACTGTAGGGCAAAATACTAATTTGTCTAGCTGCAGAACGAATTTTGGCCAAAATGTCTCACTAGACTTAAGTGGGTGCCAAATCCTCATTCACAGGGTATTTTCAGACGTTACGGGGCCCTTTGGCCCCGTACCGTAACGAACGTCTTCGTTCCCCGCCGGGGTCACCCCTGCACGGCCCAACAGACGTGCCGGGGGGATCCCGGCGGGGAAAGTGGGAGGGGCCGGGGCCGCGCGGCGCAACGTGCGGCCGCACGGCCCCGCCCCCTCCACGCACCCCGCCGCCCGCCCTCCGAGGAGACGGGCGGGCGGCGGGGCCAATGCGGCCGCCGCGTCTGGCCGATCGTGCCACGGCCCGGGATCCCGCCGGGGATCCCGGCCCGTGGCACGCGGCCAGACGTTACTTTTTGTTGGCCACGGCCCGCGGTCCATTTGACCACGCTTCCCGGGACCTTCCCCCGGCTAGCCCGGGAAGCGTGGTTCAAATTGACCCCATGTGCAGATTCAGCGTGGCCAACATCTGGCGCACGCTGTGCAGACGTTCAGGGGCCTTTCGCCCCACCACGGGGTTCACCGTGGTTCAGTGTGGTTCAGCGTGATCTCGTCACGTCTGAAATCACCCACAGTGAGAGGAATCCTTGCACGTCACGCACTCTCATTTGCTCATACCGTGTTTTCCCACACCCATTCCTCCTTCAACCTGAGCCAAGCACAGCACCTCCATGTGGGCCAGCACTTAGGTGTGGTCTGACCAACCTTACATTTGTGTCAGGAATAGAGGTGTGTTCCATTCTCCCACATTACAGGCAGTGGCCTGCTGATTGTGATTATGCTGCACAATAATGCCTCTCACTTTGAACAAGGATTTAAATCTGGTGCAGCACTTTGTCTGCACCATATACAGTTGGACACACAAGCTCCTTGCACACCTGGATGAATGAAGATTTTGCCTGTAGTTCTGAAAAATCACTTTTACAAGTGTTGCAGGATCCTTCTCCAGCTAGTTAGCAAGGTCTATGTACACATCTCAGTCCAGAGTCTTGCCTCTCAAAATTGACAATATCTGATACTTCGCTTGATTCATCAAAATGCTTACGTAAATGTGCCTGTGTTAACTCTTTGAAGAGTTCTTAACTTCAAGCAAGTTAAGAAGTTATCTTACATACATTAATATACTTCCACTAACTCCCAATGAAATTGAGTTGGTGAAAAGTAAATGTGTCCATTTTGTGAAAATTAAAATTTTCAAAAATTTTCACATTGATTTCACATTTTTGTGGAAATTTTGTTTCCACAATTCAAAATCTAAACATTTTGAATGTTGAAAATAAAAAATTTCAATATTCTGTATTTCATCAATCAAATCAGAGTAGGGAAGATTGAAATAATGTGCTTTAGCTTGAATATTAACTCTTGGCATTTGGAATTTCAAGCATTGGCATTATAAGATTTACAATTTTTCTCTTGAAATTTAATAAACATTTCAACCCTGGGAGTACTAAAATCTAAACCTTCATTTACACTTCAAACCATTTCTAGTTTCCAGTTAGATTCCTGCTTAACTAGGGCCGTCAGTCTCTTTTGCAGTCCTGCTTCTGCAGCATTGCCAATGTCCTTTTTCACCCTGTGTGGAGGTAAAAAAGAAGAAACAATATGGAATAAAGCCAGCACCTGCTCTCACTCACATCACATTGCCCTTCTTGCATGTATCACTATGTTGCATCCATTTCCCCCAAGCTTCTTCTCTTTCGTGTCATTGCACATTCCAAGACAGGTGACAGCGTGTTCTACTAAGTGTTCAACAGTACACAAGTGTCGCACATTTTGAGTAATACTGTATTCGTCTCATGGTCACTATCATTTGGGAAGTTTCCTCCTTTCCAAACAAAATGCCTCTTTAGCACCTTATTAAATCCCCACTGTTGTGGAGCAATGAACCTTGTGGAGTGCCTGTGAAGGAGGAATTTCTCAGTTGTCCCTCGTCAAACACTCTTGAGGAACAACTGGAAAAACTGCTCTTCATAGTGAATCTATGGGTGAAAACAGAAAGACAGTGGCCTGGTCACCCACGCATGTGTTCCTGCACCACCAGATGTTGGGCCATGGATGCCCTGGAGCAGTAGGTGGCTGGCCTGGGATGTGTCCTCTGGAAAATCTTAGAGAACTATTCTGGGCCAAGGACCACCAATGCAGGCCAATCTGGGTCTGTGCATCTGTTCAGACCCGCCTATCCCCACGATGGGGTGGGGGCTGCCATAACTGTGTGAGAGAGCTGGTTGCCATGGCTGCCCATCATGGTGGGGATCTGGGGAGCAGGGGAGGGTCAGAGCTGGCTGACCACCTGTTTGTTACATTCCACTGCCTTTCCTGGGTTGTGGGGGTAGTTGGGTGGCTTTCTGGCTGTCAGTGGTTACAGGCAAGTCTGTTCGTGTCTCCTGCCAACCCAGGAAGTGGTGGCCATGCTGTCCCACCCTGGAGCAGGCCAAGGAGCCGCCGAGCCACCCACATGTCCTTACCCTATGAGACGCACTGCTCCACAGCAATGAGAAGATAAAAGTACTAATGAGCAGTGGCAGCTGGTGGATGTTTTAGGATAGTAGAGCTGTGGGTGGGGCCAGCATTAACATTTTGCAGTTCCATGATCAATGGAATAGAACACAGAATAAATGAGAACCATAGTGTACACAGAATGAAAAACTACAGAATGAAAAACTACACAATGGTGGTGGCATGCAATAGTAGTGAGCAAAATGCAAAGCTCTGTGTGCAAAAAGTGAAAACCAGAAATTGTGCCTATAGATCAAGTGCTAGGGGGGAAAAAGGCAGGTCAAGGCTTCAAGTCTGCTATTAATTAAGGGGACATGATATGTATGCGTGATTTGTTTAACTTTTGAAATTTTCTATTTTAAAAAGAAAAATCCACTCAGGAGAGAAATTCTGGATATGCCAGGGTTGTGAGGAAAGCTTCAGGAGAAGTTGGGACACTTGGTATACATTAGAGAATCCACACAGGGGAAAACTGAGAATCCTTACATGTGCTGCTGAAAAGTGCTACACGGTGAGCTTAGCCTTAATTACACACCAGTGAATACAGTCTACAAGGGAAAGGCCATATAAATGCCTAACTGTGGGGAAAGCTTCAGTCTTCATATGCATGAAAGAGCCCAAACAGTTCCTTCATTACCACCCTCACCTCAGCTGCAGTTTGGAAAGAGGAGGGCATGACTAAAAGAGGCAGCATGGTCAGAATACTTTAGGGGAAAGAGTATAGGAAACGTAGCTACTAAGCCACGCTGATGGTGCTGTAATTTGAATCCCTCACCTCAGTCCAGCCCCTCCAATCCCTGTTCTCCTTCTCTTTATACCAGTGGTGAGGAACCTTAGGCCTGGGGGCTAAATGTGGCCCATGGCAAGTTTTTATTTTGCTCCTTTAAGGTTCCTGGTTCTAACCCATATATCCAGTTTCTATCTTCTGGAACTGAAAATCTAAGTTTAGGGTAAGGGACCAGAGATGAGGACATGCATACAAAAACAGGGCACGGATACATGTGACTTCAGAGTCCAAAACCAAAAGCCCTGAGAAAAGAAATCTATTTTAATACTTTTTAAAAATGAATCTCATAATTTTGGGGGCTCTAGCTCATGATTCTGGAACATTTGGAATTGGCCAAAATTAATGACTCTTAAATTTTGATCAAACAAAAGGTGCAGCTCTCCCCACCAGACCATGCAGGCAGACTCTGGAATTCACCAGCACAGCAGGTCACAGATCTTGAAGCTAAACTGTTTCTATACATTTTATAAACAAGAGGCTAGCTGTGTGTTAATATAGGGATGATTAGATCTTGGGCTTCAGGCTGTAAGCAGATCACTAGGGAGGCATGGGGGGGGAAATCTCTCATACAGCATCCATTGCACAGATGGTCTAGTGAATAAAGTGACTGGTCAGGAAGGATGGAGTGTCCCCTCCTGTCTGATACTGTTAAGTCCTGTTTGCACAACCAAGGAAGTGTTTATTACAGGGGTGAGAAACCTCCAGTTCAGAGGCCAAATGTGACCCCCAACTAGTTTGTATTTGGCGCTTTGCAGTTCCTAGATTTGGCCTCTGGATCCAGTTCCTACCCATAAGCACTGAAAGGCTGCACCCAGGAGGGAAGGGGAAGTGATGAAAACATGCACACAAGGAGACGGGACAGATCCAGGGCACAGATAAAAGATCTGGACCCTCCTCTTCCTGAGTAGGCACCTCTGCCTCCAACTTTTATGTGACTCTCGGAGCTTGTACTGATTTTTCAGTTGGTCCCTGGGAGGGAAAGGTTTCCCCACCTCTGATATGGCTCTTTCATTATCCTTCCTACAAACTCCCAGACTAATGAAAAAAAGGAAAAAATACATGGAAAATTCCTTAAGATCCCAAATTCCCAGCAGCATCAGATTGCTTGTAGAATGGAGGACATTTGACAAAATTCAAAGAAGTTAATAACTCCCCTTTCAAAAACACTAAACAACATAAAGCTGCATGCAAACTGAAAAGCAAGTATTTTTTTGAAGTGTTCATGCTGCAACAGAGACTGAATATAACAAGTCACCAAATAAATCCTTTGGAAAATCTTCTATGGTTGGTCTGTACTTTTTCCACCATCTGAGTCTGCTGAAATATCCCAACCAGTTTAAACATTCAAAGTTCATCAAAAGGTTTCTCCAAAATCAGATCACTCAGGAAGAGGGACAAAATTCAAAGGGGCTAGTACAAGAAAGAGCACCACTATTTTCTCCTTTTAGAAACACTATAAGATCATATGAAAACAAGTATTTTAAAGGTGTTCACACTGCTGCAAAAATACGGAATATAAGAAGTCTACAAGTAAAGCTTTTGAAAAAACTTTTAAATTAAGTTTTCATTTCCCCCCCTGCTGCACTCAGTCAATACACAAAATATCCAGTATCCAAACTAAATAAATTTTTTTAAAAAGAACAATATAATAAAAAATATATCAAAAAAATATATTCAGTCAACACACAAAATATCCAAACTGGAAAAAAATATATTAAAACATATTTAAAAATATATTAAAATATCCAAACCACACAATTGTAAAGTGATGGGTCTCCGGTATAGAGTGTGGTGGCAGGATCAGTGTTGGGGTGCATCATGCAGGTCCAGGGTCTTGATTCTGGTGAGTCAATGCAGGATCATTCCAAAGGATCCAGGGGATCCTGGGTTCAAGGCAGACTCGAGGCTAGCAGACAAACCACAGGGGATGGAGAACAAACAGACATGAGGTGGGCATGAATAGGGCAGGCAAAACCAAACAGAAAACAGGAATTCCGAGACTGGTGACAGAAAAAAACACAGAGCAGATCCAGAGAAGTCAGAACAGTTATAGGTGTGCACCAGAGACCCATGTCATGTTTAGTTTTCATTTTCTGTTTTCGTTGTTGAAATGTTTCATTTTTGTTTTTATAAATATCAAAGTTCTGTTCTCATTTTTGCTTTCATTTTCAATTTCCTTTGGTTTAAATGGAAAACACATTTTTGGATGTAACGTTTTTGTTTTTCATTATATATGGATGAAACTTTGAGTAACTATTAGGGGTGGGAAGTTCAGATCATCCGGTATCCAATACTGCTGGTATTTTGGTGTACCGGAAGTATCGGATTACTCCAGTATTTGGGGGTACCGGTACCGGATCCCCGTGCCGCATTTTTTTACATTGCGGCCATTGAAATGAATGACCGCAATGTAAAAAAAGATAGAACCCCCCCCCAAACACTTTCCCTCCCCAGTCCAGGCTGTGCAGGTGGAAGGGGGGACACCCCCACCCACCTTGCCCAGCCTGGATTTTTTTTAAAAAAAAAATTTCCCCGAAGTCCCTGCTACTGCGGACTCCGGGCCACCGCCGGCAACCCAGAGCCCGCACTAGCAGGTGGGTACTGTGGTACTAGGGTGATCCCTGGGGTGGGGGGTGGTTTAACACACACTCCACCCCAGGGATCACCCTACCTCCCCACCCAGGGATCGCCTACCTTTGGCGCTCCTGGCGGTGGCAGAGGTGGCGGTCTGGTAGCTTCAGAGCTGGCTGTGGATGCCAGCTTCAGTGTTTTCTAGGCCTTCCGGGGAAACCCAGAAGTTCCCCGGAAGGCCTAGAAAGCGCTGAAGCCGGCAGCCACAGCCAGCGCTGAAGCCCCCGGACCGCTGCCACCGCCTGGAGCACCAAGGGTAGGCGATCCCTGGGTGGGGAGGTAGGGTGATCTCTGGGGTGGGGGGGGTGTTAAACCACCCCCACGATCACCCTAGTACCTGCTGGTGCAGGCTCTGGGTCGCCAGCGGTGGCCCGGAGTCCACACTAGTAGGGATTTAGGGTAAAAAAAAATAATTAAATCCAGGCTGGGCAGGGTGGGCGGGGGGTGCCCCTCCTTCCATCCACACAGCCTGGGAGGGGGAGGGGGGAGGTATTTCCCCCCCCATAGATTTCAATGGGGACAGTTCCCCACTGAAATCAATGCAATAAATCCGGCACCAGTAATCCGGTTTTAATCTGGTAATCCGTTTTTTTGTAAACCGGTATTTTGCTTGATGTCCCACTCCTAGTAACTATACCTCCAATAGAAGGTATTAGGTATACCTTATTTCCAAAAGATTGGATCAAGGAATCCGATTTTATAAGCAGTTGAATTATGCTATTTTGAAAAATCTGCATATACCTTCCTGGCTGTAACTTCTTTGTCTCCCATCTAATGTGGATGAAACTTGGAAAGTTTATACCTTTACCCATGTGAAATATCTTTGCCTTTCTTCAGATGGATTGGATAAAGGGTCCTGGTGGTATAAGCAATTAACTTATAAATGTATGTCTGACTGTAACATCTTTGTAGTCCAACCAGTGTACATGAAATTTGGCAGGACCCTATCTCCCCCTTTCAGGATCCTCTCTGAAAAATTTCAGAAAGATGTGATAAACGGTCACAACTTTATAGGCCTGCACAGTATATGCAGAGAATGAGCCTATGCCAGGGATTTTCTTACGTGTCACTGTGGTATAGGATCAGTTTGTGATGCCAATTGGACAGCAGAAATGTCAAACAAATATCCCCATTCTGTGCTGTGACCCTGCCAACCTCTCTCCCCCACTTATTACTGGGAAGTCAGAAGCATTTGTTTAGGAAAGAGCCAATAGAAATTCTCTTATGTCCTCTGTCACAGTGCTGCAGGAAGTGATGGTGATGATAAATGGCCAGCCTGGATGTGTAAACCATGTCTTATGATTGCTGGTATTCTATCCACAAAGTTCCAGTTATGTCCCTTCAATGACTGCCTCAGGGACGCCCCCTATGCCCGCCTTGAAGCCACTACCGATTGGTCCTGTAAAGTTGGAAACATGCAGTAATTGGCCAATGAATGTGTCTGTTTGTTCAGTTACTCTCAATCCTCCCTCCTACATCCTCCCTCCCCCTGCCATGCCAGGTGCCTGCCTCTGACTGGTACTGCATGTGCTGCTATTTATCTGAATAATAGGCTTCAAGGGAACAACCTCAATTGCTTATAAAATTGGGACCCTTTATCAAATTGTCCTATAGTTTGGCCTATATGACAGAGAAGATGTGAAATATATTCCTGCCAAATATCTTGTAACCCAGCTGGAATATAAAAATGTTACAGGCAGAAATGCATTTTCAAGTTAATGTCCTATACCATCAGGACCCTTTATTCAATCTTTCTGAAATTTGGTAATCTTGTAGAGGGACATAATATTTCCAGGTTTCCTGCTAATTGAACAGAAGATAAAGAAGTTGTAACCAGGAATGTGTATGGCGCTTTTCTTAAAATTACAACATACAATTGCTTCTAAAATCAGTTTCCTTTATCTAATCTTTTCAAACCTTGGTACAGATAGTGCCCTCCTTTGGGGGTAGGCTCTACATAAGTTTCATCAGGATTGAATCAGAATCAAAAAAGGTATAAGCAGAAATACATTTTTCAGCTTTTCCCCATTATTTCAAAAGCAAGAAGTTGTTTTCATTTTTGTGTTCAGTATTATTAGGTTTCCTTTTTGTTATTACAATAACAAAAAAGAAAATAAAAACTTTCCTTTTTGGTTATCATAATCACAAAAATGAATTGCACACCCCTAGAACAGCTCCAAAACCAAATTGAGGAAGAACCAAGTTGGTCCAAGGGGACAAAACAAACCATGTCAGGAAGCAGAGCACAAGTCCAGAAGCCAGCCTGAATCAAAGTGTTCACACTGCTTCAAAAACATTAAATATAAGAAATCTACAAATAAAGCTTTTGAAAAAAACTTAAATTCTGTCATTTCCCTTCCCCTGCAGCATCCCATGTGGAAAAAGAAACAGGAACTAAAGTGTTTATTGATGATCCACCCAGTTTCTTGTGTCTTTGAGCTTCCATTATATGCAGGTCAGCAGCCAGTCAGGAAGCTGGGAATGTGGAGCAAAGCTGTGTGTGTGCATCTTGAACGGCATAAGGGAAGGTCAACACCACCAGCCCTGGGCCCTGGCCAGCTTCATAGTGTGGAGGGGCGGTGGCAAATGTGGGTGGCCATGGCAGCAGTGGCAGGTTTGCAGGGGCTCTGGGCTTTGGCAGGGTGGTCCCTTGCCACTCTGACATAGAAACCGAGTGCTAACAATGCACATGGCTAAGAGAGGAACAAACTACGCATTTCTGTGGTTCATGAGGTCATGCCCTGAATCTCTGAACCTATATTTGTTTTTACCTTATGGAACTGAGGTTGTGGGAGAGGAAAAAGACATGTCTTCATCTTGAGTTAATATAGTAATCACAATTCAGAAGAAAAAAGAGGAATTCCTCTAGAAGGATACAATGCTACCGAGGAAGAAGAGAATAACATGAATAATGATCTGACAATTTTCAGCTGGGCTGGAGAGACAGATGAATAGAAAAGCTGAATGAATGAGTGAAAAGAAGGGGTTGAATGAAAGTAACAAAACAGCAGTGGAACTTTACAGACTTGAGATGCTATGGAGAGGAGAATAAAAGGTTATTGCAAACTGCAGAAATCTTATGCCAGTGGTGGCTCCCCCTGCAGGATGTTTGGGGCAGTGCTCCCCAAAGTACTGCGGGGGCCACCGGTGCTGAAACTGCTGTTTTGTTGTGGTTTTAAAAAAAAACAAAAAAAACAACACTGCCGCTTATGACAGCTACAGCAGCCTTTGAGCTGCTGCAGACGCTGCTGTAGCTGTCACTGTGTTCTTCTCCCTTCGGGGACCCACCCACTCCACTTGGAGTGGGTCCCTGAAGGGACAAAAAAGCTCAGCTGCTCAGCCGCCCAAAATGTTTTCCTATGGAAAACGCGATTTGGGCGGCTGAACTCCTTCATCCACAGCATGCATGGGACGTGCTGTGGAGGGAGGGGCTAGCCTTTCCATTGTGCTCAATGGGCGCAATAGAAGTTCTCATCAGGGCGGTCGCACTGACAGCCCTGGCAAGATAGCTTGATTCGGGGGACTGAGGAAGGGAGGAAGCGCGCATGCGCACTTCCTCCCTGCCTCAGTCCCCCGAGAGTCTCAGTCTGCACCAGTTCCCACTGCCGCTCCCACTGCCATTGCCGCTCGCCGCTCAGAGCAGGGGTGGGGGAAGTGGCAATGACAGTGGCACCAGGAACTGGACTGTTTTTTTGTTTTTAAATTGCCAGTGCGTCCTGGCTCCACGTGCGGGGACACGTGAGCAATTTAAAAAAAAACAAACAAAAAAAACTAAACTCCCCCCCGCCTACGCCTAGCCTGGGAGGACCAGCAAAGGAGGAGAAGGAAGGAGCAGTCAGAGTCAGACTTAGCAGGTAAGACTGACTGATCCCTCCTTCCCCCACCCTGTACCCAACCTCCACCCCCCTCCACCACCCCTGCATCCTCCCCCTAGGCTGAGCCTGTTCCCCCACCCCGCACCCAGCCCTAGGCCTGTCTCTTATACACATCTAGATGTGTATAAGAGACAGGGGAACTCCTTGCTGCTGGTTTATGCCCTGGCTCTGCCTACCGTTGCCCTGGCTCCGCCCATTGGCTCGCCGGCCTGCCGGCGGCTTTGCCGCCAGCAGGCCAGATGGCCTTACTGCCCCTTCAAACTAAAAACCCACCAGCCGCCCCTGTCTTACACACAACGCAATACCCAAGGCTGCTTTTGTAAACAAAGCTCCCGAGTGGTAAAACATTTTTCACGTCAGAATCTACTACAGGAAGTTCTTAAGTGTAGTAAAATTAAATTTCATTTTAAAAAAGGCAACCATTTTACACTTGCACGTCAGCACTGCTCATGTCATGGCAGTTTAAGAGACTGCTCCAATGAGATACAAGCTTTTGTGGAGTGGATGACTAATGCCAAAGCAGTAGTCCAGGAACCTGACTATCTAAAAGAACTAAAATACAAACAGATGATGTAGCAAGAAGCCCTAGAAAGACAAAATATCATGGGGTGTTAAGTGCATTGAGATTTAACTGCACAAATTGTGGCAGTTTGTTCGATAAGTAGAAAAGGATTATGTGGAGCTGGAGAGGCAATGGAGACAGGAGATATGATGTGAAAAAACCCAGTTTATAGGGTAGAAAGTTGCAGGGCAAAGTCACACAAGAAAGGGCTGCCCAGATCCCTTGCCCACCTCGGGGAGGACAAATGCAGCCACCACACTTTGGGCCATCAGGGAGAGCAAACAATCTGCCTTCCACAGGGAAACTGGGCAGGCCACTGTCACAGGTCCCATGATGCCCCAGGGTGGGCCAAAGAGTTTTCCACAGACTTGTGTTGTAAAGCAGGTTCAGGTCCCCAGGAGGAGCTGCTGCCAAACAGCTGATGGGGGGTGGAGGAGAATTTGGTGGCTTGGTTGCTCCTCTGCCCCCTCCTCCCATTCACTGTTTGTTGGATGGAGTGGCTGCACTCCACTGGGTCTGATCCTTGGATCTCGCCTCTCAGCAGGGTTGTACAGGCTGACCAGATGGGAAGCGGGCCAGGTGGCCTGTTGCCCAGCATTGGTCCCCGGTGGGGCAACAGTAGCCCACGATGCATCACTGGTCCTTCTCTGGCAGATGTGTCCCATAGCAACTGCCCACCTGCCCTGGGATGGAAGTGGGTGAACATATGGCAACCTCTGGGCAGACGATCAGTTGCATCTTGAGCTAATATATGGGGGTAAGGTAGCCCAATGTGGGTTAATATTTAGTGTGGCCTTATCCACGGTCTCTGTTAATATGACACAAGAAAGAGTGGAAAATAGGAGAAATGTACAAACATTAAGGTCCAAGTACAATAACCCATACTAATTCAATATGGTCACCTTCCCATGACAGAAAAAGACAAACTAAGACTCTTTCCCAGGCTTCTTTCAGTCGCAATCTTGTCCATTTCAGTAGCATTATGAAGTCATACCAAGCAAATCCAACATGTAGTATTTAATTATTAAAATATGACATGTAGTGGGCTTTGAGGATAAAACAAAATGAATGAAATAGTGGAATGTTAGACCATGGACTAATCACTAAAGAGAACTGGCGGAAGTCCTCTTAATTGGATGTGTTTCCATTAATATAGATGCAAATCCTTTAAAATGTGATGTGGAAAACTGTCCCAGATTCTCAGAGATGAATACAGAATATCTGTATTCTGTCAGAAGAAGACAGATATCCGAATTTTTTAGCTAAATGTTTGCATTTGACTTGACTACCAGTGTCTGCTCTTCGGGGATATTTTATTTGACTTGGTGAGAAATCCTGTACAGAAAAAAATAGTTCCATTATTGGAGTTGCCATGGCAATGTCTCATGAAATTTGTTCCTGATGAAAATATACATTAACAATCCTCTTTTTTCTACCCTGACTTGAATAACCGTTGTGATCACCTGTCAATGCATACCACACAATAGTCAATTATTTCCTATCATATTTATAGAGGGAAACCATGGTATTGTATAGCATTGCTACAAATGTTGACTCTTTAATAGTGACCACTAGAACGACTCTTGGTTTTAAACTGACATTTTGCATGCAACCTTGCATAATTAGCTCGACTGATGGATACATGGATGCAAAAGAATATGATCTAGGCAACTAGTGTTTGATTCTGATTTCAGTAAAATGGGGTTTAGTAATTCTCCCACTATTTAAAGATTTTTGGAGGCTCTTAGGCAAATGGATGTTTGAGCAGGTGTGTGTGTGTGTGTGTGTGTGTGTGTGTGTGTGTGTGTGTGTGTGTATATATATATGTATATGTATATGTATATGTATATGTATTTGGGTACAATTGTACTGGGTCTCCTCCAGGCATGGGAAAGAGGAGGAAACCTACATGATTTTTTCTTAATATACATTATAATATGGTGAGTAAAATAACAATTGCAACTAACATATGTAGATAAAGTACTAATACGAGCTCCAAAACATTATTTCAAAAATTATGATGAGGGAATGATGGGAAGTAGTGAGCATCTAATCTATCTATCTAAGAAAATCTCATGCTCAGACTTTGGCAAATCTCCAGAAGAAAGGACTACCACTTGAGAATGCCTCTCTTTGTGCCCTTGAATTGACGTATGGCGGCAATGCAGTGATAAATCTTTTACAAGGACACACACACCCCTCAGCTGATCTTTGATGCTGACAGAGAGGACATAAGGGAGAAGGCAGTCCTTTAGATAAGTTGAGACCAAACCATTTAGGATGTATTGGAGCCCAAATCAGCAAGTCGCTGCTGTAAAGCTCTTCCACAATGAGCGGCACGGTGCGACAGAGACGTTTGTTCCGCTACTTTCATTCCACTACTTCCACCGGCTGCGAAAATAGTGGAACAATGTTTGTTCCAACAGTTTCAACCTTCTGAAAATCCCACTGCCTATGGCTTGGACCCAGCAGTAGGGTGCTCGGAACTGGACTCAGCTGCCACTTCTTGTTCTTGAAGGAGATAGTGGAAGCCCCCTGTTTGATATGAGAAACCCAAGGAAACTGCTTTTTTCTGCCTACTACTGTCTTTTACTGAATTGCTACATGGCCGTGTGAAATCATTAAACCTCTGTGAATCAGTTTTCTGATAAGTGAAATGAGGGTAATATCTTCTTCCAGCGGTAGCTGAAAGAAACTTAAATGCACAGCCACTGTTCATTATAAACCGGGGACTGCTGAAGTCCCGATTCTGAGGAAACTGCTTGCCCTACATTTCTGAAAATGTAACCGTGGCTGTAAGTTGTGAGGACCATCATATGCACAAAGTTTGAAGAAGATCCATGGGGAAAATAAAATGTTATGACTGTTTTAACGTTAATTGCTTGTGGTCAAAATGCACACCATCCTCACGTATTTAAATCATCAATATCTCCTCCCCCTGGATGAGTTGAGCCCCCAATCTTCACAGGCTTTGAGAATGAGATCAATAACAAGTGCATCTGAAATATGATACTGATTGATGCAGCCAAATCTGAGATATTAGATGAAAAATTCAGTTCTGCAGGTTCACGCATGTGCACTTGAGCTCCTCTCTCTTGTCGGAAAGCCGGGGAAGTGGCTGCATCCCATCCCCCTGTGAGTTCTCCATTATAAACAGGGGACTGCTGAAGCCCCAATTTTGAGGAAACCACTTGAGCTACATTGCTGAAAATTTGTCCATGGCTATAAGTTGTGAGGACCATCATATGCACAAAGTTTGAAAAAGATCCATTAGGAAAATAAAATGTTATAACTGCTTAAATATTAATAGAAACACAGCTCAGTTCTGCAGCCTCGCGCAGGCTCAGTTGAGCAGCTGCTGACCTGAAAGGTACGTCACTCAACTTTTAAAAATCACACAACTTTATGAGAAGGCAGCTCCGTCACAAACACTTTACACTTCAGTCAGTTTCATGTTTGTTACGCAGAGCCCCACTTCTCGGGATCCCAGAGAGGGGAGAAAAGTGAAGCCAGGAAGCGGGGCACTGTGTAATGAACATGAAACTGACTGGAGTGTAAAGTGTCAATGACGGAGCTGGCTTCTGAAAGATACGTGATTCTCAATAACAGGGTTTAAAATCTACTTTTTTACAATCACGTGTCTTTCAGAAGCCAGGTATCTTTCACATATCTTTCAGAATCACGTATCTTTCAAAAGAAAGGTGGTTCCTTGAAGAATAGCTGCCCAGGTTTTTGCAAGAGAAGAACATGATCTTTTCTTAGGGCACTCTTTCTTTCCAGGGTGCACACAGGGTGCAGCAGCACCCAGAAGGTAGGAACTGAAATGCCTGGCAAGGGCGGCAGCAGCAGCTGCCTGCCCCAGGTGGATTACGGATTAGGGGGGGCGGGATTGGTGCAGAGCCAGTCCATGTCAGGCTGGCGCTGTGCCTGCTGTTTCCCCCGATTTCGATCACCTGGCTGGCTAGCTCTGTCATACAGATTTTGCTGATGCTCCTCTGCATAGTTGCTCCACAGCTCGGTGCAGCGATTATAAGAGGAGGAGACCCGGAGGGGCAGTCATTCTCCTGCTTCTCCTCCCCAAGTGCCTCCCCACCCCTACCCCTAGGAAAGTTACGTGATTTTAAAAAGTACAGTCACTTAGCTTTCCTTAACACACAGCATAAGGAAGAGATACAGCTAATTAATTACTGCGAACTTTTATGCCATCCCTTTCCTGCCTCTCCCTCCTAGTGCTGCTGCAGCAGCAGCGCCACCCGATCAGGCTGGGAGATAAAGCTGTTTGTTTACAAACAACTCCTCCCCATGTGCTGATCGGAAGGTTATAGCCTTGTAACAAAGGTTCTTCGAGATGGGTCCCAATGTTCTCACAACTGGGTTCTGCATACTCACCCTATTCAAATACTAGACCACATGATGGTCTCGACCTCCTCTATTATAAAAAGTGCTCTCCCCCTCAGAATGACAGATTGGGGCTGGCAAGGGGTGAGGTTGGGGCTGACGGAGGGGTGAGGTCAGGCCTTGCTGGGGTTGGCGGGGGGTGAGGTCGGGGTT
>QEPC01013002.1:1893812-1909739 GCA_003113815.1 Sphenodon punctatus | reverse complement strand
CCCCCCTGCTACATCCCCTGGCCCTGACCTGACACACCCCCTACACCTGTGCCTACCTCCCACCCCCTCATCATAATGTCTACATTAATATCCAGATATAACATATCACACAAAACCAGAAAATTAACCAAAACAAAAAACTTAACAGTTTAAAAAAACCTTAAATGCACAAAAGTTTTCTTCAAATAAATAAACAAAAAAATCTGGACAATTACAAAAACCTTCAACTCCATACATTGCAACAAAACATAAACACCCAAAAACATTTAAAGTATTTCAAAATTTGACCAATATTTAATATTCATCATCAACATACATGTAATATATATACTTAATTCCTTACCATACATACTTATATTCATTTTCATCAATAACTAAACTTTCACATTTTCCCATTATTAAACATGAATTTCTTATCATAATTTGACAACATACAATTTTTTCACAGTGCATTGTCTGTGCTTTACATGTATAAAAATTGAATACAATTAATACAATAAAGTGTTAACAATGTGAGTGTACATAACATTATACAATTCGTTCTACGCAGTGCAGTTGTGTGCAAACAGACTTAATGCACTGTGAAAACTTATGTAGTCCAATTCCAAATTCATCTAATTCTCTTTTTAATTCTCTTTCTATATATTTGCAAATGATTCCAAGATTTCTAAGTGGGTAGAGATATTTTTGATAATAGTGTTTTCTTCTCTCTCGAATTATTCAACACTCCAGCATGACGGATCAGGCTGTGGCCCCTTTAAAATTAGCATTTCTATCACTCTTGTCTCTGAGTAGCAGGCCTAGAAATCCAGGCAGTCTGCTACATACTGGGTGCTAACAGAAATGATGGTGGTGCATGCCACCATCACAACCCGACCCAGGTCGGGAACCTACTGGCAACACAATTTCAACCAGGTCCAGCTTGCCAACAAACATGCTGGTGACCAGCCTGCTGGGGAGGGCAGGGAGCCACATCTCCATGCTGCACCCAGCACTTTGCTCCCCGTCATGATGGGAAGCCATAGTGGTCAATAATGGCCACCATCACATCCAGTCATGAAGGACCTGATTTGGGTCAGATCATGGCAGGTCATAACAAATGTTCTAGCCCGCTGTGTCCTGATTGGCCCACTGTGGGCCGATTGGATGGATGGCAGCCCAGGAGCAATCCCAGACAAACATTTGGCGGGGCACTAATAAACATGCTGGTGGTTCATGGGCCAAAGCGGGCCTCTATGGGCCACCGTCACATTTGTTAACACCCCCTGTGGGTGAGAGAGGATTTCTGGCAGAGCAGGCTTGTGCTGGGAACTGTCTGCAGTTCTGAGGGCTGGTCTGGGGGGAGCCGAGGGAGGGTGCTCCAACCGAAAGACGGAGCTAATTCTTCAAGGTAGCAGGGAATGCAGTGCGAAGAAGCAGCCAAAAGGCAGCATCGCCTAGGAGTGAGAGTCTACATGTTATATCCCCAGTTTTAGAAGGGTTTTTTTCTTAAGGTAGAAAGGATAGATTATTGAACAGGATCCATCTTTCTGTATATCCATATATAGTCCACTGTAATAGGAGAGAGAGATGTTCCATTTGTATTGCACTCTGGATTTGGAATTGGACTACATAAGTTTGGAAACATGCAGCACTCTAACTGGAAACCAGGAGTTTTCCAACTTGTTTCCTTCCCTCCCCCTTGCTGCCGATGATGTTTTCAAAGATTCCCTTCTACCATGACTTGGAATTGGTCCCTACCTGCATTCTTCTTGCTCCCAGTTATCTGCAAGGGAAATGCTAACTAATATACTAGGCAAGATTTTGGGTGTAACAGATGGATGTGGAGGCTGCCTGCTCTGGGGGTGCATCCCCCACATCTGCCCATCTGAGTCTGCTTTAAATTGATCTGGCAGTTTCCCTGGCTTCAGTTTGCCCTTGTGATGTCTTCCCCGCACCATAGTGTTGCTGATGGTTGCCTGATGCTCTGGGCTGGTGCCCACAACTTGGTGGTGTTGCCCAGGTGCTGCAGTGTGGGTCTACCCCACAAATGGACAGCATCTCTGCTCCAAGTCAGTACCCCTTGTTTGGGTGGCCTGCTCTGCTGGTGGCACTCTGGGATGTTCCGGAGCACAGATGATGGGTCTGCCTGCACATCTGGTGGCCCCACCTGTAGACAGACCTGCCAGCCCAGGTGTAAAGAAGGCTGGCACGAGCAATAGCAGAACTGTTGTTAGTCTGACTCTTTTGTTCTGTACATAAACATGGGGGGGGGGAGTAGGATGAGGAAGGAACCCCTGCCCTCATCTTAACATCTATCTATGAGGGAGCAGATGCTGGCTCCTTAAGGGTCACATGCTCACTGCTCTGGTCCTGCCCCTTTGGGGATTGTAAGAGTAGTCTGGTGCAGGAACACAGGTAGTCTGATGCAGGCTTCTGAGAACAGCAGCTTAGGCAAAGAAGGCTCATGCTCAGAACTGTCTCGGATCCTGAAGGGAAGGCCCAAGTTCAGGGTCTCCAATTTAATAAGAAGTGAGTTCACTCTCTGAAATAGCCAAAGAAAGGGTAACTAAAGGGCTGACTTGTGCAATGGCAAGTATGCTTTTCAAACTCTCACATGGGAACAGTGTACAGTCAGAGCCCATGGTTTCTGATAGGGGTGGGAATTCCGGTTCTGCTGAGATCCGATATTGCTGGTATTTGGCCATACCGGATTTAAAACTGAGATCCAATAATACAGGTGTTGATGATGGCCTCAGTTTTCCCTAAAATGGGTACAACCCCCCCTCTGCTGTATGACCAAGGGCCAACAAACTTGGACCCGGAAGGCTGGAAAGGACAGCCCCCAGATGTGGCCAAGGGCCGGCAAACATGGGGAAAAGGGCTTGAGAGCATAGCCCCCCATTATGAGCAAGAGGGGGGCTTGTAAGACAGAGTAAGGATTGGGCCCAGCCACCATGGAACACAGCAAAAAGTAGGTCACTCATGTGAAATACCAGCCTGAACCTGTGGGAAGAGAGGAAAAAGGAAAATGCCTAGAGTAAAGTATGGGGCCATTAAGAGGCATTCTTCCTATTCAGTAGAGCACTGATGACTGGAACTTGGAGCAGCAACCCCCCCTCAGGAATAAAGAAATCCAGGGGCTCCCTTTGTGTCCCAGGAAGCTGATCGTTAGTCCTCTCCTTAACTACCCTCCAGCCACTGTTGTTTACTCTTTCCCCCTGTGTCAAAGATATCTTATGCATCTTGGATGGCCCTTTTTGTGATAGAAGTGGAAGTTGGATTTCTCCCCTCATTAGCTCATTGTGTACCCCAAACGACCCATCATAGCCTCTCCAAATCCTTTGTTCAGTACCCTATAACTGCCCCTGGTTTTCCCATCAACCTCTGAGAAATCTTGGGACCCAGATACGTGCAGGTCACTCTCTGTGTGTGTCTGAGTTAAGAGATCTTCCAGACTCTGGTCTGCCCCGTCTCCTTCTTCCATCCCCCGAACTCTGCTGGATCCATGGGTCGTCTGTCCCGTCTCAACAGGCAAGGAAAGGTAACGACAGGTCCAGACTTTCCCAACCAACTGGGGAATATCTCTCTCTCTCTCTCTTTCGCATTCTCTCACTCCCCCTCGCTGAGCCAACCCCGGAACACACACACACCCTTTCTCCTACAATCCACACAAGCCGCTTGTGTTTTCCCCTTAGTAAATTCCATCAGCCAGACCGGGGCTGTGTTTCTCTGTGTTACATATATCAATAAACTTATTATTATTGGACACCTGTCTCTCTCTCTCTCTCTCTTTCTATTTGGGGAGGGTATATAAAGTGCCTGTAGCGCATACTGTCCTCAGCTTGATCCCTTGAACACGAGGGGACCCTCAATTTGACTAACTCCCCTAAATTTAAGGATAGAGCAGATATTGGGGAACCAACCCCCCAATAATCTCACGTGGCAGGGGGTCTCATGTTAACACAGGGTGTACCGGGGTTTTTTGTATTGGTCTCGGATCTCGTTTTTTTAAAAAGGACTTTTTTGGTCTTGGGCAGTTGGGCACAAGTTTTTTGTTTGGCAGTTGAGTTGAGTCCCTCCCTGCCTTCTCCCTGTGTAACTAACGGTTACATTTGGCACTTTTTAAAAACTCTGCCTGCCTTGGATTGGTTGCCTTTTTTAAATTCAATCACAACATCCAATTCTGAAGGTTCCCTAAGATTTTTAGAGGGGCAGGGATGTGATTGGGTGGTTGTCACTTAGCTGAGCTGGCCAAGAGTAATGTAGATTATTTTTTTCCCCTTCTGGGACCTTGGGCTTGGAAGCCATTTGTACAGCAGGTTTGGCATCTGGAAGGACTGCCACAGACTCTGCTGGAGGCATGCGTTTGTGCAACTGTTGGTAAGTTTGATTTCCTTTGGGGTTTTAAGTTATTTTATTAGGGACCCCCTGGTGCCCCTTAGCAAGGGAAGGAATGTAATTGAATGGGGACCTAGTGGGATCCGGTGTGTGTGTGTGTGCAGGTCATGAGGCCAGACTATGTTGGAGCATGCAGGTGGAGGCTTGGAACTTGAAGCTCTGCCCATTGGGGGAGGGGGAAATGTGACTGGCTCCTCCATAGTGGTGGGTTGGTTGTGTGCCATCTTATGTTTGGGTGTGCACCAAGGCAGTGGTTTTGTCCTGGCCTGTTTCCTTTTGGGGGGATGTGGTAAAATAAATGTCATGATATATTTTTGTGTGGAGTTGGGGGTTGCCCCAAGGTGGTAGTTTTGGTGTGGACTTTGGTGGGGAGGTGGTCATTTTTTTTGTTTGGTTGGGGGGTCCTTTTGGGGGATGTGGTAAATGTATTTTTTGGGGGGGGGTTGCCTCAAGGTGGTGGTTGTTTTAATGTTTTGGTGTGAACTTGGTTTGTTTTGTGGGGGTGCAATTTTATTTTTTGGGGGGGTGGGGGTGCCCTTGCAAAGCATTGCAGTCTTTGCATAAGCCAAGCCAGTTGCAAAACTTGTGTTTTGCAATGTGTGTTGTGGAATTGGGGGTGCACTTTTGCAGCCTGTGGAACTCTACGCCACTGTGTGTCCTGCAGCAGCGTGCGTGCGACGTGCATGCTGCTCGCTTTGGTTGCTTGCTGCCAGGGTCCTGTCCCGGTGGAGGTGGGGTGCCCCAAGACTAGATGCTTGTGGAATTAATTAGGGGTGCCTTGAGAGTTTTGGCTGCAGCATGTCATGTCTTGTAGAGGTGCAGGTTTCTGGGGGATGCTTTCAGGTACTGCTTCCTTGGGTGCTTGCTTCTTGTCAGGTCATACCCTGGTATGGGTGCCCCCCCAAAGGCTAGTTGGTGGTTGGGGGTGGGGTGCCATTTTCCCTGTAGGCCAGAACTGACCCGTTAACCTGTGGAACTCCACGCCACTGTGTGCCTGCAGCAGTGTGCGTGCGACATGCGTGCTGCTCGCTCAGCACTTTGCTTGCTTGCTGCCGGGGTCCTGTCTCGGTGGGGGTGGGGTGCCCCAAGGCTAGATGCTTGGGGAATTAATTGGGGGTGCCCTGAGAGTTCTTAAAATAAATTTTATTTTCTTTTCCAAACCCAAGCCACTGGAGCACCTTTTGGTGATTCACCGTTGGCAATGTGTCAGACGTGATGCATGAGTAGCCGGCCGCTGGGTAAGCAACACCCCTTCACCTCACACCACAACCTTCTCCACCCACACCAACCCACAGCTCTAGTCCCACATCCCCACACCCACCCACACCCCTTAACCCCCACACCCCACCTCTAGCCCCACCCCCTTCACCCACATGCCCACAGCTCTAGCTCGACACCCACCCACAGCTCTAGCCCCACACCCTTCTACATCCACCCACAGCTCTAGCCCCACACCCACCCACCCACAGCTCTAGCTCCACGCCCTTCTACACTCACCCCACACCCTTCTACACCCACCCATCCACCCACAGCTCTAGCTCCACACCCTTCTACACCCACCCCCACAGCTCTAGGCCCACAGCCACCCACAGTTCTAGCCCCACACCCCTTCACCTCCACCTCTAGCCCCACACCCTTCTACACCCACTCCCCACAGCTCTAGCCCCACATCACCCACAGCTCTAGCCCCACACCCACCCACAGCTCTAGCCCCACACCCTTCTACACCCCCAGTAGATAGTTGCCTTTCCCCCCCAGTAGATAGTTGCCCCACACACACCAAGGTAGCTACTGGCCTCTAGCTACCACATGCACACCCACACCAACACACCCATCCTCTGTTGCCAGTGGTACTCTCTCCTTTTTTATGGCCGATCTGAGTGGTTGAGGAATGAAGAGACCTACCAAGAGTGGGAGTGCTGGAAGAGGCCAGCCTCTTCCTAGGCAGCCCACTCAGTCTGGCATGGAGACACCTGAGGTAGACCCACCTGTGGCCCCCACCTCCTGCACACCAGCTTCAAGCGTGCCCAAGGTTACGGGCTCTGGACATGTCTTGAAGGTTCCAAAGAGACTGGGATGGGGGGAGGGTGCTTTCTCCTCTGGCGCTGCCTATCAGCAAGGAGAAGATGGCTCCTTCTTCCTCTGCTAGTGCAGTGGTCCGTCCATTGGCTACCATCACTGCTGCTGCTGCTCCTAGTGTGCAGCTCTCCTTTGTGCAGGCGCTTTCCCTCATTAAGATGCCTGTTTCCCTGCCCTCGTCCCATTCTGACATGCATCCTAGCGCATCTGCTTCCCTGCCCTCTCCCCTTGCCGACACACAACCTAGTGCACCAGCTCAGGCCCCACCCACCACACTCACACACTCTGCTGCACCAGCTACCACCACACCTCCCACAAGTGTTATGACCACTACCTTGGAGAGGGTGACCACCACTCATGCTGCTCCTGCCCTCCCAGGGACCAGCACGAAGAAGATCACATCCTGGGTGTGGTCTCATTTTGATATCTGGACAGAAGATACCTCCAAGGTAGTGTACGTGCACTGCAAGGTCAAGGTCAGTCATGGTGGCACAGATCCTAACAGATATGACACCTCGGCCTTTGCAGTCACTTGAATCGGCACCACGGGAACATTCGTGATCCTACGGAGTGCCGTTCCAAGCGACAACATGGAGAGGTTCCAGTTGAAAGTGAGTCGGGTGCATTTCCTAGCTGCACTACTCGACCCATGGATCAGGAAGAACATGACCTTCTACGTCGTATCCTTCCAATGCTTCAGGGTCCATCTTGTCGATGAGATGCGACAGTATTGCCCGGTGCAGGCATCCCTACTGCAAGGGGAAAGTACTGTTTCTACAGGTGTTACAAGTGCGGCTGATCCACCTGGCGGTATTCTGGGCTGTCTGACTTGGCAGAGGAGGAAACAGATGATGGTGGTGCTGTGGAACAACAGGATATGGCAGACACATTTGTGTCTCAATATATTGTCGAGCCCTCCTGCCCTGTTGACACCGACCCCTTGGCTTACTGGTCCTAGAAAATGTAGGTGTGGTGTCCGCTTGCAAAGGTAGCATTGCAGTATATCTCATGTGGCTGGAGACATCATCAGCCCACATCGTTCCAAGATGGACCCAAAGACTCTGGAACAGTTGGTCTTTCTCATAACCAAACTTCCCCTTCTTGGATTCATGGAGGGTGATATCCTTGATGTGGGGCCTGGTGATGTCTGATTGCCCAGCCCAGTGGATATCCTCTCCTGCTACGTTCACTCCCCTGAACCTGTGTCCATCCTGACAAGATTCAGGCAATTCCATCAGCCTGCAAATCGGACAGTGGTGGCATCGACGAGCTTGGAGCAGCAGCCCTTGGTTTCCGCTTAAACCGCATCATGGCAGCATTCCCAGTCTGACCACATCACCAGGGAAAAGTAGTACAGAATTAGTACTACTTCCTTTCCACTCACATTTACAGATTAATGATATTATTCATCTGCCACTTGGGTGTCTGCCGGCCGACCCCCCGAGGATTGCATTTTTATTCCCTCCTTCAACCCCATTCCACTGGGAAGGGCAAGGATGTAATTTTTTATTCAGAGCTCTTTCAGGAGCTGTTTCAGAGCCCCACTCAGGTTTGTCTGCTTGAACCCCATTATTTTTCTGTGGGGTGCACAGCATACACAGTGCATGCTTGCATGCATGGTGTGCGTGCCCACACACACACACACACACACCCTCCTTCACTCTCTCACGCTCCTCCCAAGAGTCTGAGGTGAAATCCCCTAGCCTCTCCTGAGCCCCACTCTCCTCCTCACACTCAGAGGCACCGTCCATCACCCTCTTGTGCTCCTCCAAGGAGGCTGTGGTGGTGTTGACCCCTAGCCTCTCCTGAGCCCCGCTTTCCTCCTCAAACTCAGTGCCCCCCTCCTTAACTCTCTTGCACTCCTCCAAGGAGGATGGAGTGGTGGTAATTCAGTCACCCTGAGACTCCTGATCCCCACCCTACTCCTCACACCACCACCACCCACGTTTCTTGGGATGGGGGCTCGGTGTGTGAGGAGTAGGATGAGCCCCAGCAGGGCTCTTTTCATTTTCCACACCTTTGTGGAGTGAAGCGCCCCAGCAGGGCCTTTTCCACCCCATCAGCCCCCCATCTCATATGCACACACTTAAAATTTTCCCGCCCCCACCCCCAGGAAGAGGTGCAGTGGGCATTGGGGAGGGTGGAATGTCTTCCTGGGGGTGGGGGTGTCCCTCCCACAAGTCACCCCAGGCCCCCATCCCAGTCACACACACTGGAGTGGAAAGCCCCAGCCGGGCCCTTTCCACCCCATCAGCCTCCCATCCCATATGTACACACTTAAAATTTGCCAGCCCCCACCCCCAGGAAGAGGTGCTGTGGGCATTAGGAGGGCAGAACATCTTCTTGGGGGTGGGGGCACCCCCCGCACACACACGAGTCACCACAGGCTCTCATCCCATTATACACACACACTGGAGTGGAGCACCCCAGCAGGCCCTTCTCACCACATCAGCCCCCCATCCCATCATATACACACCCCAGCAGGGCTTTTTCCACCCCGGAAGCCCCCCTCCCATATGCAAAATGTTGCCCGCCCCCACCCCCAGGAAGAGGTGCAGTGGGCATTGGGAGGGAGGAACCTCTTCTTGGGGGTGGGGGGAAGGCCCCACATACACAAGAAACCCCAGACTTGCAGAATTCCAAGCTGGGCAGAAGAGAGAGCTGCAGCAGACAACAGAGCAGACAACACACAACGGAATCCCATTTCCCCTGTTCCCCGCTGGAACCCATCTTCCCCTTCCTCTTCTCATGCACCCACAAAAACCTTTCCCCTCCTATTTCTCCTCTCTCCTGTCCTTCTCTTCCCTTTAATCTCTTCTGATTCAGCTTGTCACAGGACTGGGAGCTAACTCAGTCCTCCCAGTTCTCCAGGCCTGAAGGAAGACTTGTGTCCAGAAGCCTACACCTTCAGAAGACTACTGGTGGGCAAGGAGGATATGAAAATGGATGATTCAGAGGTTCCGCATAAACGTAGGCGATGGCAACGTGATCTATTTGGGGGGTCTGGTTGGGGGGGGAAACACTGTTGCAATGTAAACTCTGAACTGCGCTTGCTGGGCTGCTGGTTTCAGCCCTGCCTCAGGGGAGATGGAGATCCTCCACTGCCTGTCCCCATGGGACTATCATCAAATGGGGAGAGAGAGGGTTTATTTGTGGGGATTGATTTGGGATTGTTGTTGTGTTCATTTTGTGTGGGCAATGGCATTGGAACTGTTGGCATTGCCAATTGAATATGTGGTTGTCAACTAGGATGGTAGATTTGGGATTTATTGACCTCTCTCTATGCAGTTCTAGTAGCAAACTAAACTGTGTGCTTGACTGACATCACATGCCACTGTGCGAGTG
Organism: Sphenodon punctatus; assembly: GCA_003113815.1. Classification (NCBI taxonomy): domain Eukaryota; kingdom Metazoa; phylum Chordata; class Lepidosauria; order Sphenodontia; family Sphenodontidae; genus Sphenodon; species Sphenodon punctatus. Next base: position 1,899,935 of record QEPC01013002.1, on the reverse strand, counting down.
TCCTCCACTGCCAGTTGCTGTGATGATGATACTGTGAGATCTGACTTCTGAGTGCTGTGGAAAAAACGCCTATTTATTAAAGAAAAAAAAAAATAGTAGTGGGCACTGCCGTGGGGGCTACAGGGCCGTGGGGACTACTGGGCACAAAGTGTAGTCTGGTGGTTAGTAGTAGTTAAGGGAACAAGTGAATCTGTTCTTTACATGTTGTCTTTATTACAGGTAATTTCAGGGTTTTAAAAAACTTTTTTCTCCCATTGATTTCAATGGGGAAAAAAACCGGTACCGGTATACCGGTTTTAATCCAGTAGTCCGATATCCAGTATCCGGTAAACTGGTATTTTCAACCAAGTTGCACCCCTAGTTTCTGATCATGATGGAGCACAGGGATTTAAGCTAAAGAAGAGGGATGATCGTAATAGAAAATCTACATAATACATTGTCAATGGCACCTTGTTCTGGTTCCACAAGTCACTGAAACTTTGTTAGTTAGTAAAGCTGAGGAGAGTGACTCCACTTTTTCCCACCCCCTTATCCGATCACATAACCCTAAGAGAAAAGCTATAATTATAATTACTGAAGCAAAACAGACATGAATAACGCTAGCTAGAAATGTGACAGCAATATGTAATCCAGAAATACTTTGCATTGTTTACATTCTCCATCATAAACTGTTCCTGATGATGTCGTAGCTTCATCAAGCTCTGGTCACATGTCTGATTTTAAAGTCTTTTCATTTTGGCAAAAAGCAAAATGTTTCCATGGAGATCAGCAAGAGATAGCCAAATGACGAACTTCTTGGCTGTTCTTTCACTGTGGTTTCTATGGTTTCCAGACAGGGGGTGGGGGGAGTTGCTGATTTTTTTGTAAATTGGAAAAGGTTAATGTGGGCTAGGAAATGGAGTTGAAATTAGTGTTACTGCCAGTAGAGGCAACCTCTGCCTCCTCAGCCAGGGAGAGAATTTGCGTAGGTAGTGCTGTTCCCTCCATGGCTTTCCATACTTAAAGGGAAATATAAATAATTTACCACAACCCACCTCCAACCCTCACTTCTTCATTACAAATGGGATTCTCAGTACTGAAATATGAATGCACCAAGTCTCATGTCACCACGATGTATGAGGTCAGCAACAGGGGAGAAAAGAATATCAGTGAGTGAACAGAACAATCTGTGATTTACCTTCATGCCTGCAGTTACTTACATCTGAAACTATCTACTAATGGGCATGAAAATATGAATGTTGTTAGCAATAGCGACACTGAGGCTGTTACATTTAGGGTAAACATTTTGGGTATGGTTGAAAATAGGATGTGTAATCTGTTAGAGCAAGATCAAATTCACAGTCATTAGAAATGCCCAAATAAAGTACAGAACAAGACTATAACCCATATATACAGAGTAAAATCTGACCTGAGAACTGGGATGCCATTCTTAATAACACCAACCATAGCAACTTCTCCTTGGCGTGTAGGTGTGGTATTTTTATGCACTATGAGTCATTCTAAATTTACATCTAAAATAGTAGACAAGCTGAGGAATATTTCTTAAAGGGTTTATATGCCCTACTTAGTGTAATGTTAGGCAAAAGGGTACAAGGGAGATCTTGCTTTTTATTGTTTATGATTAGTCTGCCTCCCCAACTTAACTGCAATTGGATACTGAAAAAAGGTTGGGCAGGTGACCAGACTGCCATCAAAGCTGGTGGGAGCCTTAGGTAGGAGGGTGAAAGCTAGGCTTCCTGAAGATTTTGGAAGCTCTATGTGGAAGTGGGTTCAGGAGAAGGCTGGGGTGTGTGGGGGAGGACTGGTGAGACAGCCTGAATGTGATTCTTCCAGACTGCCAAAGATCTAAAAAATGCCCCCTAGTCTTAAGGTAATTGACTGACCTGCATAGTCTTAGCCTTGAGCTACTTTTGTCACTACAGGGCCACTTTTGGCTGTGTAGGGCCTTGGGAACACTCTTTGTCCAGGGTTCCTACTCTTTTAGGTTTGATGTGGAGTCTCTGGGATTTCACACATCACCTCTAGGCTCTGGGTGAAGTCCTAGATATCCCTGGGTTATCCAGGGGGCACTGCTAGAAATTTTTTTCAGAGGGTGGGGTGACCTCAGAAGTGGGGTAGTGCAAAGAGGTTCTCTCATGCCGTTCTGATGTGGGCCGCTCCTTGTAGAGCATCATGGTGTTGCAACATTTTGAAGAGGCTGTGGAAAGGGGTGGGAGAGAGTCCCTTTTTTCTTTCCACTTTCCGATGTGGCCCTGTCTGCTTCAGAACATTGTGATACCACAATGCTCCGGGGTGTGTGTGTGTGTGTGTGTGTGTGTGTGTGTGTGTGTGTGTGTGTGTGTGTGTGTGTGTGTGTGTGTGTGTGTGTGTGTGGGCACATCATAAAAGGGTGGGAGAATCCCTTTGCTTTACCTGCTTCAGGCAAAATGGCAATCCTTACCTGTTTGTGTAAAGAAGGCAGAGAAAACCTTTGAACAAAAGTTAACCGACTTATCAAACTCAAAGCAATGATCCAGGTTTTAGTAAGTCATTTTGGTATCTTTCCTACTACACTCCTAAACTGATTTAGTACTTCTGCCATATGCCTCCCCCCCCCCCAGTGACCATGTCATGGAAGTGCGCACAGTGACATCTGTCCTATCGTGCCTTGTACACAAACATTCCAGGATGAATTCCTTGAAGTTATCAGCAGAAGAGACACCTTGTGTTGCAGCCTGGGAATGATTTGTATATTGTGTTCACCAACCAAACATGGAAAAGGTTCACATTCCAAGCTACTTTAGTGTAGAAAATAAAAGGGATTATCTGCTCCTTATTTTTTTTTCATAGTACATACTTCAACTCCTTCTTCTGAATACTGCTGCTCGATGTGTGAAGAATACTGAGGCACAAGAGAATGAAGGATTTATTTTAGCATGGTCAGGTTGGGTACCTGAGCCTGGCCCTTTAAGGAGGGTTAGCACCAGCTTGGAAGGTGAAGGCACTCGGAGGATAGCGCCGAATATGCCTCAGCTCAGCTTACCTCCAGAGCTAGGCAGCTGAGTGCCTGAGTGGAACCAGCTGAGCTTGGGCATGGTTGGTAGGGATGGGTGAACAGAACCCCATTCGGATGTTCAGACGTTTGGTCATTTGGTTCGAAACCCGAGTTCGGGTTCCGCTGTTCGGTTTGGCGGAGTTCGGTTCTGCCGAACTCGGATGAACATTCAAAAAAGTGTAATCGGTATCAAAACCAAACATTTTTCGGTATCGGTATTTTTGGCCCTGAAACCACCCCATGTGCTGAAGTCTGCTCCTCAACCGCCTCCCCCTTCCAGTCACGTTTTCCCCACTCATAGTCATGTTTTTCCCACCCCCGAACTCATCTGAACTTTTCTGAACTGTTTGGAAGTTCGAGCGTTCAGTTTGGAAGTTCGGTTCGGTTCGGTCATCCAAACAGGCCGAGTTCGGGCTGAACTCCGAACTTCCAAACCGCGTTCGCACTTCCCTAATGCTTGAGCCAGTCTTGGAGCTGGGACAAACAAAAAGGAGCTGGAAAACTCGGTATGGAGGAGCCAGCCAAAGAGGCAGGAGCCAAGGAGGGCTCTGCCTCCAATGCTGGCTACTGGACAGATGGTGCCTGGCCAGCAGAGCATGGAGAAAGGCTCTACCTGAAGGCTACAGGGCGCCAATTGAGCCAGTAGCCTGAACCAGATGCTGGGGTGAAGAGAGAGATCCTGACCAGGAGAGATGAAGCCAGAAGGTACCTGGAGGGACTATGGGGTTTTGATATCTGGCTGGGAGGGATTGTGCCTAGCAAGGCAGGGCCTATGGAAGAGGCACCCCTTAACCCTGTACTTGGGTTTGCATGTAAAAATAGTACTGTTGGTGGAGAATAAAGAGAACTTTTAAGCAGATATCCCATATGGGCCTGGGCTCTTGAGGGGCTGATCCTGAAGATACTTACCTCTCAGGATCAGCACCCTGTGAAACTTATTAAACCCATTTAACTGTTTGTGTGAGCCTGACCTAAAGTGCTTGCCTTATTGCTTTTCTTTAAGCTGGACCCTTAGTGAAAGGGTGAGAGACTGCAGCCAAGCTGTAATTATGTTGTATAGATAAACTATCCCTAAGAGGGAACTTGAGAGGCCTTCTGAAAGGGAAATAGTCATAAAAGGGTGTGGATCTGCTTTGAGGAAGGGGAGCTACCCAGCTATATATATTGTTTAATTACCTGCCCCTAACATCTGCTTGCTGCTTTGTCTATATCTTGTGAGTTCCCCTGGAGAGAGACCATCATGCCTTCCTTCTTTGTCTGGAGACCATTTGTGTGCATTCCTAGGAGACAGAACGTGAAGTGATAATGCTTTATTTAAACCATTAGGGATGTGTTCTGTTTAGCGGTGCAACGGCACCCGGTGGAATCTGGAGTGCCCAACTCAACCCTCTCGCATTTGGGCACTGATTGATGGCCGAATATGAACTGATGGGCTACCTGGGTGCTCAACTGGTTGCTCCTGCTCCTCCTGGCTGCTGCTTAGCTGAGTCGTGTTCTTCATGCTGGGCTTTCCTCAGTAGAGGGAAGCAAGGAGGCCTCTCCTGGCGTGCCAAGCCCCAGATTGCAGCCAGAAAATCAATGGGCGTGCAGCACGCCACAGTCCCCAAAGTGCGTGTGCGTGGGTGCGTAATTTGCATGGGGGTTATGTGTGCATTGCCTTGAGTCCTCCCTGCTCAGAAAAGCTGAGTGGAAGGAACTCGGATCAGCTGAGCAACGGCCGGATGAGTCAGCCCAGGGAGCATGCAGGGTTTGTTTTGGGCACCCAATGGGGCCTGGGTAACCCATCAGGTACCCATTGGGGTGCCCAGAGAAGTTGGGTATTACCCATGAGTACTAAATGAAGTACTTGCTGCAACCCTAGTTCTGTATAGCTCATCATTGAGACTCAGGCTTGAATCTTCAATCTATGGCCCTCTTTACACAGATGCTCGAACACTGATAAAATGGGTTACATTTTATTATACATGCTGCAGGTGTGCTCATAGCCCTGCAACAAGTATCACCAAATGTAACACCCATTTTATCGGTGTTAGAGTGTCTGTGTGGAAAAGGGCCTATGATCCTTCACCAGTCTTCCTGAAAGCTTCTTCCCTCTTTCTCCAGTTCCACTCCTCATACCACACTTACCAGACATAGATCCATCTCACACCTCCTTTCTCCAGGAGGAGAAGCTAGGAGAAAAGTTCTCTTGCTGTTTCTTTAATCATCGGTACCTACATTCACTACATTTTCCCCATTGCGGCCAATGGAGAAAATACAGTGAGCACTGGTCCTTACTCAATATTAACTCTCCTGTGCTTTTCTGCTTAGTCATGCAGGAGGCTAGGAGAGCAGTATGTCATGATCACAGGTGTTCCCTGGCTGTGGAATTTATGCCATTATTTCTTATATGAGGAGGAATTCCTCCTAATTGTATTTTTCATAAATAAATTTGAACAAATGCACAAACCTATATTACCAGTGGTTCCATAACCTTTGAGTCTGATCTTGTAAACAATACATGTACAGTAGTAGTGCTGAAACGAGAATCAAATTGATTCTCACAATAATTTCACGGGAATCAAGAATTATTGCCAGGATTTCACAGCTTTTTTGAACCCCAATCGAGATATTGAATGAAACTCAATTTATCAGTTACCACAATTTACCGTTTATCATTTACCAGTAGGGCTGTAGCGGCATACCGCCGCGGCAGCTTTTACCGACGGAAACCCCTATTCCGCACATCGTGACACAGTTCGGCAGAGGCAGCTTTCTGAGGGCTGTGGCTGCGGTTTGTTGCTAATGGTACCGCGGCATCGGAACTGGCGAACGGAAGCAAAACTTGTGCGGATTCCCATAATAAGCGGTGCCAACTCCCCTTTCCATGGTCCGCGGAATCTTTGTGGCTATCTGGTAATTGTAGCATGTTTCCGCCACTTGGAATACAAGGTATCGCGAGGAATACAAGGTATCTGGCGGCATGATCAAGCCTCTGACTCTGACGACACACACATGGCCAATTTCATTGGCTAGGGCTTTCCCAGAGAGACATGTCCTGCCTTCACCATTAAGTATAAATAGGTGTGTTTGTAGCTTGTTTCTTCCTC
>QEPC01013002.1:1868756-1883919 GCA_003113815.1 Sphenodon punctatus | reverse complement strand
GGTGTTCGGTTCCGTTCGGTGTGTTCGGCCATTTCGTAGTTCGGTGTTCGGTTCGGTTCGGTGTGTTCGCCATTTCGGCGTTCGGTGTTCGGTGTTCGGTCCGTTCGGTGCGTTCGTGTTCGTGTTCGTGTTCGGTTGTCCGAACAGGCCGAGTTCGGGCCGAACACCGAACTACCGAACCGCGTTCGCCCATCCCTAATTGTAATACCAGGGAATACTAGGACAGATTATAAAACAGTCAATCTGTAAGCACCTTGATGACAATGTGGTGACTTCTCATAGCCAGCATGCATTTGTTGGCAACAAGTCATGCCAGACTAATCTTGTCTCCTTCTTTCGTTAGAGTAGTTTAGGAAATGCGGTGGACATTTTCAGCACAGTGAGTGAAAATAGAAATGAAGGTGGTAATGCCCCTCCCAGGCCTACCCTGGAAGGCATACGTTGTACAGGGATGTTATAACGAACCAGGAATCCAGAGGTAATTAAATTTACCTCTCCCTTACTCTTCCCAACCCAAAAGTAAATACTTTAGTAGAAAAATCAATTAAAAATGCGATAAGTTTCTATACTTGATTTCTTATTACAAACTATATTGGATCTCAACTGGAAAATATTTAATCTCGAAGCCTGCGATGGCCCCAGGGAGGCAGCAAGTTGGGACAGGTTGTCTTCCTCCCTTTCCTCTCATCCCCTGTCCTGGAAGGAGTTGGGTTGCTTGAACCTGTTCCATATCCCCACCTCCATCACCCCTCGCCAGGTCTTCCTGCCATATGTGTGTGTGAGAGAGATCATGGATATCTGTCTGGGTGTGGGTCAGTGAGTGTATGTGTTTGGGGGGGGGGGGTTAGTCTGGCCCCCTAACCACACCAGCCTAGAATTTCACTGCTGTCCTGGACCACATTGCCTCCCTGGGGTAGTGCCTGATCCCAGCCCACTGGCAGTCCAGGTGGAAATGCTGCTGGGGCTGGCGGAGAGTAAGCCATGTTCTCACCTTAGTGGGGACAGTTGCACTCTGCAGGGGGCGCTGTGTAGCTGGTGCAGCCAGGTGTTGGTATTCAGTCTATTGTGACTGTGTTGGAAAACAGTTGTAGTCTCGGTCTTTCATGGCATATAATGACATTTTATTGCTTCTGAACATTTATTTGTACAGTCTTGGAGTAGCCCTGCTGCCCTTTCCTTTTAGTGTAGGCCTTGAAGTTGTGGATTCTTTGATGGCTTATGTAGGCTTGAAAATGCACCTAATATACATTGGTTTATACATATTTATGCAAATCAAGGGTGGGGTCATGCAAATTAAGAGTGGGGAAACATGTGGCCCATTGTTGGGAGCAACCCGATTATTCCTGCCCACAAGACAAATAAAGTGGAGCGCCTCTGCCGTAGAATGTATCTCAGATAATATTTCTGTCCCATCAACTGGTAGTTAAATAGGGTAAGAAAAAAGAGTCACAAGTTTGATTCATGGATTAAATAACTCACCTCATTGGCTCCCAAGTCTCATATTGTGGCTGCTGGCAAACTGTATAATAAGTGTCTATCCTGTGCTGAACATCGATGCTAATTGATGCAACTCTACTCTCATTTATTATAAATGAAGCTATAGTTTCTTGTCATAAAAATGAATGGTAAAATGTTTTTTATTTCTGTTCTCCCTCTTTCCTTCCTTCAGTTGATTTCTCTTTCAGCTTATCTGAAATATGAATAAATGTATTTATTTATTTCATAACAGCCCCATTCTTAATGTTTTGATTATAGACCTTATGTACTCTAGAGACCGGCTCCACAAGCTTTCTGGACCAACAGGCCATTGTCAGCTCTTACATTTTTCTTATGGACAGCCATGCACCTGCTCAAGATCACATGCTGATTGTGAACTGAACAAGGTGGGTGGCTCAGAGCCAGGAATATTTCCAGGGTGAAGGACTGGAGGTAGAGGACCATAATATGACTATGCTAGCCAATACGGGGAGGTAGCAAAATCCATTTTGCTGTAGTTACATGGACCATTTATAGGCCAATTCCCATGGTTTGCAGACCACAATTTACAAACCACTACCACAGAGTAATTATCTTTGTGTATGGATGCTAGGAGGATGGTAATGGGAGCACTTGACCCCATCTGAATTTTGTCTACCCCTGCCCTCTTGGAGTACCTTAATCTCATGAAGCTCTTTAAGGGGCATGGCTACATCAGCAAAGAGCAGGGAAAAGGAACTCTCCCCTCCTTCTCATGTGGTCACAACCCCGCATGTCATTACACTCCCCAGGGGGCAGGGAGAGCCATGTTAGAATGTCCTTTATACCCCCACTGGCCACCCAATAAACATTCTAGCTGTTCCCTTGCCTTTGATGGATACTCTATTTACAGAAGGTAGGTGATAGCTGGTGTACTTTCTTTCAATTAATTTGGAACTACAATGTGAAATGTGTTCTTGCTCAAAAGAAATCTTTAATATATCTAGCGGTTAACACTTTGGATCATTGTTCTTTCCCCTTAACATGTCTTGAAGTGTGTGACTTTGCATGCTATCTTATAACAGTGTAAGACCAGATAAGGTAATGGATTGTGCCTCCAGTTAAAGCACTTAATTCTGTCTTCATTAACACCCACATGTGGCCAAAATGTTGCAGAAGAGTAACCTACACTCTTAGGCCGTTTTTAGACGAGCGCGGCGGCGCCCGCGCTTGTTTCCAAAAAAGCCGGCAGCTCGTTCTAAACGAGACGCTGCCGCCGAATACGCGCATGTGCGGCCCGACGCGCATCCATTTCCAGCCGCGTCTGACCAGCCTCGATCGCCGACCCGGTCAGTTCGCGCACGGAAATGGATGCGCGTCGGCCGCGCATGCGCGTATTCGGCGGCAGCGTCTCGTGTAGAACGAGCTGCCGGCTTTTTAAAGAAACAAGCGCGGGCGCCGCCGCGTTCGTCTAAAAACGGCCTTAGACATGAATGGCAGGTATTTCATTGATTTTGACAGTGAATGGCTTTCAGTCACATTGCTGCTAGGGTACGTTTCCTCAATGTGTATCTTTTCTGATGATAGAGGATTAACAGTGTGCATCCTTTCCTTTATCTCAGGCAGTCATGCATCTTTGATGTGTGTGTTATGGATTAACCAAAAATCACAAAGTCTCTCGGGAGTTGTGCTTGGTCGGTAATTTTTAAACATAATTTAAGCTGTGTTCTATGCCATCTGTTTCTTTCTGGAAGGGACAGTGGGACACAGTCTGGTTTGAAACCTAGTATGCAGGAACCTTAGGGAACTTTGTAGTTGCTTTTCTTGGGAGGCAAGGTCAATCTTTCATCTTGGAATAAGTCAAAACAATGGAATATGAGGAAATAACTGTTCTCCAAATTCTTCACTGTCATTGGTTAGGAATGGTTTCTTCGCTGTAATTAGGGACAGAAAATATTTCAGCAGGAAATATTTTGAGGAGATCCAATCTAAAAGTCTGTACTCGAGAACTCCCATTAAAGTGAATAGGATTCTACTGGAGTAATGAAAAACATTAAATCCACTCCTCAAAGTGCTCTACTGAAGTAAGTCCCATCTACTATAAGGTTAATTGATTCTATGACTTTCCCAAGTGGAACATTTTGAGGACTGGACTGGCTATGAGCTGGCTCTGCATTAATTCAGCTTTATTCTCTGGATCTTTTTCTTTTACATGTAAACAGGGAACAGTTATTTACCCTCTCGGATAGTACTAGGACACCCCATGAAACTAAAAAGTAGCAGATTTAAAACAAATAAAAGAAAGTGTTTTTCCACTCAATGCACAGTTCAGTTGTGGAATTTGTTGCCAGAAGATGTGGTCAAGGGCAGTAGTATAGCTTGGTTTAAAAAAGGATTGATGGATAGGTCCATTAGCAGCTATTAGCCGAGTAGGTTTTTTTTGGGAGGGTGGGGGGGTGTAAACTCTTAGTATCACGAGCTGGGAGCAAACTACAAGAACAGATCGCCCCATTGTGACCAGTTGGGTGGTACTTGTAAGCGACTGAGATTCTCCACTGTAGGAGACAGGGTGCTGGGAAGCAGTAGGGTCATACTGGACTGACCCAATATGGCACTACTTACGTTCCTCTAGGCTCCAGAAGTAAGTACTATACTTGTTGGAGCAAGTGTATAAGGCAGATCAATGAATTGGTTCATCATTCCTATTACTATAGGTTATAATTAATATTTATGTATTGTATAAACTTTATCCCAGAAAGCAAACTGAACTGAGTGCAAGGTGATATTTCCATCTATGTGATTAACAAAACGTAGCAGGGCACATTTTTAAAGGCCTACATAAAAAGATGGTCAATGGAAAATCAACTGGAAAGGGGTATGTAAGCAAATATAAGCTTGAAATCTTTCGTTGCGTGGATATTCTCTCTAGAGGATATAAGTTATAAACCTAATCTATTTGTCTAAGACAATAAACTTGAGCCTAAATTAATTTAGGAACATTGAGTGGCAGAGTTTTGTTGTACTAAAAAGCCAAGAGTCCCGAGAACCAAATTAGGTATCCCTGTGTAGCCTTCATGTGGTGCTTCCTCAAAGCCTGTATTCCTTCTCTCCTTACTTCTGACTAGAGCTGCAACAGGGAGGACATTTGCAACCAGCGGGTAATACTTGCATTTTCTGGCACCCCTAGACGGCACATGGCCCGCATTGAATGCTCGCTGCACTAAAATGCAAGTATTACTGGAGTGTCCCAGGACATGCTGGTCCTAGCACCCGCGGCTCCCCGGGATGACTCCCCTCACTGCCAGTCTGCTGCACCTTTCTGGCCCGCATGCTGCTCAGATGATCTGGGGACCCATTAGGGGTGCACACAGGTGGGAAGAGGCCTCCTCACTCCCCACCCACCCCCCACACACACACTCAGAAGAAGCCGACTGGGAGGACCCCAGTTCAACTGAGCAACTAGCAGTCTGGGAGGGAGCAGTGATGACTGGACTGGAGGAGCAGAAGCCCTGCGGTGAGGTGAGTCAGTCTGGGGAGTCTGGTAGCCCATCAAGTCACATTTGGGTACCAGTTGGTGCCCAAATGCAACCAAGGTGATTTGGGCACCTCAGATTCTGACACTGTTAACTTTACCAATATAAATAAATGAATGAATAAAAAAATCATAATCCTATCTTTTCCTTCACTCTATCCTTTCCACTGTGCATCCCCCCCAGAAACCTTCCACAAAGATTTGCAAAATGGCTGTTCAAACATTTCCAAGTAGGCTTAGGAAATTTGCTTTCCATAAGCATACATGCAAATAAAAACCTCAATTGCCTGACTACAGGGAAAGCAAGCACCAAAGGGGCGAGAGAGTGATTGAAGAAAATTAATGTTAATGTTTGAGCAAGTGTTCGGCGGGACAAAAGAAATCCGTGTTTGCCCAGCTCTGCTCATAGGTTGAAGGTCCTGTCCTCTCGATCGACAGAGGTTCATCTCTGCCTGCTAGGGGCTCACCACATGGAAGAGGAGGAACACTGTGTTCGGCATCTGGATCCACTTACTTCCCACTACCCATCTGAATTGCACTTCAGGCTGCTTCTGGCTCCTCTTGCACCAAAAAGATCAACTGTGCCAATGCTGGTATGGGGCCCCCTGAGCCCCAGCACATGCAGCCCTGGGCAGTCATACAGTCTATACTTGCCTGGATCCAGCTCTGAGCACTGCACAAAAAAAAGATATGTAACTAACCTCCTGATGCTTTATAAGCAGGGACCCGTATTCACTGTTTCCCCCTTGGGGAATGGGAAAAATGCAGTTAACATGGGTCACCCATGTTTATATAAGATGAGTTTGTCAACGCATGGTGCAGAGCTTTAAGAGAAGATACACTTTTGGAAAAGTCCATCATGCCCATGCTGTCCCGTCCCACTCCACTCCACTCCACCAGAAAGTAAGCTCACATGTAAGGGAAAGTTAGAACTTCACTGAGGAGTTCTGAAAGGGATGAAGAGTATTGGGTCTTCTTAGTCCTTTGTATAGTTAAGACTCAGGAGCATAGCAACATGAAGCGATTGGGAGAATTTGCCCCTTTCCCCAAATTTTCATAATGGGGAAAGAGGGGAAATCCTGCGCCAACTGCCACCATTATGGTCATGAAACTCCTGGCTTTGCTCCCCCAGAGGCAGAACAATGTCTAGGTGGAGCTGAAGACAATGATAGCAAGGGTGGGAGCAGTTGGGCAGCCAGCAACACAGCAGCAGAGTGGGGAGGAGGAGAGAGTGTTGAAGTCTGGGACACACTGGCTGCATGGTGTTGGGTCTAAAGAGCAGAGGGGTTTGGGCCTTCCATTGGTGAGGCATACCCTTGACCAAAAAGTCTTATGTCCTTGGTTAAGCTTTTAGATGCATAACTGAATTCAAAATTTGCCTCTTATTTTGCAAGGTAATGAGCGCTTCTTTCAAAATATTGACCATCCTAAAATCCCCACCAAATCCAGGACCTTGGTTATTTCCATTTGCAAAATTATGCACGTTTGCAACTTTGCTCATCACTATTCACTGCTAGATCATTTTAAAAAGTGGTAATAGATTTTTATGAAATGCGTGTTACGGGAAGGTCTCTATTATTTTTCCCTTTGGTCACAAACCAAAAATAGAAATTCACATTAATGGTGTATAACAGTATGGGTCTGAGTAAATCCAAGCTATTCAAGGATACTATTAAAACACCATGAATAATTCACTTTGTTGTGTCTAGGCATTGCACCTCAAGTGCTATGCAAGATTTTTCCACTCTCACAGAGCAAAGTTGCAGCCACAATAGTAAATTTTAACCAGGTGAGTTAAGGACAGCTTTTCTACCTTGACTCTAAAAGAGGGCTGCACAAAGTACGGCCTGAGGGCCACATGTGGCCCGCAAGGACCTTTTCTGCAGCCCGACTCCCGCTGGCAGTAAACACCTTTCCTGTGGCCTGCCATGCCACCTCCTGTTCTGGCAATTACCTTTTCCTCCAGCCCCCACACTGGCATGAAACCCTCCTTCCTCCGGGCAGCAAGCCTATTAAAGGCACTGGCTGGAACCCTCCTTCTTCCTCCCTGACTCCAGGTTCCGGCTGCTGCCGATGTCTCCATGACCCCTTGCTTCTGCTGCTTCTGCCACCCAGATCTCCAGCCGCTTGCTGCCAGGGGGTGGGGTTATGCAAATTGGGGGTGGGCCACATGTGGCCCAGGGTTCAGTCCAAACCAAATTTTCCGGCCCACTATACAAATCATGTTGAGCACCCCTGTTCTAAAATTAGCTATTCTTTTAATCCCATTAAGATACAGCATCCTATTTTTAAAGTGCTCTAGAAAGCAGAAGAATGCAAAAGATCAGGATTAGTGCTGCAACAGGTAGCACTTTAGCTACCTGCAGGTAATGCCCACATTTTCGGTCACCCCACAGTGGGTGCCCAATGGGATACTTGGTCCTCCAGCAGGTACCCAGTGCCCAAAAATATGGGCATTACTTGAGGGTAGCTAAAGTGCTACCTGCTGCAGATCTATCTATCTTTTTACACGTGACTGCTTGGTGAGCCGCCATGCTTAAACCCACCCTGGGGTGAGCTGTCTCACTACAGGCAGAGGTCTGCTCGGCTGCTGAACAACCATTCCGGTGACCAGGGAGGGGAATGTGTGGACTTGGGTCCTCACGGCCCCACCTCCTGCATTCCTCAGCTTGGCCCTGCCTCTTCCCTGATGGGTGGGTGTGGTGGCCTATGAGGCCACCACAACCACCGTGATGGCCTGCTCTGCCACGCTCTGGGGACACCTACCCTGGACCGTGGCACGGCTTAACACAGGATGTGCACTGGTTGGGAGCCCAGCGCACATCCCGTGTTAAGCCCTGCTACAGTCCAGAGTTACTTCTGCTCCCACCTGTGGTAAACATCGGGCAGGTGGAGGAAGACGTGACCCCCCCACCCATGGCCACGCTGAGGTAAACATGGTCATGGGCGGGAATGTCACATCTGAAAATACCCTATCTCTCCCTGAAAACACAGCGAAGATATCCCGGTGCTTGGCTCCTCCGGGGACGAACCAAGCACCAGGATTTTGATGAGATACTGAGTAATCTCATTTCAGCCCTACCATGCACCCATCTGAGATCCAAATGTCCAATGAAAGCTTTCAGTTTTTTTCTGCATCTCCATGCACATTTTGTGGCCAAATAAAGAGTAGGCGATAATGGATGTGAGCGAACTGTGGCTCGAGACACAACACGCAGCTCTTGGGCAGTTCAAGTGCGGCTCTTGCCAGGACTGGCCCCAGACCCTGCACTGCCTTAATGGTCCTTCATTTGCATCCATGTCCCAGCAGTTGAATCACAGCTGTTTTTTTAGAATCTCTGCAGCTCCCAGAGCACTGGCTCCACCAGCCAATCGCAAAGCAGGAGTGGCTTGTGTGTGCACGCTTGCCTGCATGCGCCTGAGTGTTCCTTGGGCCTCTTGGCCATATGAAGATTCTAGTATGTGGCTCTTGAGTTTGGCAAGTTTGCCCACACCTGGACTATAACCACTTAGGGTTAAATTCATCTCTGTGTACAAGGGGTGCAAACTCAAGGCCAGATTGTGGTTCTTAATCACAGGCTTACTTTGAAATAGGTAGGTACAATTATCCGCAGGAGCAATGGCACTGTCTACCATAGTGATTCCCAAACATTTTGCCTGCATGTCCTCATTTAGAGACTTAAATATAATCCTGTGACCCCTAAGAGCAACAAAGGGATCCAAAATAGCTCAAATATCAATTAGGATCATGACCCTCACAGAACTTTTTGTCTGCCTACTAGAAGCATAAAAGTAACGTGTGGAGGAGACAGAGGTTTCTCAGAAGTTTTCCTCAGATATTGGAATTCTGTCCTGCAAGAACCAACACCAACCACAAAATTCCTGGGCCATGTGCAAGGTGCATTTATTCAGCCTTGCTTTCCCTATGAATATGTAACAGCAGTAGTAAAAGAAAAGACTCCACGCTCAGAATGTGCAGTTTCTTCCCTATACGATGTGTATGTTGAATGGAGGTGACACATATTTGATAATTACACCAAATATTTATTTATATCCTTAGTACTGAGAGATGCTCAGATAACATGGGGATAGGGGAAAACATAAACATCCTAAACAGAATGAAAGACAACTTGGTTAGATATATAAACAAATTAAATATTCTCTCTCTCTTTTCTTTTCTTTTGTGTGTGTGTGGGGGGGGGGGAGGGGAGGGAAATAGACCATCCAGTGGGTCTGTACACTTGCACCTCCCCTGCATCTCCACAGATTGCTACTGGTTCTGTGTCAGAGTACTGGTTCACTTCTTTAAACATCCTGGAAAGGTTTTCTCTCCTATCACCATTTTTTGGGATTCTTTTAAGAAACTTCAGTCATACCAGTTCTTTTTGAGACAGCAGTAGTTTGCCCTCTTCTGGTAGATGCTGCTACTATTACTTGTGAAATAACATACATTTCCTCATTTAAATCCACAAAGCTTACACTGACCAGGAGGTAGAAAATGCTTTGGATACACTATGAAGAGAATTATTTACCATAGTTACTCTCATTTTCCAAATATATTGCCTCCATAGACCTGCAGTGTGTAGGTTACATGCCCAACCATGGAACCTTTTGAATCATTGAATTCAAGTTCTAATAGTTTAGAAAGTGTTCAAAAGAGGTGTGTGCCCACTACAGTGCCAACCAGTTCTTTAAAGGGTGTGCTGTGCAGCCACATGGCAAACTTCCTGCAGTATGGATCTAGAGGTTATATCATGAATGAAAATAAAGAGGTGGCGGTCAGGGAACATTGGTTACCACCACTTTTTCTGTGTGGAAAATGAGCGGAGGTCAGATCTGAAGCTATAAAGCTTATAAATTCAATCTTCCCTACTTCTCTTCCGTTTCCGTTTTAAAATCCCTCCACTATTCTCCCTCTCCTTTTCATGTCCATTGACTCTCTCTGTCTTCATTCATTTCATGCCCCCATTTATTCTCGCCTATATTCCTTTCATTCTGTCACTCCCTCTTTTACTTTCCCTCCCACTCTTTACCCCACTTCTCATCCCATCCCACTTCCTCTCTGCCTGACATTCACTATATTTGTTCAACTAGAAGAAGAAAAGATGCTAAGAAAGGGCTAGCCTCCCTCCATACAATTTAAGCAAAGTCTGAGGGTTTTATTTTATGTATGATTAAAAACAACCTCTCACCAAGAAATGTTCATAACCTAGGATAGCAGATTTCATAGCATCTGTGGTGAAGGAATCTGAATCAAACCTATGTCCAGTTATTGCAGAAGTGCTCTAAAATCTGACATTCATTCTGTTAGCCTACTCTCTATTCTATGCTTTCCAGGATCCTGAAGGCCAGGGGTCCAGGAGAAGGGAGCTAGCAAGGGAGTGGGAGGGGGAGGTTTCTACCTGCCTAGTCCATGTCCAGGGGTGTATCCTGGGCATAAGGTGAGACCCAGAGGGGGGTCCAACTGTTGGAGGTACCTGAGATTGTAAGTATCATGTGTGTGTGCCTGTTTGTATATACCTGCACTGGGGACTGTTATAAAGTGGTGTTCACCTAAAGGCAACACCTGTAGCCTGTTTCTGGGGAGCGTAGGAACACAAACCTGAATGGGTGGCCCTGATCCTGCAAGAAATCGCACTGCTCAGAGGGCCGTCATTCACAGTGCACGTGGAAGGAGATATGGCTTATATTAGAGCCAAAAATTCCATTGCTCTGCATTGAGTATCATGCGTCCTTCATCTCCAATGAAATGTCTTCATTAGTTCAGGTGACTGTACACAGACATACTCTTTTTGAAAGAAGTTCATATGTATGGAACAAAGGTTTTCTAACTCTGCAGAAAATTCTGCAGTCCTTAATCAAATTAAATTTACAGACAATGGAAACTTTGCTTGCTTAGATATAGCATCATTTGGCTCCATTAACTTATTTTCCTTCTGCAGTGGAGTACACTTTAAACTCATACACAGTAATCAAACATCTAAAAAGAACAAGTCATCGTTTTTTCCCCTTGTGAGAGCTATATCCCGTTTCCATCACTAACCAGCAAACACTCACATCCTCTGACTGCTCAAATCACCGCTGAGTAATTTGGCATATCTTAAACAGTAGTTTTAGTGTTGGTAATGTAAAACAAGCTGTGTCGCCGAGTGAATAATAGCACAGATGACTTGCTGTATTTGGAGCCAAAATGTGGTTGGAGCACAGCTGTGGCAGAGTGAGCCAATTAAAAATAGTGACTACTGAGTTTAATATTTTTTGTAATAGATAGAACATGTCCCAGTAGGTTTGCTAAAGTGGAGTCTTGCTGCCCCTACTGTAGTAAAGCAACATTATCCTTTTATCAAACACTATCTACAGGGGCCTATGGTTCATGTATGTACACACACAAAATTCTAGGATGCATATTAGTCTAGAGAGAGTGTGGTTGCCAAATTGATCCTAAATGGAAGAGACAGCAATAAAGTAGTTCAGATCTCTTTTATTGGACCAACTTCTGTTATGCAGACTTTTGGACTACATGTCCTTTGGCATGAATATCAACATGCAGTGAAACTTACACACTACACAAATTTATCAGATCCGTACCACATTTGAAACTGGCCTTCAGGCATCCCACCTACTGTATCAGGGCCCTGCAGCCATTAGGAGTTGTGTCCTTCTATGCCTGCTAATGGGTGTTCTTAAACGAGCACCGTGGGAGGGGGCTCCATGTCTACTGAGTGGCACAGCTGCAGGGCACTCATGTACGTGGCACTGAAGAGCGTTTCACATGGGCAGCTCCCAGCACGACTGCCCCATCCATGGAGGTAGCAAAGGGCACTCTGGGTTTTTCGGCGTTGCTCCATGCATGGCCATGGATGGCTGCTGTGTGGGTCACAGGAACGTTCTTCCCCACACACCACTGTCACACGAGCAGTTGGACATGTAGACAGTGGGGGGAGGGGGCGTGCATGGACAGATCTTGTTTCAAAACTCCCAGTGGTTTCTATTGAGGTCAACAAATGAGGGCAAGAGTTGACCTTGGGAAACACCTGACACATGAATCAGGATGGAATGAGGATAGAGGTTCAGCTTTTGATGTTCCTTGCCATTGTGAGATTATTGTAAACAGGAGTGTTATATCCTTTGAATGCAGTGTTTGTGGTGTAAGGATATACTGGCCACGATCCTAAGCAGGATCCTCATGGGATCCGTGTCAGTTCCATGTGGCACAATGTGGCTTCAATGGGCATGCCCGCATGCAGGTTGCGTGCAGCACACATGGGGTATGGAATCGGCCCCATTGTCTTTTTTCCTTTCAAGTAAATTGACCATATTTACTAGGATAATGGATAGGGATGGACGAACGTGGTTCGGAAGTTTGGAGTTCGGCTCGAACTTGAACTGTTCGGATGACCGAACACGAACGTGAACAAACTGAACAATCTGAACACTGAACGGTGAAATGGCTGAACAGTTCGGTAAGTTCGAATCGCGTTCTGATGAGTTCGGGTGACAAAAAAAGGTTCACTGGAAGGTCAAACATGACAGGGATGTGTAGTCACTGAAGAGCAGACTTCCAGGCACCAGGGGTGGAGAGGGGCTTGCAAGAAACTAAACTAATTATCTGGGGCCCCCATTCCCAACACCTTCTGAGTTAGTCACTGTTCTTGAACAGCAGGTGTTGAGTAGGATTTTTAGATTGCTTTAAGCTTCATTTCAGTTTTGTACTGAAATGAAACTTAAACCTTGAACCGAAACTTTGTGTTATGCATTTCACTGTACAGACTCATTGAGTATGTATGTATTTCACTACAGACTCCTCTTCTGTTTGTGATTCCCCCCCATCCCATATATGTGGGATGTATATATATATCCATATGGATATGGAGATAGATAGATAGATAGATGTAGAGAGTTGTAGGAGTTAGCTTAGTGATAGAGATAGTGTTAGTGATTTAGTTTTAGTGTTTGTAGGAGTAGGCCTGTGTACTTATTAGATAATTCATTTAGTTCATGCAGTTAGATTTAGTGTAGATATATATATAATATTAGATTTTTTTAAAAAAACCTTATAAAAACAAAAAAACCAAATAAAAAACAAAAGAAAAACATATAAAACCGAATAAAAGACCAAACAATCATATAAAAAACACCCATAACAACATTTCCCAAACAGCCGAACGACCTAACTGAACGGCCTGTTCGGATGACCGAACCGAACAGCCGAACCCGGACTTGGCAAATGAACCAAACGAATGAACCGAATGCATCCGAACCGAACGAAATGAACGAATGAAACGAACGCAGCCGAACCAAACAGCCAAACCCGAACAGCGATCTGTTCGCCCATCCCTAATAATGGATAATTAGCAGTGGTTCTACAATAAAGCATATCATCCGATTACTCTTCTTGCTTTGCTCTGTGCTTTTGGAGACCTTAATTGTGTCCTTGGAAAGATCTCTAGTTACATTCACTAGACTGGGATTGAATTCAAGTGGTCAAACATCGCAAGCAAAGTCATTTTGATCAGGAATATCAATGAGCCTAACACTGCAGTTTCAATATCACCCTTTCAGGACATGATGTTCTCCAACAGTGTTTCCAAAGCTCTTGGCCTACACAACCCCATTTTGAGACACACAAAGTTCTGTGACCCCCACAGAGGTAGAAAGACATGCACCGCATATGAAATATGTCAAGTTCATGAGCCCATCTGTAGATAGTGCTTGACCCCACTGGGGATTCCCAGAGAGGAACCCCTGTTATAAAGTGTTGCCAGTGCACATATTAACAACAATAGCTACTCTGTTGGAGAATTCTCACAGTCATGGTTTTCCACTCCTTCCCCACTTGCAGCAATCCAGGGACAAAGGTGAAGGATGTTGCTGAGATGAAAAAAGCCCTATTTTTGCACAGGTGAGGGGAATTCTGCATATGGAGGTTCCCTTCTCCATGCATCTAGAGCAGGAGTGGGAAACCTCTGGATCTGCGAGCAACTGTGGCCCATGGTTGGATTTTATTTGGCTAGTTTCCAGTTTCTGGATCTGGTCTCTTGATTTAGATTCTTACCCCCAAGCACTGAAAGAATGAGCATAGGGTAAGAGAGCAGAGATGAGGTCATGGACACAAGGATATGGGACAGATCCATTGTCTAGACCCCTCCACTTTCTGAGTCCACCCCTTAAGCACCCTCACTCCCATCCCTACCCCATGCGGTGTACAGCTCCCCACTCCCCTGCCATGATGGGAAGCCATGGAAGCCTGCCACGGTGGACCCAATCTGGGTCGGGTCATGGCGAGCTACAACAGAGACAGGGAGGATGTTTTTTTAAAAAAGTTTTATGCCTCCCTTTTATGTACTTTTTTTTTTAATGTTTTTTTTTAATATTTACATTTTTGTAAGCCACCTCGAGCTGCCTCGGCAGGAGAGGCGGGATATAAATGATGGAAATAAATAAATAAACAAACATGCAGAGATTGTGAGGGGAAACCAAGATACAGAAAGGTGAGATGATATCCTTAAGGTCACATGCTGTATTACTATCAATGCCAGAATGAGACCAGAGGAAGCAAATTTAACAACCTCTATGCAACTTCACTCACGTGTGTAAATGAGACAAATGCCTGACTTGACACAATCCACAAACCTGAGCTTCAAGAGGAGTTCTCTGAAGTAAGTGGTTTGAGGATTGTGGTCTTGGTCTTTAATGAGGTTGCATGGATGTAACAAAGGGCAATAGTGATCCTATAAAAAGGCAAGGAAAAGTGGATGTGTATGGAAATGTGCTCATATAGCTTCAGGAGCCACATACATTCCTTCCTTGACCCCTTTCAGTCTGTTTTTTGGCCTGAGTATGATACGGAAACTGCATTGGTGTCCTTGGTTGACTATCTCCATCTGGCGTTGGACCAGGGTCGTCAGACCTTACTGGTCCTGCTAGACCTTTTGGCTGCATTCGACACAGTCGATCATGAGGTGGTGGTGACTCACCTGCGGGACCGTGCTGGGATTGGCGGGATGGTCTTGGACTGGTTTCATTTGTTCCTGGCCAGGAAAACTCACCGTGTGGTCTTGGAGGAGTGTCAGGGGACAATTTTTTAATTTTATTTTTTCCTTGTCTCCACTCTTCTCCTCTCTCTGTCCTCCATCTTGTCCCATGCAGTCTGTACAGTATGGAAGCATGTCTTCT
>QEPC01013002.1:1819476-1866307 GCA_003113815.1 Sphenodon punctatus | reverse complement strand
ACATGGACCTGCCTGCTGTCATTCTCATCGTAACCAAGCCAAGTACGTGCACTTGAGACCTTGCATCTTCATGAATGTTAGACCCCTTGTCTCTCCCTCTGTTCCCCTTCCTAAGTCTCTCCGCCAGCTCCTGTCTCTCAGATTGTAAGCCCTAGGGGCAAGGACCGTGTCTATTTTATTACTTTGTAAAGTGCCAGGTACACTGCTTGCGCTATATAAATGTTTGTTAATAATAATAATAATAATTAATAATAATATAACACAGGTTGTTCTGCACTCTATTCTTAAAAAATGTAAGCACAATAATTGTGGTGTACAAAAAGCAACTAAGCATTTTAATTTTTTTTCGAGAGAGGGATAGATTTTGTTCTCTGCTTACAGAATCAGAAGCTAGAACTACATTACTACCAGACCAAAGTGGGGATGGATAAAATCACTTGTCAACAACCCTGGATCACATCACTGTGAATCCACACGTTGCATCACGTGCACCCATCTCAAAGAAACTACCACTTTCAAAAGCAGCACTACAAGCAGGACCTATAACATCAAGCAAAACATCACCTGCACATCGAGCAATATAATTTATGTGATACAATGTATACATAATGGATGTTGCATGCAATATGTGAGGGAAACCACCATGGACCTCCGTACCTGGTTCAGAAATCACAAGTCAGCCATCGTCGCTAAAAGTGGAACAGCCTGTTGCTAGACTTTTTAATTCAGAAGATCACACACTCGCTGACCTAGAAATCTTCCCTATAGAAAAACCTTCCAACCCAAAACTACTGGATACCAGGGAAAACTTCTGGATCTACAGACTTGACACCCTCATGCCCAATGGCCTTAACTTAGAAGATAACACGTGAACCCCTATTTTTTCTTGTATGTGCTACTGCATTCCTTGGCTCACCTTAGAACTCTCTCCAACCTCAGAGTTCTAAGAACTGTCAGTTGTGCTCACAATACACTTTATTTCAAAAATCAACTGAGCTACTGATGAGGGCAGAAGCCGAAATGTACAGCTAATCAATAAATATCTGTTTACACTCATTATAATTCCCATATATTGTTTATGACTGTCAGCATCCTACTAGGATCCAGTGTTTCCTTGAGTGTATGACTGTTTTGTTGCTTACCACATCAGTCTCTCTCTATATATTTTAAGCAACTGGCATCTCTTCTTGATCCAGCTTACTACATTCAAGGACACCATCAGCATAAAAAAGATACTGAAGCCATCCACCCACGGTATGCCTTATTTTTACAAGAAAAAATTACATAATGTCAACTAACAATAAAACAGCTCAAGGTTTATGTAACTCTTAATATGTAACTCTCTAACCCTAAAGGCCTAGAGATCTCCATATCTCTCTCTACTCCAGAAGACACTTTTCTTAATCCACACTGGTACAATAACAAACATAACTTGAATATAACTCTTGTATCCACTATTATTAAAAAGACTTTTGAGAAAATTAGAACACTTAAGGAATCCTTCCAAGTAGAACGTCGGCTTCAAAAAAACCATCTGAATGAAAAGGAGTATGACAGCCTCCTACATGAGGTAAACAGATCAAAGCATAAAATTTATTGTAAAACCTATGCTATTAAAAAGACCAAACTGGAAAGAGACATGCTATGATATCATCTTCCCTGTCTGCCATTCAACTCTATTCTACAGGGATCAATTTTTAGAGAAACTCTTTCTACCACTCAGAAATACAAGTACAACAATAAACTCCCCCAAAACAGAAGATTCAGAAGATTCTCTCTGCAGTGCATAGGCTCCAACCCCAGAAATAGCAAAAGTGTTGGAATAACAGCATCTAAAATGGTGATAGATATTTCAGATGGGAGCATATCTCAGAGTTAACTCAAACTTCTATCCAGAGGACTCAACTTCTGTCCTACTCCTAGAGACTACAATAGAGCCCAGATAAAGAGTGACATCAAATCATTTGAAAGAAGATGCAGGCTGACAGAGTATTTTTACGATGATACTGAAGCCAACACACAGGATTACACTAAACACATCCCCTCCACCAATTTCTCCCAACCAAAACCTGGACACCTACTATAAACAGAAATCCAATCTTAGAAATGTTTTTGCTGTCAGTTAATAGAATTATACACAACCAGAGACCTCCACCCACTTTTGACAACTTGGCTAGGAATGAAAGAACCGCCCTTACAAATCTTCAGAAAAGAAGCGATATTGTCATTAAACCTGCTGATGAAGGTGGTGCAGTAGTAGTTCTTAAAACAGAAGATTACATCTGAGGGCCTGAGACAACTTAAAGATGACAGAACTTACAAACTCCTCAACCAAGACATCACAGCAGATCTTAATACCCACATTTCCAACACCATACTAGACTTTACACAGCAGAAATTACTCAATTATGATACAGCTGATCTGCTTATCAACTCTAATCCCACCCCAGGAAGGTTTTATATGCTGCCTAAAATAGGTAAAACTTATTACCCAGGGAGACCCATTGTCTCAGGAAACAACACAGCTACTGAAATGATCTCTTTAAATATTGACCTACACTTACAACATCTAGTACAAAAGCTCCCATCCTACATTAAAGACACCAATGATTTCTTACTCAAAATAGGATCCTTGAATAAACATCACCTATTTGACAAGGATACCATACTAGCCACATTTGATGTTACATCTCTCTACACTAATATCCCACATAAAGATGGCATTCAGGCTCTCAAGAATTTCTTGGAAAACAGAACTTCAAAAGAACCCCCCATGGAAGTTATCATCTCATTAGCCACACTTGTCCTGACCTGTAACAACTTCACTTTCAACAATAAACTTAACTTACAAACACAAGGTACAGCTATGGGCACCCACATGGCTCCATCCTATGCTAATTTATTTATGGGCAACTTTGAACAAACTATCCTTGAAGATTCTACCCACAGACCCCTAGTGTGGTACAGATCCATCAACAACATCTTTATAATCTGGACACATGGTAAGGACAGTTTTGAACAATTTAAGAGTTACCTTAACTCTATCCATCCTACTATAAAATTCACATGCAACTGCACCATGGAGAACTAACTCCTACATTCCATTTTTAGATGTCCTTCTCAACATTGAGCAAAACAAGATTAACACTGATCTTTATAGCAAACCCACTGATGCTCACCTATATTTAAATTGGAGTTCTTGCCATCCAAAACACATTAAGAAGAACATCATTTATACCTTAGCTCTACATGTTAGACGCATCTGTAACAACATCAATTACCTCCAACGCATCAAAGAACTCAAGGAACATCTTCTTACCAGAAGCTATCCCTCCCATGTCCTGGATTTCAACATCCGCCAGGTGTCTACACAAACAAGAGAATCCCTCCTCTACAAGGTGGTGACTAAAACTCACCAAAAATGCTGCATCCCCTTAGTGGTGGATTTTCATCCTACATCTCCGAAGTATCACTTGGCGATTAAAGAAAGCTACCCCCTAGTAGCCAATTCACCACGTTTTGAAAAAGCCATCAACCTTCCTCCCTTTGTGGCTTTTCGCCAGCCTCCTAATCTACGTAAATTACTTGTGAGATCTGAATTAAAATCACCGGTCAACAACCCTGGATCACATCGCTGTGAATCCAAAAGTTTCATCACATGAGCCCATCTCAAAGAAACGACCACTTTCAAAAGCAGCACTACAAGCAGGACCTATAACATCAAGCAAAACATCACCTGCACATCGAGCAATATAATTTATGTGATACAATGTATACATAATGGATGTCACATGCAATATGTGGGGAAAACCACCACGGACCTCCGTACCTGGTTCAGAAATCACAAGTCAGCCATCGTCACTAAAAGTGGAACAGCCTGTTAGTCATTTTAATTCAGAAGATCACACACTCATTGACCTAGAAATCTTCCCTATAGAAAAACCTTCCAACCCAAAACTACTGGACACCAGGGAAAACTTCTGAATCTACAGACTTGACACCCTCACATCCAACAGCCTTAACTTAGGAGATAACACGTGAACCCCTATCTTTTCTTGTATGTGCTACTGCATTCCTTGGCTCACCTTAGAACTCTCTTCACCCTCCGAATTCTAAGAACTGTCAGTTGTGCTCACAATACACTTTATTTCAAAAATCAACTGAGCTACTGATGAAGGCGGAAGCTGAAACATACAGCTAATCAATAAATCTCTGTTTACAGTCATTTTCTTTATATATATATTAGGGGTGGGAATTTCGGTTCCCCTGGTATCCGATACTGCCGGTATTTTTCTGTACTGGCAGTATCAGATCAATCCTGTAATTGGGGGTACCAGTACCGGTTCCCCGTGCCAGATTTTTTTACACTGCGGCCATTAAAATAAACAAAAAAACCCACCCCACTTTCCCTCCCCCATCCAGGCTGCATGGGTGGAAGGGGGGACACCCCCCACCCACCCTACCCAGCCTGGATTTAAAAAAAACATTTTTTTACCCGAAGTCAGGCTCCGGGTTGCCGCCGCTGGCACGGAAGCATCCCGGAGTCCGCACTAGCAGGGACTTCGGGTAAAAAAAAAATTTTTTAAATCCAGGGTGGGTAGGTGGGGCGTCCCCCCTTCTGGGAGGGGGAGGTATTGGGGTTTTTTCCCATTGATTTCAATGGGGACAGTTCCCCATTGAAATCAATGGAAAAATACTGGTACCGGTATACCGGTTCTAATCCGGCAAATCGGTTTTTGGGAAACCGGTATCCGGCAAAACTGGTATCAGGTTTTTTGCCTGAAGTCCCACCCCTAAATTATATATATGCCCTTTTTAAACAGACCACAGTGGGGGGGATGGGTGTGCACAGTGGTGTGTGGGCGATGTGTGGGGGACGGTTACATAGGTGCACACCCACCTCCACCCATCTGCACGCACGGAGCAAGCACTCTTTTCTCTGGGTGTTCTGTGTGTGTGTGATGGGTGAAGAATGGAGATGGGTGTTACGCAGGAGTGCACATGCACCCCCACCTCCCCAGCCATGGTGTTTACATGGGACTCCCCCATGCATGACCACACAAGCACCCACGTGTGCATTGCATGGAGGTATCTCATGTAAAAAGGGTGATATATAATACATACGCTTTTCAACAAGAGAAAACAGCCATGAAAAATGTAGAAACAAACAATATGACACCCTTTAAAGGTGAAGGAGAAATAGCATTATGGTGGCAAAGGAAATGTGGTTTAAAATGAGGTGCTATTTAGGAACAGTGGAGGCATTGCCCCTCTTTGTGTTACACATCACTTGCTGAGCTCCTCTAGTCTGTCTGTCTGTCTCTCTCTCTCTCTCTTTTTTTTTTTTTTACAAATATAGAAAATAATCCCAACAAATACTTCTAAAATAGATTACTTTTCCCAGTTTAACCTTAAAAGAATTCTATAGGTAACCACTGGCCCCCTGCTGAAAGTTCCCACCCCACCCCACCCCCGCCACCCTAATGAAATCTGTAAAGGCACCCCTGGGTTTAAATGGTGGAAGTAGGAAGTGGGTAGAATAGATCCATCCAGCCCAGCATGCTCTCCCAACAGTGGCCACCCTTTGTTGATTCAGAAAAGTACCCAGCAGGTCATAATAGCATGATCCATTTTCTGCTGTTTGCTCCCAATTCCCAACAGTCAGAGGTTATGTACCTCTGACAATTTGACTAAGAAGGAATAAAATGAACACAAGTCTCATTAACACAATGTCCTTTTCCCTTCCAAACTCACCACTTGTTGCTTAATCCCTGTTCTCCTTGTTCCCTAGCAACTTATTCACACAGCTGCTGATTTCCCTGCATTTCAGTGGCTCATGCCTGGTTTTGGGTAAGAGAGAACAAGACCTCATCCAGGGAAATAGGTTTCAGGCTTGGAATTAGAAATTGCACACTTCTGACCTTGAGGATTGTGAGCACCACCACTACACCACCTCTGTGCTCTGGTTTGGGCCTCTCCTTGGAGGCTTATCTTCTGTGCTTGCTTCTGCAGACTTTGATCCCGATCAGCCTCAGGATATATATAAGGACTTGAGAATTCACCAGAAGCTGTCTCTGCAACACAGCAGCTACCAGGCTGGCTAGCAACTGCAAACCCCGTTGTATGACCTCGGCTTCTGACTTACGCCCTTTTCAAATGGGCCGCGGTGGATGGGTGTGCGCCTGCGGTGGGTGGAGGTGGGTGTGTGGCTGTTCCCACGGGCACATACCCACCTCCACGCACGGAGCAACTGGCATTGGAGTCTGTTACTGTGGGAACAACGTTCACGGTGGGTGGATGATGGGTGGAGATGGGTGGCACATGGGACTGTGAATGCTGTTCCCACAGGCGCTTCTCTATGCCCCCCCCCCACTTCGGGTGGCGTTTGCACAAGCACCCTCCCCCACAGCACACGTATGGGGGGAGGAGGAAAAATCGCGGAAATCGCGGAAAACCACTATTCTGCGATTTTTTGGCGCTGGCGGAATTGCGGAAATAGCGAAAATGTCATGTTTCCACGATTCCACTAAGTTGCAGAATTAAATAAGCGGAACCGCGGAACCACGGAATGAAAGCCTCTGCCATGCCATTCCACTAATTGCGGAAACACTGTTTCCGCCGGAAATAGCTACCGCTCCGATATTCCGCTACAGCCCTATTGCCTACATGGCCTTTCTTCCTGGCGGTGACCTCCTGGCCAGTCCCTTAGCGCTACTTCAGATTATTCCTTTGGCTTCATTGTCTGGTTTAATGCTATGGACCTGTGGCTTGCCGGGTGCAAGTCCTTGCAGGATGCAGCCCACAAAGTCACTGTCTCAGGGAATGAACTCTTATTTCACGGCATGAAGTCTGTATTCACACACACAGGGTGCAATCCTCTGGCCCGTGTACACCGCCCCCTGCTCACACCACACAGCCAGCATGCGGGCACTCAGGCGTGCATGCATGCCACACGTGGGGCAAAGGTGCAACCCAGGCTAATGCAACCCCCCGAGCCCATGCACTCCACAGCCTGGGGATGTGTGGGCTCAGGGGGGGTCACATTGGCCATGTTGCACCTTTGCCTTGCGCGGCACGTGTGTACGCCTAAGCTCCCACATTCTGGCCAAGCACTGCGCCTGTGGCTGACATACATGGGCCAGAGGATTGCACCCATAGTCTCTGTACAATAACACATAGTCTCTATATGTCCTAGTCTCTATAACCCCTCAAAGGCTGCGTTCCTACCTGTGGCGGCAGTGGCGGCAGCGGGAGGCGCGAGGGAAGATTTTACACCCTGATATGCGAGAGAGAAGCTGCGGCAGATCCCTGTTCGCACCAGCTTTTTTCCCGTCGGCTGGCTCTTCCACGCTGCCGCATCTTCCCTCCCCCTTCCCGCTGCCGCCACTGCCAGAAATGCAGCCAAAGTGTCTCCCAGTCAGGCAGAAATCCTCTGACTGTAATCACTGTCTCCTCCCTTCCAAGCTCAGCACTGTCCTTTCCGTTCATCAGCTTCTCGCATACTGAGCTCTCTGCACTGGCTCATGCCACACCCACTCTCACTGCTTCTGCCTGTTAGGTACTGTTCGTTGCTTCTGGCAGCACCTGCAATTTCGCTAGCACCCTCACCTTGCTGGTGCTAGCTCTGCTAAGGGGCCAGTGGCCCTGTTATAGGACCCGGCACAATTCTACTGCAGAAAGGGGCTACACCAAGGGAGCAGTAGGCAGGGATGGCAATGAGGATAGGAAGCTGAGGGTGTCTTCAACTTTGTGGCTGTTGGAGTAAAATAAATCTCAAGTTCTATTCTGTACCAAGACTTCTGCTGTTTTTCACATCTTCTCTTTTCTCAAGTCTCTCTCAATGACTTTTCTGGGATTTGACCGTGTTGACCTGCATTTGATGGCTATTAATTGGTTGTATTTTGATGACTGTAAATTGAAACCCTACAGATTACTCTTACTGACATGAAAAATCATCCCATAGACTCCAGATGAATTGCTTATGTAAGTAACTTTTCATGGACATGAGTAAAGACTTCATACTCCCACCCAATACAGGTATTTTATCTCTACTTGTTAAAGTTTAAATGCTTTAACTCTTCTTGTTGCTTGTGTGTAGCTAGGCAGCCACATGTTATATTATCACTTCACGGAAACAACTTTTATTATACATCATCTTTAGACTGTTAGGCAATTAGGACTGTACATCATCAGAGTGACAGAGATTTAATTAAAGATGTGTCTAGTGCTTTGCTGTAATGGTAATTAAAGATATGTCTGATGGATATGTATAATTTGGCAGCCTTTGAATAAGGGTACTGCCCTCCAAATACATAAGTATGATCAGTAATTGCCAAAACCTCTCAAGTCTTATTCTCATTGGAAAAGTAGAGAGCAGAGTTTATTTCCCATTCTCACTTTTATGACCAGTACAGAAAGAACTAGGAGTGTAAAAAAATGTAAATAACTGGTGACACCGAACATGTGGGTATTTGATAATTCCATGAATCATTATTAATCATAGTGATAGTGCATGACAACGTGAATTTTGGTTTTGGAGCTAATATCGAGAAAAGACAGTCAACTGCATTGGTTATCTGGATTCATCGCAGGCTGACTTTCGTCCGGGCCATGGCACTGAGACAGCATTGGTGACTTTGGTTGATGATCTGTACCGGGAAAAGGATAAGGATCGGTTGACCCTTTTGGTCCTATTAGATCTGTCGGCTGCATTTGATACCATTGACCATGAGATGTTGGTGACGTGCCTGTGGGACAGTGCGGGGATGATTCTCGAATGGTTCTGCTCATTCCTGACCAGGAGAACTCAGTGGGTGGTGCTCGGTGATCATTTTTCATCTCATCAAGACCTCTCATGTGGGGTCCCTCAGGGTTCTGTTCTGTCCCCTCTCCTGTTCAATGTGTACATGCAGCCACTCGGCGAGGTGATCAGAGGGTACGGGGTGAGGTGTCATCAGTATGCGGATGACATCCAAGTGTACCTCTAATTTTCAACCGACCCAGGCCCGGCTGTCTCAGTGTTAACTCGGTGTTTGGCAGCTGTGGGGGACTGGATGAGGGCTAATCGACTATGACTGAATCCTGACAAGATGGAGGTGATTTTAGTGGGTAAGTCAATGACGATGGCAACCCCCTCGTTTGAGGGGGTGTGCCCTCCACTGACTTCCCAGGTCCGGAACCTGGGGATGCTCCTCGATGCACAGCTCTGCCTGGATCTCCAGGTGGCGGCTGTGGTGAGGAGTGCCTTCCGGCAGTTACATCTGGTGCGACGGCTCCGGCCGCTGGTTTCGGCTCCGGATCTGGTCATGCTCATCCATGCTTTTATCCCCTCTTGGTTAGACTACTGTAACGTGCTCTACATGGGGCTACCTATGGTGATGGCTCGGAAGCTGCAGCTGGTGCAGAATGTGGTGGCCCTGCTCCTGTTGGGGCTGGGTTGCCAGAAGCACATTACACCAGTGCTCCGATCTCTGCACTGGCTGCCAATAGTCTTCTGAGCCCGATTCAAAGTGTTGGTTCTTACCTATAAAGTCTTACATGGCCTGGGCCCTGCCTATTTGCGAGATCACCTCACTCCCTGGGTTCTGGACCAGCCACTGCGGTCATCCAGGGGTGCCTTGTTGGAGGTCCCCCAGGGGGACAGGGCATTCTCAGTGGCCGCGCCGCACCTTTGGAACTCCCTCCCGGTGGGGGCCTGTCTGGCCCCAGACCTCCCAGGTTTCCATAGGAACTGTAAGACCTGGCTGTTCTGTCAGGTATTTGGTGAGGGAGAAGGGTGAGGGGGCGGGGAGGGCGTTTTGGGTTTTCTTCTCCCCATCTTATTGTTGTATATGTTGTTTAATGCTTTTATTGTATTTGTATCAACTGATTTTGTTAGTTGCCCCGGGCTGCCTGGCAGGAGGGTATAATTTTTTAAATAAATAAATAAAATTAAATGTTAACTATGTTTTCTTCCTAGCTTTATTTATTTATTTATTTATTTATACGTATATTTATAGATCCCTCCCTCCTGCACAACGGCAGCTCGGGGCGGCGTACAACACAATAATGAAATAACAATAAAATCATCTAAAATATTACAAAACATTAAAATATGAAATGGACATAGTGGATCTCTCCCATGAAAGATCTTGATCACCTCACTTGATCTCTCTGAGACTCTGTTTCCAATCCAAACACAAGTGTCCAGTTTAATTGATCAAAGCTTGCAAACTGATTTGAGATCTTGGACAGAAATGAGTCCTGAAGATCCAACTAGATCCTTGGTTGGTATTGGTAGCTCTGCTCAGTGCAACAGAACTAAGGAAATATACACCAGGTGACAATGTGGCCCATCACATTTTCAGCTCCTTTTTAGGGAAGGTTATTGAGTGGGCTGTAGCTCAGCAGCTGCAGGGGCACCTAGACCGCACTGGTTATCTGGATCCCTCTCAGTCCAGTTTTTGTCTAGGCTGTGGCATGGAGACTACACTTGTGGCCTTGGCAGACCACCTTTGCCGTGATTTTAGATCAAGGTTGATCGACCATGCTAATTTTGTTAGATCTGTTGGCTTCTTTTGATGTCGTTGACCATGAGATATTGGTAACTTGCTTGCGGGATCGAGCTGGAGTGGGCGGGATCATCCTTGACTGGTTCCGCTCTTTCTTAGCCAGGAGGACTCAGCGTGCGGTGCTCGGGGATTGTTCCTCATCTCCACGGGACCTCATGTGTGGTGTCCATTCTGTCCCCACTCTTGTTCAACATGTATATGCAGCCACTTGGTGAGGTCGTGAGATGATATGGGGTGCGGTGTCATCAATATGCTGATGACACCCAACTCTACCTCTCATTTTCATCCAACCCAGACCCAGCAGTCTCAGTGCTTACCCGATGTCTGGAGGCTGTTGAGGATTGGATGAGGGTGAGCCAACTGAGGTTGAATCCTGACAAGACAAAAGTGATGGTGGTGGGGAGGGCAGTGGATGTGGCAGCTCCCACCATTGATGGGATCTGCCCTTCACTAGTATCCCAGGTCCTTAGTCTGGGCGTGCTCCTCGATCCGCAGCTCTGCCTGGATTCCCAGGTGAGGGCTGTGGTGAGGAATGTGTTTCGCCAATTACATCTGATGCGATGACTTAGGTCATATTTATTTATTTATTTATTTAATTTATTTTTAAAATGTATTACCCCACCCCTCCTGCCACAGGCAGATCGGGGTGGCTTACAACAATAAAAAAACAATTAAAACAAAACACATCATAAAAAGGAGGAAGCAGAGAAAACAACCCACCCCGCCCCCTACCCTCCACCCATCACCCCTCTCCCCTGCCGAACACCTGGTGGAACATCCAGGTCTTGCAATGTTTCCGAAAAGAGAGGAGGGCCCAGGGCCCAGGGCCAGCTGGGCCCCCACCAGAAGGAAGTTCCATAGGTGCAGCGCGGCCACCGAGAATGCCCTCTCCTGTGTGGCCACCCAAAAAACTTGGGGGACCTCAAGCAGGGCATCCCTGGATGACTGCAGGGACTGATCCAGGACATGGGGAGTGAGGCGGTCCCGCAGATAGGCAGGACCTAGACTGTTTAGGGCTTTATAGGTTAAAACTAACACCTTGAATCAGGCCCGGAAAACCACCGGCAGCCAGTGCAGAGAATGGAGCACTGGTGCAATATGCTCCCGGTGGCCCAGTCCCACTAGGAGACGGGTTGCCACATTCAGCACCAGCTGCAATTTTTGAGCCGCCACCATGGGTAGCCCCACGTAGAGTGCATTACAGTAGTCTAGTTGAGAGGTGATGAAAGCATGGATGATTGTGGCCAGGTCAGAGTCTGAAACAAACGGCCAAAGCCGTCGCACCAGATACAACTGGTGGAAAGCACTCCTCGCCAGAGCCTCCAGCTGGCAGGCAGATCCAGGCAGAGCTGTGCATCGAGGAGTACCCCTAGACTCCGTACCTGGGAGGTCAATGGAGGACAGACCCCATCAATCCATTGCCTTACCCGCTAACTTCACCTCCATCTTGTCAGGATTCAGCCGCAGTCAATTAGTCCTCATCCAATCCCTCACAGCCGCCAGGCACCGAGTAAGCACTGAGACTGCCGGACCTGGGTCTGTTGAAAAAGAGAGAAACAGTTGGGTGTCATTATCATATTGATGACACCATACACCAAACCCCCTAATCACCTCATCAAGCTGCTGCATATACACATTGAGCAGGAGAGGGGACAGAACAGAACCCTGCGGAACTCCACACGAGAGGTCTTGGTATGATGAAAAACAGTCCCCGAGAACCACCTGCTGGGTTCTTCTGGTCAGGAATGGGCAAAACCATTCAAGAACAGTTCCGCCCTCTCCTGCACAGTCCCACAGACACGTCACCAACATCTCATGATCAATGGTATCAAACGCAGCCAACCGATCTAACAGGATCAGCAAGGTCGAGCGACCCCAATCCATATCTCGGCGCAGGTCATCTACCAAAGACACAAGTGCAGTCTCAGTGCCATAACCCGTATGAAATCTAGACTGAGCGGGATCAAGAAAACTGATGCAATCAAGATGCCCCTGCAGCTATTGAGCCACTACCCTTTCAATAACCTTCCCTAAAAAGGGAAGGTTAGAAATAGACCAATAGCTGGCAGGGGAGCCAGCATCAAGTGATGGTTTCTTGAGCAGAGGCTGCAACACTGCCTTCTTGAGACAGCCTGGCACTCTGCCCTCCTGCAGTGAGGCACTGACCACCCCAGCCAGCAATGGCCCCACTGTCTCCCAACAGATCTTAACCAGCCAGGACGAGCAAGGATATAATTAAAATGTTTCAGATAGTGACCTGGCCACCATCATCCATGGTTTCATTACCTTGAGACTGGACTATTGCAACACGCTCTACATGGAGCTACCTATGGTGATGGTCTGGAGACTGCAGTTAGTGCAGAATGCAGCAGCTATCTCCTTATGGCAACGGGTTGCCATGAGCACATTACACCAGTGCTCCGGGCTCTGCACTGCCTATAGTCTTCCGGGCCCAATTCAAGGTATTGGTTTTGACCTATAAAGCTCTATACAGCCTTGGTCCAACTTACCTGCAGGACCTCCTCACTCTCCACGCTCTGGAGCGGCCTCTGCAGTCTGCTGGGAGCACCCTTCTCGAGGTCACCCATGTGGCTAGGGGGGTCACTATGGAGAGGACATTCCTGGTGGCCGCACCTAGACTGTGGAAATCCCTCTTGGTGGAGGCCTGGGTGGCCTCAGATTTCCCCTCCTTTCATTGTATGTGTAAAACCTGCCTATTCCACCTCACTTTTGACAAGGGAGATGGGGTGTAGGGTGGGATGGGGGGTTGGGAGGAGGGGCGTGGTTCTATGCCATCTCTTTTTATTGTATTGTTTTTACTGATTTTACGAGTTGTAACATTGTAAGGGACCCCGGGCTGCTTGAAGCAGGAGGGGCAGGGTAGTAAATAATTTTATAAATAAATAAAATTATTAATAAGTTGTAGCTCAGTTCTTCTTAAAATTAAAAATGGTTGCTGAGGTGGCTCATAATCGTGCCAGATTTAATCTTCTCAGCACAGAGTGTTGGGAGTCTGTTAGTGTCATTGGAGGTGCTCTCTACACAGTCAGAAGAATTGTGGAGAGCTTGAACGAGTACCCAAAAAGACAGGTATCCGCATCGGAACTGCATTTCCTGACCCAATCTGGTAACATCAAGTACTAATCGGTACTCAATTAATGTCTGACAGATGATGCAAGTTACCATTTTTGTCCTGATTTTCCGACTTCTATGACTAATTTGTTTACTGTTACCATTCTGCTGACTTGCCATCCTGATTTGTCTGAGTTTTGCACTGATTTACTATTTGCCAATCAGTAAAACAATAAATTGATAACTCAGTAATGGTAATACCCAGTATTTGCAGGTAATCAGGTGCCCAGCTTGGTACTCAAGTACCAAATGGGCACCCGGTAGACTACTTGAAAATGTGTTAATTACCTGCAGGGAATAAATGCACTCCCTGTTTCAGCTCTAGCTAGTGAGGTGGAACTAAGGCTGCACTGGTGTCTGAATGTGTGTTTTGACCTTGATATGAACACTGGTTTGGCCCTGTGTTCACCCTGGCCTTTTTTACATGGACGGAGGTGGGTGAGGGGATGGGTGCTTGGCCGAGGTGGGTGTGTGGCCGTTTACACACACCTCCACCCATGAAGCCTCCTCCAGTTTTCTGGAGGGCTCCATGGGTGAAGATGGGTGTGCAATGGGTGGAGGTGGGTGTTGCGCGGGAGCGAGCATGCATCCCCACCCATCCCGCTCAGTGTTCACATAGGCAAAGACTGAGCGGAAACCCATCCCCCCACCCACTGCTGGCCACTTACATGGACACCCCCAACACCCACCTGAACATCGAGCGGTGGGGCAGGGGGGGCGGACATTTGTGTAAAGGCAGCCAACTTGGCGCTGCTTAGACACACAGCCCATCTTGGGGCAAATTGGTGTTTTGCGAGTCCACCCTTTCTCAGCACACAAGCGCTGCTGCCTCATTCCCCGTGTTGTACCTGCTAGCACACCATGCACTATCATTAGACACAATGTTGGCCATGTGTTCAGCCTGAACATACAAATTGTCCTTGTCATGCAATGGTGTTCACATTGCATGTTCAATGGAAGTTCAATGGGTGGCCAAATTGGTGTTGGGATTGTTATGGTGCTTATGCACAACGACCAAACATGTGCTTAAGGGTTTTGACACCTGATCTTTGTTATATCTAAAGATGCCCAGAGCCACAGCTGAGATCCAGGGTGACTGAACACTTTACAAGGCTTACCAGCAAGCTTCTCAGGTGGGAGCTAACATATTTGCAGTCTGGAGAAAGGCTTGGTACATGAACTGGATGGACGATCCAGGCCAGGGGACCCATGATTCTAGGAGACACCTCTATGCTGATGGACTCGCCTAGCTTTAAAGGAAGGTGGAGGCCAGATTCTAAAATTATACAGAACTTTGAGACTGTCTTTTGCTAACTTGTCCCAGCTTGGAGCAAGTAGGGCTTTGTCTGTGGTGAGCCATAGCTAATTCCCCATCACCAGACCCAAGAAAGAGGGCTGGTCAGAAGGCCGCACCACATTACATACATATCCATTTATTTGGTTATTTCAGTTTGCTTATTTTGGTTACTTTATTCTGGCTCTATTTATTTATTTACTTATTTACTTTATTTAAACTTTTGCCCTTCCCTAAGGCTCAGGGTGGTTACAACAACAACAAAAAAACATTTAAAGTAAGAGTCCATAAAAATAAAGAAATTTTGTGAAGCCTCTACCCCAAGCAGTACTACACTAGTCATTAACACTAATCCATAGTAGGAAGTTGGTTCACAATACTGCTAATAATGCCCAAACAAAAGTAACCAAAATAAGTAAAATACCAAAATAAACAATATAACCAAAACAACTGAAGCAAAATGAATGAAATATCAAAATAATCTGACCAAAATAACTGGAATACCAAAGCCACCAAAATAACATAACAAAAATACCAAAGTGAACAAAATAATGTGACCAAATTAACCTAACCAAATTAACTAAAATAATGATGTGACTGAAGGTGAAAACAGACATGACGCTAACCACCCTTTAACTACCCTTGGTGGTTATTTATGCATGTTGCAGGGCTGTATTGGTGCCCTATGCAGCCCTTCAACATGCATAAATAACCACCAAAGGTGGTTAAAGGGTGGTTAGCGTCATGTCTGTTTTCACCCTATAATGACCAAAATAACTTAACCAAAATCCCAAAGTGACCAAAATAACCAAATCAAAATAGCTGAAGTGGATATTCATTCCAGAAAACGAAGCAGGAGCTGAATAGTGGTTCGTATCTGCTTTGAGACAATTTGAAGTGAAATCATCAAATACCATTAGATCAATAGAAGGAAAGGAAATTTCAGATTGAACTCCAGGAGTAAAAAAAAATATTCGTTCACCAGACTTTATTATCCTCATATTAAACTGTTCTTGCCCCACTACGGTCCTGAACCAGTCACCAGCCTCAGTTTTCTGATCGCCAATGGTTCCCAGGAGCCTGCAGATTTCGTGCTATGAATCAATGGATGTGCCATGGATATTTGTCTCGGCTCTCCCAGCACTTCTGGAATCATGTTGCCTGCCTTTGCCCTCCAGCGGAGAGACTTCAGCAGCAAAGGTGTAGGCACTCCTTGTACTTATTCACATTCAGAAAGGAGCATGTGCTTCATAGAAACCCCTACAGTATCTACTCTACAGAATGTGTAAAATATTCCTTTTTAAAGTTTGCATTATCATAGTTATTTTTCCTTGAATACGCCCATTAGAGATCTGTTCTTTTTGGAGACATATGTAAAACAGTTAACATAACTCACAGTAATAAGGTGCTTGGTACAGAATGGCTTCCTAGATTACATTATGCTGAGCCTATAGCTTTCATCCAGTGTATTACTGATGAACTGGCTGTCATTGATTATTCTTGGTTGAAATGTAATGAATGATTGCATTACTTATAGCCTGGATTGTTTGGACTTGGAGAGAATTTATCACTATCAGTGTAGGAAAGCATCCATCCTTAGTCCCTCCAGGCAGATCTGAGAACAACGTGTGCCAATTAAAGTGAATGTTACCTGATGTAGCGATACCAAAAAACCATAACAATTCAGATTATTTGCAGTGGGAGCAGGGAAGCTAGTCAGTAATTTTGTACATTATGATTTATATAAATTTATTAGGAAATAAAGAAAATAATCAGCACTTTAAAAAAGTAATTGGCAAAAAAGGAACCATTCTAAAGAAGACATAACAGACTGAAACTACAGGACATTTGGAAGCAGTCGTGATGGGAAGCAGATCTGACTACCTGGTTCCTATTTCAGTGATGTGTTCTTGACTTATGACTTTGAGTGATGCCTCATGAGATGTTACTGTGTGTTGAGCAGTGTTAACCCAGTTTGAGTACCGTTGCCACAAGATGCAGTGGCTTCCAGATGTTCACCCTGCCGTGGGG
The DNA here is from genome assembly GCA_003113815.1 of Sphenodon punctatus. NCBI lineage: Eukaryota > Metazoa > Chordata > Lepidosauria > Sphenodontia > Sphenodontidae > Sphenodon > Sphenodon punctatus. The sequence goes on along the minus strand of QEPC01013002.1, from coordinate 1,849,300 downwards.
CAGGATGGCCAACTGCTTGATATGTCCTGTGTCCTGGAAAAAGGCCAAGGACACAGGGCGTAGCAGACTTACCCAAATTGGGGTAAGGCTGCCCAACTCACGGTAGCAGGGTCCAGTCCCCATCTGTCCTGCCCTGCAGTGAGGTCTGCTGTGGGGCTTTGAGTGCCAAGCTCCTGTGTGGCCATGTCACAGCAAGGGCAGGATAGTGGGCAGTCTGGAGAAGGTTGGGTGGGGAGGGACTGGGCGCCGGACCATGCATGTAACCAGTGCCTCTGACAGTGATCTGTTTGCCCAGTTTCCCCACAGGGGTGGGATGGGGGAGTGGACTATCTACCCTGCTCTCCATGCTGGCTCTGCAGTATGGTGGCTGAAATTACCAGCTGTGACGCATGCAGGGATTGGTCCTAGCCAGGCTCGTCTGGCCGTACTGTTTGGCTCTGGATGTCCCAGGCCCAGCTACCAGGTTATTGACAGAAGCAACATGAAACAATGGGTTTATTTATTTGTTTATTTCATTAGATTTCTTAGCTACCCCATCCTTCCACAGCAGCTCGGGGCAGCTCACATCATATTAAAACATATAAAAACATAAAAAACCCACAACAATAATATTATAAAACCAGAATAAAAATACCCAAGGCAGAGCTAAAAGAACCCCTCCCCTTCTCAGCCTCCTACCTTCACCCATCCCCTTTGCCAAAAGCCTTGCAAAACAGTCAGGTCTTTGGAAAGAGGGAAAGTCTGGGGCCAAGCAGACCTCCATCAGGAGGGAGTTCCACAGCCGCGGTGCGGGCACCGAGAATACCCCCCTCATCATCACCACCTGGGAAAGCTGAGGGATTTAGCGGTTGGCTGGGGGTGCCCTCTTCTATAGCCAGTCCAGGAACCGGGGAGTGAGGCAATCCTGCAGATACATGGGACTCAGTCCGTGTAGGACCTTATAGATCAAAACCCACACCATGTATCGGGCCCAGAGGACTATAGGCATCCAGTGCAAAAAATACAGCGCTGGTGTAATGTGCCCACAGCGAGCCATCCCCATAAGCAGATGGTCCGCCGCAACCTGCACCAGCTGCAGTCTCTGAACCATCATCCGGGGGAGCCCCATGTAGCACTCCCTGCAATAGTCTAATCTTGAAGTAATGAAGGCATGGATGATGGTGGCCAGATCAGCCTCTGAGACGTATGGTCGAAGCCATCGCAACACATTAGATTACAGATAGAAAGGTTTAAGTTAAAATTAGTTTGGGTGTGCATGTCGTTTTTGTTGTTACAATAACGATAATGAAAATTGTCATTTCTGTTATAGCAATGACAAAAATGACAACCGAGAATAGCTGTAACAATACTGAAAACAAAAACAACAATGTTGTTACCATTGGCCACTTTTACATGGACGCCATACACCCACAAACACCCAGAAACACCCATTGGATGGGTGGGAGAGCACCTGGGTTAATGTCCATGAGTGGGTGGGGGCGCGTGTATGACCCACCCACCAACACCCACGGAGCAGCTGCGAGGGAGCCGGCACCCTCCGTGGTTGGAGGTGGGTGGATGGGTGGAGATGGATGTTCAACACCCGAGCATTTGTGTAAAAGCGAAAACACCCATGTGGACCGGACCGGCAGAGCCCCACTATGCCAGCACCATGGGGCACGCATGCACCACCATGCAGACATGCCCACGGGGGGGGGACACCGGATGTCTGGCTGCGTACCCATAAAGGAGGGTGGCAGCTGGGCATGTGCACGTGGGCTCCCACGATGGCGACCAGGAAGGCCCATGAGAAGGTCACGGGAGCCAATGCCACCCCACGCATGGGAAGGGGCCGGGTGAGCACAGGGTCCCAGGGGCGCCCGGGGGTGGGGGGAGCCCCGGCAAGGCAGTGCAGGAGTGAGAAGTGCCCCAGACAGAAGGCACAAGGGGTGTTACGGACTGCCAGTATGGGGGGGCAGGCCGGGAGGCATGTGGGGGGGCCCAGCAGGGGGGAATGGGTGGGTGAAAGTGCCAGGAAATAACAAAGTGCACACATGTCCTGGCACAGGGCAGAGGGGCTGCACCGACAGCCACCCCGGTTGACAACCCCCAGCCCAGCACCTCCCAAGGGCACGGCCCAAGGAGCAGCAGTGAGAGCGAGGTGAGCACGAGGGAACACACACACCCCTGGGAGAGGAGGGCCACGGCCCAGGCCATGACCACTGGGCCAGGGAACACAGGGCAGAGGGCAGCAGCATAACCCGGTCCCCCATCCCCGCAGGAAAGCTCCCAGACAACAGAGCACCGCACCACCGGAATGACAGCTGAGGAGGGCCTCCCAGGCAGCCAGGTGAGCAAAAAGGGAACCCCAGGGAGAAGAGGGGGGCAGGCCCATGGGTGGGCGGAGGGGGACAGCAGGAGCCGGAGTAACCCCTAATTCACTACCCCCAACAGGACAGAACCACCACCACAGCTATCACATCCACAGGGCAGGCACTAAGCCAATTGGCCCCCCACATGCGGGTCCCAAAAGGGGGAGCCCTGGACAAGGCAGGAGATCAGGGACTTCATACTCATGTGGGAGTCTGAAAGGGTCCAGAATGACCTGGTGCACAGCTACAAGACCAGACAGGTCTATGAAGCCATCGCCCAGGAGATGCAGCGGCATGGGTACAATAGGGTAATTCCCCATCACTATGGCAATAGAATATAGTGTTAGGGATATCTTATGTTCTCCTGGCCTGGACAAAGGAAGCCAGACCTAACTTCGGTCAAGCAAAGGCAAAAGAGCAGAGAGATGGTCCAGAACAGCCAGCAGGCCTGAGACTGTGATGGAATTCAAGCTGAGATGACTCAACATGTGGATAAGGCCCCATCAGCATACTAACAAAGGCATAGCCAGACAAGTATCTTCTCCTGGCACCGCCACACATGCTTAACAAAGTCTCCTGCTGAACAACTGGAGTTGACAAATGAAACCCATTGTGAACAGATAAGTGGGACATTTGCAACTCTGCTACTGACTTCCAGGCAGGAAAAGAACAATCAAGGAAAGATACAGATGTTGATATGCTAAGGGCCCTCCTGTCCAGGAAGACGCTCTTCTGATATGCTAAAGAACTGTGTGATGTCACCATGACATGGCATCTGGCTATTACTGACCTGTACCTCAGAACTGTATAAAAGAACCTGGTCATACAACATGACTTTGGGTGAAGGCTAGTGGTCACCAGTTGGTGAATCACGTGGTTTCACTCCCTTCCAGACCTTGCACACACGGATCACAACTTGTCTTCGCTCGCCAGCAGCTCTACTCTCCAGCACCAAAGGGCCCTCTCTCAGTCTTTTCCCTGAATCAGCCTGCGTGCTTCCAGGATTTGGCCAGTCACAGGACACGTAAGATATCTTTATCTGGGGACTATCTGTATAATACTGTGTGTGTAGTATAATCCTGCCAAGAATAGAAAACCAAGGTGTGCCGTTCCAATAAAGTTTTGTTTTGTACCACATTGGAGTGGTGTTTTATGACGATCTCGATCCCAATAATTAATTAGTAACATTTGGTGGAGAATGTCGGGGAAGGGAAACTGAGGCAGAGTTGCTAATTGTCAGGTCCAAAGGGAAAATTTGAAGAACTCTGACTCTCAGGGACCCTTTTGTCGTCGTTTTAAGGTTCACGGGCACTGCTGGTTCAGTGTTTAAGCGTGTTGTATTTTTGGAGACATACCTGGTTTCTAGATCTTTGCATTATTATATTTATCGCTCTATATATTGATATCTATGGCTTGGTTCAGAAAGAAATGTACTGGAGGGGTCCCCTCAGAAGGGTGGGAAAAAGTTCAGAAACTGCCAGCTATCTCACAAACTGTTGCAGAGAGTGGTATTTGCCCATGGGTGAAAGATGCATTGTGCTCCCCAGTTACACAGGAACAGCTCTGTGACATGTGGGAAAATTTTTTGCTGTTGTACAAACCTAAATCTAAAGATAAATTCTCAGCCTTGTTGTGGCTTTTTAAACTAGCTATTGAAAAGTTACAAAAAGAATGCTCTGATTTAAGAGAAGAAAACAAATCAATAGAGGCTGAGAATGGTCACTTGAAACACAAATTGACAGAAGGTCAAAACTGGAAAAACGAGACAACAGCCAAAAATCTCCTGCAAGTCCATCAGCTGACCAGACTTGAAAATCATAATAGCCAGTTACAGCTTGAGAGACAGACACAGGCAGACATGATTTCACGTCTTCAAACACGCTTGCAAGAAAGTCAAGCTGCCACTAGGGCTGTCATGCAAAGATTAAGAGAAATAAAAATGGGGGAGGGAAATTCAAATCATTCTGCTTGTGAAGCTAAAATCTCAGCTCTCACTAAACAATTGGAAACCAGAAAAGGTCTCATAGCTGCAGTCCAGTCCAAACCAATACACTTATGCAGGTCTATTGACCCAGATGAAACCCCAACTTCTGAGGAAGAAGATCTGGTGGATGAGATATGCACACAAAATATTCCCCAAGAAATAGCGAATGCCCCACCTATCCCTGAACCCCCTGACAAGATTGCAGTAATAACCACCCAAACCAGAGTTAAACAGAAGGGGGAGGAAGAACAGACCACCACCACCACTATAGACACACCTATGTCACAAGCAGAAATTAAAGCTGCTGCTGGCACTCTGGGACCCCTGAATAAAAAAACTCTTTTAGATTGGTTTGCAAAAGCAGCCCAATATAATATGTGGACTGCCACAGATCTTAAAGTAATTGCTATGGCTGCAGCGGATGCTAATATCTGGCCAGACATCAACCAAGCTTTTGCCAAAGGTAATGAGTCAAAATTAACCCTTAATCAGGTAATTAGAAATATTGTCAAAGAGTTTCACACTGCAAGAGGTGCAGCCCAGCGTTACCATACTGACACACAAACCCCAGGGGAATCTGTAAGAAAATATGTGCTTAGACACCAGCTCCTAGCTATTGCTGCTGATCTAATAGATGAAGACGGGGTTTTCCAAATTAAGGATTTAAATTGGGACCAAAAATGGTTTATGCAGAGTGTGTATGATGGGCTAAGTCTACACACCCAAATGGCCATGGGGACACCTGATTTTGATCATGAAGAATGGAAACTAGAGGAATTAATTAATAAAGCTAGGTTAGCTGAGTCTTTAGCTGAAAGGTGGCAGGAACAAAACACCAAAAGTAAAAATTCCTCCAAAGCCTCCCCGGAGTATAGACAGGCTCTCTCCTACACAAATACAGGAATGCCCCCCAATTATGCTCACGATCACACAGCAGGGAAATGTTCCCCATGCCAGCCCAGGGACTTTTATCCCTTCCCCTGGGATGTCCAGGCTCCTGTAGGGTCCCCCAGGAGTCCCCCTCCATGGCCAGGTTTCCAGCACAGGGCTTGGAGTGAAATACAGGCATTCACTAACTTGTTTTGGGGAATGTATTTCACCCATCTCTCCATGTGGCTCCCCCATTCTGCCCTAACCAGCAACAGTGGTCCCTGGCCCCTACAAGCGTAATCCAGCCTGAAGCAAGCCCCCCCTTTTGTGTGTTAAGGAGGGAAATACAGAACAGTGTTGTTGGAAATGTAGTAGGTATAAGGAAAAGATTTTAAGGATGGTTCTTGAAGGATAGGATGAACACTGGCTAAATGGGCATGGTGTAGCATCCATGCAAGGAGGAATTACATGTAAGTTGGAAAGAAGGCTAGAGAAAGTGTTTAAAAAGGGTAACAAAGATTGCTTTTATTGTTGTGATTGGTAGGGTTGTCTTTTAGGTAGTCTGTTTAGGTGTTCTGTTAAAAATAGGGCCTCATCTACACTGTTTTTGCCAGCAAGGGCTAAAACTGTCTGTAAGGAGGAATAAAAGCAGCAGTCTCAAAAATCCTGCCATTTACCATGCTTCTGTGCTGATATGAGTAATTTGTGTGTGCTTGACTATGTGGGATGTATGAGATAGGGTGTATGTATATTTGTATGCTCGAGGAGATCCCCATGCGGGTATGTGTGTGCGTGACTTTGCCTGAGTGCCCTGAGATAGGGGTGTGTGACAAAAATTTGTGTGAGCACATGTGCAAGTGTAATTAATGTTTTATTGAAAGCTTGTGTAAGTGGGTGTGCCTGCTATGTATGTATGTTTGAGGATTCCTACAAATCAGTGCTGGAGCAGGCAGCCATTATGCATGGGTTGTCTACAAAAGTAATACTGTTCGTGCTCTTACAGTATTAAAAGGGGGGAGGATTTATATAATTCCAATGTTTAGATTTATGAATTAACTATGGGAGTCACCCAATGTGCATAAACAAATTAATTGCTCAGGAAATTAATTAGGCCTTGCAGAGGTCAGATCTCTTTATTTCTTACAGTAGCAAGGAGGAGGACTTGGAAGACAACAAACTAAGGAACCAACCAGAGTTTTTATTTTATTTCATTTATGTGCGTGTGTGTTATGCCATGGCTGTTTGTCACTCAGTGTTGTATGTCTTTCTATGTGATGTCACTAAACCTTCAGTTAATTTCTTCACCACCACTTGTTTATCTATGCTTTGTAGTTTGTTTGTTTTTTTTTACAATTTTTCTCTTAACCATCCTCTGACCCTGTCCAATGACAATATCAGCAAACATCACCCCCAATGTTCTCCTTTTGTATCACCACTTTTTCAGGCTTGGATACACTCCCTATAGACTCAGTCCACAACCTCTCACAGGGACTGAAACAAATTGGGGTAACCCTTCCAGACTGGAATCAAATTATGTTACAAGGAATTATAGCCTCAGAAGCAGCTCTCAACTTGTTAGGAATACCAAATTTTCTGTTCTTGGTACTCAGTGGCAGGAAAAGATCTCTCATTATGCTGGACAATATACTTGGCAGCCTCCACATGGAACCCATGCACCCTCATCTGTGGGCAGTGTCCTCAATCAAAGAAAATCTTAACACTAATTGGATTAAGGTAATCGCATAATATCTCCATGCACCAAGGAGATATTATCCTTACCATACAAACTGTAACCCCCAAAGGAAGTCATTTTGGGGCATGTGCCATACAGGCACAGCAAATTTTCAATTTGGAAGAACAATGTGCAACTTAGAAGGCTGCTATGTACTATTACTGCCCAAGCCATATCACCAGTGCTATTACAATAACAGAACATATTCCTGTATGATTTCCCCCATAAGCAACCAATGACCCACAAGTATACACTTTAGGAAATTAATGTTTTTATGTAACAGCATCCCCTGGAATTCCCGTATGTTATAATGAATTATTTGTGCACACTACCCCGGACACTGGATTCATGTTCACGTGTAATGTAACTAAAAAGTATAATAATTATTAGTCTTGGATGTTGGGCCAAACACGCAATGGCTATGCTTCCACAAAGAGCAATCTATGACCTCCAACCTTAAGTAGATATAGTAATTATTTGTGATGGGTTTTATTTAATTTATTTGTCTGTTTCATGGTTTACTGTGTTTTTGGGCTTGTTCTTGCACCTCATCCTTGTTTTAGTTTAATAAGTTGCGAAATGCAGTATGTGATTTTTGAAGCATTGCTCTGACCCCTGTCAGCCACCCTTTCTGGTTTCCAGAAAGGAACTGCATTGTTCAGTTGGTAAAAACGCGTCAGATGGGCTTGACCATGCTCATATTGATGTTAAGACAGGTACAGCCAGGAAAGTTTTAGTATGGCACACTATCCCTTTCCCTCAACCAATGTCCCAATGTTGTTTTAATCAATAGACTGTGTTTTAATCATTGGTATAGTTATTTGTTATAGTATTAATGATCTTAGGCAGAATAATTTATAACACAATGGTTTTAGTTTAAACAATTATAACAGCTTTGCAAGTGGGGTAGCGCCCCCTGCTGCGCAAAGTCCATGCCAAAAATGGTGTTCACCTCATCCTGTACTTTCAGTGCACGGTCAGTGCTGAATGATGTGACCCAATCACACCGCCATGAAACACCGTTTTGGTAAAGAAGTGATGGTAAAGATCACTTCCAACGAGGGTTAAGTGCTGGTAACCTCTGACCCCGCCCACACACTCATGAACCAAAGATGTATCAAACATTCTCTGTTACCATACCAATTTTATGTCATGATTTCCATTTCTCACCTTATTCAAATAATCACGTTGTATTTTCTATTGAACCACCTCATGTAATCTACACACCAATTTTTCTAGACTTGGCAGTTTTTGTAATTTTTTTATGATACGGTTTTAAACGTATCACAGGGGGGAATGTGGCAATAGAATATAGTGTTATTGATATCTTATGTTCTCCTGGCCTGGACAAAGGAAGCCAGACCTAACTTCGGTCAAGCAAAGGCAAAGAGCAGAGAGATGGTCCAGAACAGCCAGCAGGCCTGAGATTGTGATGGAATTCAAGCTGAGATGACTCAACATGTGGATAAGGCCCCATCAGCATACTAACAAAGGCATAGCCAGACAAGTATCTTCTCCTGGCACCGCCACACATGCTTAACAAAGTCTCCTGCTGAACAACTGGAGTTGACAAATGAAACCCATTGTGAACAGATAAGTGGGACATTTGCAACTCTGCTACTGACTTCCAGGCCAGGAAAAGAACAGTCAAGGAAAGATACAGATGTTAATATGCTCAGGGCCCTCCTGCCCAGGAAGACGCTCTTCTGATATGCTAAAGAACTGTGTGATGTCACCATGACATGGCATCTGGCTATTACTGACCTGTACCTCAGAACTGTATAAGAGAACCTGGTCATACAACATGACTTTGGGTGAAGGCTAGTGGTCACCAGTTGGTGAATCACGTGGTTTCACTCCCTTCCAGACCTTGCACACACGGATCACAACTTGTCTTCGCTCGCCAGCAGCTCTACTCTCCAGCACCAAAGGGCCCTCTCTCAGTCTTTTCCCTGAATCAGCCTGCGTGCTTCCAGGATTTGGCCAGTCACAGGACACGTAAGATATCTTTATCTGGGGACTATCTGTATAATACTGTGTGTGTAGTATAATCCTGCCAAGAATAGAAAACCAAGGTGTGCCGTTCCAATAAAGTTTTGTTTTGTACCACATTGGAGTGGTGTTTTATGACGATCTCAATCCCAATAATTTATTAGTAACATCACCAGACCCTGGGTACAATAGGGTAATTCCCCTATCACACAGTACAGGTTAAGGGTAATCTTCCCGTCGAACATGCGCACATAGAAAGGGGAGGCATGCAGGATACACGCGTCGTGGCTCCGCCCCGACTGGCCTGTGTACACATCTATGATCCACTATGGCCTGCAGATTGATGGACAAAGCCTGTTTCCAGTTCATGTAGTCAATTTTTGCATGAGGGGGGCGTATGATTGGAATGTTGGTGCTGTCAATGGCCTCGATGCAATGAGGAAACCCCATTTCCTCAAACCCACGAATCATCTCCTTAGGGTCATGGAGCTCCATGAGCAGGTCCCACACATCATGCAGGGCCCTGTTCACGGTGACGGTGCCCACCCCGAACTGCTCCCCCATGCTTCTACAGGAATCACGGGTGGCCAGCCACCACACCGCCATGGCCACGCGTATCCCTGGTGGCAGCGGGAATCGCATGTTTGTCTCCCGCCTCCGGAGGTGGGGGTTGAGGAGCTCCCCACAGCAGGTCAGGAGGGAGCGGGGCATCCAGAAGTGGTCCGACCATTCCTCATCCATCCAGGTGGCCAACATGTTCTCCCACCAGTCGTTGGAGCGGGAGAGCGACCAGTGCCGTCACAGGGTTGGTAGGGTTACGTGGCGGGCATACACATTGAGGGTCTTTCAGGCCAGGATGAGCTGTCCTTGCTGGGACACCATGGAGCCCAACAGGCCACGGCGACAGACGGCTGCCCACCTCACCCATCGCACGATCGCCGCCCTCTGCCTCCGTGCCCCCTGGAGGACAGACCTTTGGCCGTGCAGCCGTAGCAGACCTATTTGCTGTAGCAGCATGCGCAGCAGCAGGAGGGCCGCACCCAGGAAGTGCAGCAGCACATGCCTGGGCTGTGGGTCCTCATCCCCCAGCAGCATGGTTCTGCATCTCCTCACACCGAGCCTACCTCCGCTGGTACAGGCCATGGATGCAGCATGCTCTGCTCTATGGACTGTGCCCACACCCTGCTCTCCCCTGGTGGTGCGGGAGCTCCTCTGTGTCCACCCAGCCCGGGGTCGCTGTACTCTGTGTGCTGCTCACTACTATGCTTCAGAGCCTCTGCCCCATGCCCTACCATCTGCAGCGGGTCCCTTATGTACTGTGTAGGGTGGTGTGGGCAGGGCACTGATAGGTGATGCACCGGGGGTATGCTGGGGCAGCAACTGGGTACCGGGTCTGGCTGCGCATCCTCGTGAGTGCACCGGCTGCATGCCTGCCATTGGGGGATGGGGCTATGCACACCCCAGGGTATCCCTGCTCCCCCCGCGCTATAGTCTGTCAGCCGCCACAGCCACTGCCCGGCGCAGCGGCCCCCCCGAAGGCATGTGAACCCCGCTCCACTCACCAACAATGCAACGCCGCCTCCATTACAGGCGCCCCCAGCCGGAGGCACCAAAGGCAAAAGCAGCGAGGAAAAAGACTCCGGGACTGTGCAAGACGCCGAGGAGCCCGCCCCCCGTGCATTCCCTGGCGAGTGCAAGCAGTGAGTTTGGACCCTTTTTCCTGCCCCAGCTCTGTGCCCTATGATGATAGGGGTCAACGTTCAGAGTGTGTAAGCACACGAACAGACCCAAACACTATCCTGATGGGCCTCCTTTCTCCGCACTTCGCAAACAGAGCTCCCTGTGTGAGAGGTGTGAATGGGTGGTGCTTCTCCCCTTCCTACCCCCCTCCCACTGACAGATTCACTGGCCCGAGCACCACCCCACTAGTCCAGTATGGACATAGCCCAAGAAATAGGGAAGTTGGTGCATGCTGTACAGTCTTTGGCCATGCAGATCAAGGATCTGCAGGAACACCACACCGAACTGGCAGCAGCGGTAGCCCAGCAGCAGGCTACGGCCCTGCCCGTGGCCGCTCTGCTGGCACCCCCGCCTGTAGCAGAAGGGGCAGAGGAAGCGGCAGCCACAGTGGTACTGCCTCCCCCGCTGGCCCCAGTTCTGCCAGTCACCTGACGAGAACCCCGGGGACCCTGGATAGAGAAATTTGGGGGGGAACGGAGAGCCTGTCGAGAATTCCTAGCTCTCTGTGAACTCACCTTTACCACCCAGCCTACCACCTATGATACCCAAGCCCTTAGGGTTGCATTTGTGATTGGGAACCTGGGAGGAGTGGCCCTGGAGTGGGCCACGAATTCGCTGACCAGCAAAAGCCCCCTTTTGGTTGACTACGAGGGGTTCATTCGGGAATTTCGTTTTCTTTTCGACCACCCTCACCGTCGTCGGGATGCGGAAGCCTCCATACTTTCGTTACTACAAGGCCGGATGCCCCTCCTCGAGTACATTACAGTGTTCCAACAATTGGCTCTGGAGCTGCAATGGTCAGAGGATGCCCTTCGGGTCCACTTCCGGAAGGGATTAGCTGACGAGCTGAAGGATCAATTGGCCTACGTCGCCCTTCCAGACACCTGGGCCGGGGTAGCTTCCCTGGCCCTCCAGATCGATGCGCGACTGGCAGAGAGGCAAAAGGAGAGGTGGCAGGATAATAGAGCCTTCCCGGTCCGATCTGTACCCATCCTATTCCCCCCTCCCGCTGGGAGCGGACCGTCTCTGCCAGACCCGGAACCCATGAAGCTGGGAGCTTCGCGGGGCCCCCTGACCGCTGAGGAACGGGACCGACGCCGTCGTTCCTGAGCATGTTTCTATTGCAGCCAAACGGGCCATTTCATCCATGAGTGTCCCGCTCTACCGCCCTCCCGACGTCAACAGGGAAATGCCAAGGGCTGGGACGAACAGGGGACCGCCCGACCATAAAGATCGCCCCTTCACTTACATCGCAGGCTCCTCAGCAGCTGCGGGTGCCCGTCACCCTAACCCTCACCCCACGACGGTCCCTAGTGGTATGGGCCTTATTGGATTCCGGAGCCTCGGCAAATTTTATAGATGCCACCCTAGTACATCAGCATATGGTACCAACGTGCACGAAAGAGCACCTGGAAGCTGTCCATACTATTGATGGGTCACCCCTCATCTCAGGCCCTGTGGTGCAACAGACCACCCCTTTGACCTGTAAAATAGGAAACCATCAGGAACTCCTTATTTTTGATGTGATTTGCACCCCCCTTTTTCTTGTTGTATTGGGTCTTCCATGGCTGATGCTACACGAACCCCTGGTTCAGTGGGCACAACGACGGCTGCATTTTTCTTCCCCCTATTGCACCCAGAACTGCTTAACATCAGCTCCCGCGATTCCGGTCCCTAGGATCGTGGGGGCGGCAGTTGAAAAAACCTTACCACCCCTTCCCAAAGAATATCAGGAATTTCAGGAGGTTTTCAGCAAGGCCCGGGCCGCACAATTACCCCCGCACCGTCCATATGACTGTCCCATCGAGTTATTCTCAGGGTCTCCCTCAGGGTGTAGGGGAGGGGTGGTCACCATATACCCTGTCCACATCCGCCTTGCACCCTCCCTTCATACCTTCAAATCTCTCCTTAAAACTCACTTCTTTCACTCTGCTCTGTCTGACTCTTTATCCTGCTGAGCCACTATTCCTATACCTACGGTCTGTTTACCCTTATCCTTGCAACATGGACCTGTCTGCTGTCATTCTCATCGTAACCAAACCAAGTACGTGCACTTGAGACCTCGCATCTTCATGAATGTTAGACCCCTTGTCTCTCCCTCTGTTCCCCTTCTAAGTCTCTCCCCCAGCTCCTGTCTTTCAGATTGTAAGCCCTAGGGGCAAGGACCATGTCTATTTTATTACTTTGTAAAGTGCCAGGTACACTGCTGTCACTATATAAATGTTTGTTGTTAATAATAATAATAATAATAATAATAATGTGCAGACATGCTGGTGGGGACCCTCTGGCTGAGCCACAATGTGCAGCTGTTGGTGGGTGACCTCCTGTTGGAGGGGGATGGCTTCTGGCTCCTGTCATGGTACATGTGGATGATGGGTCACCAAGTCGGGGCCCCAGCATGCTGTGTCCGATCCATTGAGCTCGGCTTCACCCACCTGTGCCTGCCTCCATGGGGGCCCCCGCCCACTGTTGTCATGCCATGGACCGCTGTGGAAGTAACTGCGGCTCACCTGCTGATGGAGCTACCTGGTTTCAGCCTCGCCCTGCTGTCTGGGGGTCCCCCTGTTGCTGCCCTGTACACCAGCAGCCTCCTGCAGGCGAGCAGCATCCTGTGCATGCCCTCCAACATGGGGGCCCTCCTGTGGGACCTGGGCTTGTTGTCACCCAATGTCAGAGGGTCACTCCAGACCGGGGACCCCTCTGGTGAGGAGCGCACTGCCCTTTGATCGGTGCGGGACCCTCCAGCTGTGCGGGCTGCAGCCGCCGGAGGGGACCTCCTTCTGCCCCACTTCCTGATGGATTCTCTTATGCGCTCCCATGGCTTCCGGTGGGTCCTGTTCACATGGGAGGGTCTCGCACTGGGGTCGCCTCCCCAGGAGCGCTCACTGAACCATCCATGAGTGGCCCCTCGCCGCCAGCCACTTGCGGCCACCCCGGTGCCCTGGCTGGTGCATTGCCCACCCACCCACCCACCCTTGCCTCTGGGCAGGCTGTGCGCTGCCATCTGCATCACGGCTGACTGCCACCTAGTTCCCAGGACCCCGTTGCCCACTCTGTTTGACCGCTGCTCCCTGCCGCTGGGGCTGGCCCAGTGCCCTCACCCACTCTGCACAGGCACTCCCGTGCCCTCCTGTTGTGCATCTTTTGCCCGGCTGTGGGTCCACCTGTGCCCCCCTGATCAGCCTCTCATTGCTTGGGGGCTCCTGTTCCCCCAGCACCAATAAACTGCTGTTCTGTGATGGTCTGTCCTGCCTTCCTTCTGCTGCTGCTGTGGCAGCTGGTTGCCCTTTCTCCTTGGTGGCCCTCCTGCTCACATCTGTGTGGTTGTGTGCAGGGTGTGTGCTTGGTGTGTACTGGAGGGCTCCAGGCCTGTTGGGTGTGCGCCAGGTGTGTTGCCCTGGCGTCTTCCCTGCTGGCTGCAGGTGCCTGTGCTCACTCTGGGGGAGGTATGGGCGGTGGGCGGTTGGCCGGGCACCCCCTGGCCTTGCCTGTGTGTTGGTGTGGCCCTGCCCTTCCCCTCCACTCCCCTCTGCTGTCGCCTCCTGTTGGTGAGGCCCGTCAGTGGTGGTGGCAATGGATGGGCAGTGGCACCATGGGTGCTGGGTGGCTGAGCGTGAGTAGGGGTTTTGTTGTCCCTGGGCTTTGACCCCTCTGATTCCCCGGTGGTCTTCCGGGAGGTGGCTCTCAGTGTGTGGGGTGTGTCCCTGGTGGTGTCGCTGCCCCCGGCCCTCCCAGGGCCCGTTTGTGCGGGCATTCCCCATTGCCCTGTCCCTTCTCTCCTGCAGCTACTATTGTCATGCTGCTGGTGATCTTGCACCTGGAAGCTATGGTGTTGCAGCTGGAGCGGGCGACATGGGACATGCGGATGGTGGGCTGGCTGTTCGATGGCATCCGTGAGTGTGCTACCACTTTGCTGGGCTCTGTGCCTGTGTCCCTCCATGGGGGGTTCTGTTCCTTGGTGGCCGCGGCCCGATCTGATGGCTGTCTCCACTCCCTCTGTCCCCTTCAGTGTAAGTCATGATCGTGGAGTGGACCCAGGAGCAGGGGGAGTTGCTGGAGCTCCTCCTGCACATCCTGGAGCAACTGCACTGAATGGACCGCGTGCAGGCCAAGCGCTGGCACTGGGCGTGGGGTTGCTGGCCGTATTGACCGGGGTTCTGTCCCGGGCCTGCCTCTGCTGGTGCTGTCCCCCCTTCTGTCGCCCTGTCCCTCTCCCTGCCCTGTTGCTGTTGCCCCCTGTTGCCGGTTCCCCATATTAATAAAGGCTTGTGTGTTCCTTTCCTGGTGTGTCCGTTTTGTGCTTTGCTGTGACCTCTCCCGTTGTGCGGGTGCCTCTGCGGGGTGTGTGGGGGTGTTGCCTGTGTTGTGTGGGTACCTTCCCCCCATTTCTTTGCCCCCTGTGGGCCATGTTCCCATCCCTGTGTGCTTCTGATGCCTGCTGTGTGTGTGCGGGTCTACTATGGGTGCTTGTTGGGGAGGGGGGGGGCTGGTGCTGGGCGGTCTGGGCTCTGTGCCGGGACTGTGTGGAGCCAGCTCCATTGTAGCGGCTGTCATCCCATCTCCCTCCTGCCCCGATAGCGTGGGTCCTGGTGGCTGGGGGGCGGGGCCACGTTGCATGGCTTCATTTGCCCTCGGTTGGCCATGTTCTGCCGTCGCTGTGCCAGGCGCGGCTTCTCCACTGTTCCCGTCTGTGCGTGTATTTGCACAGGTGTTTGCCGGGTGTTTCCCAGGATGGGTGTTTGACTGCTGGGTGTTTGCGTGCCCCTCCCCTTTCCTTCCCCCCCCCCCATGGTGCTGTCTGTGTAATTGTCTCCCTGCTCGGTGGCACCAGGTGTTCGCTGGGTGTGCTCACTCACTCATCCACACCCATCGGCGCTGCTGCGCCGTACGTGTAAAAAAGGCCATTGTCATTATTATTAGTGTTGTGGCAGTTGAGTTTTGGAGAGAAAATGTGGAGAGGGGAGGAGGGAACAGACATCTCAGAGCCCTAAACAGGGTTTCACTCTTGAACTGTGCCTGTGTTGGGAGGGACGAGAAGCTCAGCAGTATCTGATGTATGTATCACTGGTCAATGAGCAGTGCAAGCAGGGCCCAGCAGTCTCATGGCTCTCTGATTGCTCAATGCCTGCTGTCTCCCACAACCAATCAGGGGGGCTCTGGGGGAGGACACTGAAACCCTTTATAAGGACCAGGCTTTTTCTCTGTGTTCTGTGAGAGCTCTGCTTGTTAAGTTGCATTTACAGAACTGTGGTGCTTGCACACAAAAAACCCTCCCTAGCCCTCATTGTATTATGAATACCTTTCCTTCCTCATACCCTACAATTTACCTTCTCCCTTTTCCTGCCCTTCTCCCCCCTGTACATTATATAGAGATAGGTAGTATAGATTAGATATAGATATATATTATAGACATATATATTAGAATAGTTATATAGATAGTTTTCCCTTCCCGTGTCTCCCTTAGATTTAGATAGATATTAGTTGCGCACAGGAATCGATAATGATACCGATACCAAAAATAAAATCTTTGTTTGAAACGGTACTGATAATGATAATGATAACGACACTGTCGTTAATAATAACAAAAACAACATTTTTGAATAAAGAAAATGAAAACAAAAAACGAAAACGATATGAGGGCCTGGTGCACACCCTTAAAAATTAGGGAAAACCTCCTGTTCAAACAGTTTAATAGTGGAGTGAGATGCATAAGGAGGTTGTGGAATCTCCTTTTCTGAAGGTTTCCAAGAAAAGACTGGCCAGGCATCTGTCAGGAATGCTTTACATATAGTGTATCCTGCTTCATGGCAGCAAGATGGACTGGGTGACCTTGAGGGTCCCTTCTTTCCATCTCTATCATTCTCCACTGTCTATGTGAAAATCTCCAAATTGCTTCCTTTCTAGAGTAGGACAGAACTTCAGCAACAGCAATCTCAAGCAGTAAACCTATTCCATTTTTTGGGATGAAGCAGTCCCTTTTTCATTTGTTGATGACTACATGACTTCCATAAAATCAGTTCATCTCGTATTCAGGAAGGCATTACCTAGCACCAGAAATACTCAGAGCAAGATGTGGGTTGTAAAATCCAAAACCAGTCTATGGAATTTAGGTGCCTCTTCTATTAAATGTAGTGGAATTTAATGTAATACACATATGTCATTTTTTCTAAGTACATTGTTTTGCAGAATATTTTTATTCAACAGAGAAAGGAAGACACTGAAGTAGTTTAAAAGTTTTAAAGAATACATATTTTTCAAAAGAAAAATAGTATCAACAAAAAACTTCCCAATTTCTATCCTGTAATTTAAATAATTACTGTAAGAACATGAAGATCTAGTAAATGCAGCAGATACTTTGTTATTTTTTCCAGTCTTCTCATTTGAATGAAATTGGTAGTTTAGAACACTAAAATTTAGATGATTTTATCTTTAGTCTGATATCTGTTGAAAATCTACAGACAAAACATTTGGTTTTGAATTTTAAGACAACTTTTTCTTCAAGCTTGCTAAAAATATTAACTTCTGGTACTTCGAGCCATTGGCAATACTGTATTGTTATACAGAGAAATTTATCGTCTCTAAAGGTAACCAGATTGTCTCTGAACTAGCAGATCATAGGTATAAATCCAGTTTTAAAAGGATATCTATGAAAAGGAACAAGGGATGCTCAAAGAAAACAATATGCCGCCCAGCCTTAGAACGTCTGTATTACCACAACAAGAGAATGGGTTATTCTGATAGAAAATAAAATTGTTTCCTTGGATTTCAAAATGCTAAAGGACCCAGGGAAATTGCAGTGGAAAAAAACCCAAATCCTTTAATTAGAAATACACGAGGAATTCTTCTCATGTCGAAATAAGATCACTTGCTTTTGGTATGATTATTGCTCTAACAGCCAAAAATCCCACATTTTCAGATTTTAATTATATTTACTCCCTAAATCAATAATAGTCCAAATGATCATTCATTTTGTTGTGTTTCCTCAAAGATGATGTATCATGAAAAATTACCATAGAAGTAGAATAGCTGGATGTTATTTTTTTAAGGAAAGGGTGGGGAACCTCAGACCCCAGGGGCCAAATGCAGCCCAGGACTAGTTTTTATTCAACACTTTCCTATTTCTGGATCTGGCCCTTGGATCCAGTCCCTATCCCCAAGCACTGAAAGATTATCTGTGGTGAATACCTGATAATTTCATTGGCTTCAGGTCGGGTCACATGAAATGAATCTGAACTGCTATTCAGTTCTTGCTTCGTTTGGGGTAACGGATATCCATTTCAGATATTTCGGTCACTTTGGTATTTGGTTACCTCATTTCAACACTATTTATTTAGTAGTACTATTGTGCACCAAACTGCAGTCTGTTATATTTCTTTTCTGCAGCAGCAGTCAATCCAACTCCACACCACTTTTTTAATACACAGTCTTAACTTATTTTCTTTATGCAAAGTTTTTTGGTTTTTTTACTTTAATGTTGATGTGCTCTTATTTGCTGAAACTGGTCAGAAGACACTAAAGTGGGCCTAGGTCAGGAATGTGGAAACTTTTACTTCCCAGGGGCTGCTCTGAAAAGGAGTGCAAGCTCAAAGAAGTTGGGGCAGGGGGGCTTCAGGGGTGTTCTTGGGATGAAGCGAGTCTAGATGATAGATCTGTCTCATAGATTTATCCCCTATCCTTGTCTGCACCCCCTCATCTCTGCTAGAGTTGAAACAAGTCTCCACAAAAACAGGCATTATACCCACAAGGATTACCGCATCTGATTTGACTTGGTAATATCGGCCCAGGAACTAATTGGTAGGGATGGGCGAACCCAGTTCGGATGTTTAGAGTTCGGCCCGAACTCGGTCTGTTCAGACGTCCGAACCGAATATCCAAACTGAACGTTCAAACTTCCGAAAAGTTCAGAAAAGTTCAGTTGAGTTCGGGGGTGGGAAAAACGTGACTTCGGGCGGGAACAACGTAACTGGAAGGGGGAGGCAGCTGAGGAGCAGACTTCCTGGCACCAGGGTTGGAGACCAGTGGTGGTTTCATGGCCAAATTATACCGATACCAAAAAACCCCTTCTAATTTGTATCGGTATCAATAACGCTATTTTTGAGTGTTTGCCCAAGTTCGACCGAACTGAACTCAACCAAACCCAAACTCAGGTTTCGAACTGAACGACTGAACATCCGAACCGCGTTCTGTTCGCTCATCCCTACTAATTGGTACCCGATTAGTGCCCAACAGGCTACCCCCATGCACCAGTTTTGTGGCCTCCCATACTGATTTACCAGTTTTCCATTACCAAAACCAGTCAGTAAAATGGAAAATCACTGTAACTCAGAAATACCTGCTATTTTGGGTAATTGGATTCCCAATTTTGGTAGTTTGTGTACCAATCAGGCACCGGACAGATTACCCCAAAATTGCAGGTATTGTAGATCCAGAGGCCAGAGTCAGGAACAAGAAAGAGGCCACATAAAAACTAGTACTGGGCTGCATTTGGTCCTCCATGCCTGGGGTTTCCCACCCCTGACCAAGGCCAATACAGAGGCGATCCTCCCAATTAAATATTTTCTGTCCCAAGGGAGCACCCTATATGCGGATTGCTCTTGGTTGCCACCTGAGAATCTGGCTAATTTTGTATTACTGCAAGGGGCAGTAGATGGATGGCGAGCTCCTGGCTAAGACAGAGACAGCCCATCATGTACACAATATGAGAGGAGAAGTCAAGTCACAGATGTATTTGGGTGCAGTGGGGCTGAGGAGAAAGCCCCTCCCTACAGTGCTCCTCAGATCATTTTAATGTCAATTTTTACTGGCAATACCTAATTATTTATTTCCCTACTGCTGGTAACCACCTGGCTCTCTCCTTGACTGTGCCCAAACACAGAATTTTATAGCAAAATCCTTCTACAGTAGGGGGAAAAAGTGACGAAGAAATTAAAATGTGAATAGACAGCTTGAATAATTCCCTGCTCTAAATACAGCAGCAATTTGCTCTTACGCAGCTGTCTTCCATTATAATTCAGGCTCCATCTTCACCTAGTTTCCCTCCTATATTCATGTGTCAGTTAAGTGCTCTTATTCTTGTCATAAATTTGATTTTAAAAAACATCGTGGATGCTTAATTTTAGAGTCTGACCCGGAAGCAATGGTGACCTTGCGTGACTTTGCATATTTGGTGCTTTTGGAATTGTGCGTATCATGAAGTAATCAGATGAACAAGTCACCTGAATAAAACTCTGCTACACTGCATAGCAAGAAGTAGGTTATAAGTAGGATGAAAAGCCAGATTATCAGACAGAGAACAAAGGGTGCTTATGATTAGAGTTGGTGTGCATAGCTGTGTCAAAGTGAAACTCTGACCAATTTTGAACTTTTCAAGCTTTGCGGATTTGAACTTGGGTACATCAGGTATGGGAGGCCATAAAAATGGTACATGGGGTAGCCTGTCGGGCACATTTTTAAAGTTGGCATGCAGTTGCAATAGTTAACAATTCCCTATTCCTTACACAGCAATTTGCTATTTTTTTTAATTTGGTACGGGTTTAAATAGAGCCAGTTGAAGTCCAAACAAATCAAAGTTGGACTAACTCAAGCTGAAGACAAAGTAGATAGAGTTGAAGTGAAATTCAAAGCTGGAGCTCACAGAGAGTAAGAATCCAAATGTTAGTATTTGTTAATGGAAAAACAAATGTGTCCTGCTGTGGCCTGGTACTCACAGCACATGTCCCAAGCCGCCAGTTGTTGGCCCAGGATGGCCTCAGGGCAGATAGGCAGCTGTCCCAGTATGAGCCCTGCACCTGATCCTGGGCACCCATTCGGAGCCAAGGGTCACCCGCATGGGCCAACATGGGCCAAAGCAGACCAGTATGTCTGTTCGGCCATGCCATGGCTCCATGGCTGCCCATCATGGTGGAGGGTGGGGCGCTGGGAGCATAGCAGCGGTGGGGCAGGGGTGGGGCCGGCTACCTATGCCCACCTATTGACCCAGAGAGTGGCTGACGCTGTTTCCTGCTCCGGGCTGGGTCAGAGACCTGCCATGCTGCCTGCATGTCTGTTTTTACCCAATGATGTTATTTACCATTACCATTGCATTTTCAGTGTCCAAAGTGCTTTATAATCCTTATCTAGTTCAACCTCACAATGACCCTGTGAGGTAGGTCATAAATATTCCCATTTTACAGATGAAGAACGAAGCCAAGGTCACCCAGTGAGTTCATAGCTAAAAGGGGATTGAAACCATGGTTCCCCAGGTCTAAGCCTGTTTTTAGATGTGGCACCAGGCTTGTGCATTTAAATAATCCTCCATTAGAAAAGTCGCATGGGTGGCATGTAGACATGCCGCTGCCATTGAAAACCGCTGCTTGTGAATTCTTTTGAAACTACATTGATAAAACTTCGATATCGAGGTTTTACCAATGAGGTTTATAAAGAATGCGTGAGCGGCGGTTTTGAATGGCAGTGGTGCATCTACACGCTGCCTGTGCGACTTTTCTAATGGCGGATTATTTAAATGCACAAGCCTGGTGCCACATCTAAAAACAGGCTTAGACCTGGGGAACCATGGTTTCAATCCCCTTTTAGATATGAACTATGTGCGACTTTTCTAATGGCTGATTATTTAAATCCGCAAGCCTGGTGCCACATCTAAAAGCATCCTAAGTATAACACCTTACCCACTAAGATACACTCAACGTGTATTTAGGAAGATGCACATTTCATTTCAGTTCTATTTATTATTTAGATGTGCTTATATTGCACATCTATCCTACCAGATACTCTGTTATCTGCCAAAAAAACTGTTCTTCAAGCACAATTAGCTGCTCAGACTGATGTGTGCCTCATTCTTAAGTGAAAGGGATAATTAAGGGAGAGGTTTTCTTTGGATGTGCACAGATGAGCAAGGAATTTTAGATTCAAATTCTGTTCATAGTTCTGAGTACAATCAAAGTACTTGTGGTAAGAGTCTAGTCAACCAGCAGTCATGCAGTGGGGGATGAGGTTCAGGGAAAGAAAGAACTCAAATGTTTGCTGTCCAGGGTCTTGAATTGGTACCTGTGGTAGTTTCCATGAAATGGCCAGCTCTGTTGTACCACTACATTCCAATAACAATTAAGATTAGATGTGATAGGTCAAAGGGGATGCCATTCCTCCAACTCCCCTGATTGGCTGCCATCCAGTATTTAAAACAGTGATGTACCGTCAAAGACCACCCAGCAGGAACAGGGAACTGAGTGGAATACTTTCCAAGGCCTGTTGACCTCTGGTTCCCTGTTGGCTTGGCTTGCCTTTCCTGCTTCCCTGCTCTACAGCCTCATTTCCACCCCTGCTCTTAGCCTGCTTCCAGTCTTCTTCTCAGCCCTTCTCCAGCCTTTTGTCCTAACCTCCTCAGACTGACTTCCTGGCCCTGACCTCCCAGCTCATCTCTGTACACCACATTCTGGACTGTCCTTTCTGTTTTTCACTTCTAAGAAAACATAAGTACAAAAATAAAAACGTGGGGGGCGGAAATCTCAAACACTGGGCATTCAAAAATGCAGAATCCAGGGAAGTTTGGGCCTCAAGGAAAATGGTGATGTGGGCCCCCTCCTAACATAGGAATGTTTGACAGTGCTCCTTGTTAAATTAAAGGCACTGCAAAATGCTTTCTTTCTGTGGGAATTATTCCAATAGAATATATCTTAAGCCTGCCACAAATGTAATAAATATAAGTAAATAAATGGAAAAAATAAAGTATAAAACAGCAAACAAGGTTATGTGCTATGGGTGCCCTCCTGAATCATTGTGGGCCCACCAGGGACTGGGGACCCCTGTGTTCGAGACCTGGGGACAGTATTTTATGCTAGGGCTTCTCACACTCACGTTGTCATATGCAGTTTGTTCTTGGATTCCATGCCCACTGGATCCCTGTGGGCATTCCCAACATATGCACTTTGTGCAGTCACCCAGTCTGGATCCAGTTCCAATCAAGGAGGAAACATTGCTTGTCAGAGCAAAAATTATCACAAAAAAAAAAACTTTCTTCCTGAAAAATGCTCACTTCTCTAAAATTGCTATTTTTGGCTAATTATCATTTGTAGGAACTTTTCCACACACTCCTTAGCACATTCACAAGAATGAAAAAACAATATGCACAAAATCCGATGTCCCAATTTAATCACCTTGTTGATGCAATTGGATGCAAGAGGCATGCCTTTAAGTTGCAGCAATCATTGGCTTTAATAGGAATTACAACTTCTGTGAAAGAAGGGCTCACTTTTAGTTCACAATGGAAATACTTTTATCTTAGCATACACGTTAATTAACCAGGTCCAAACAAGAGTCTGTTTTCATTCCATTATGACCTGTTATGCACTCTTCTAGCCACTGTTGGAGACAGGATACTGGGCTAGATGGATCATTCGTCTGAACCAATATGTCAGCTCTTATCTTCTGATTATACAGGAGAAAATGCCACTCCCAGATGTGAGGCAGGGATGGCAGGATCTCCAGGGTTGCCAAATTTCACAATGCTATCATGAGTCTTGGGATGTCTCAGGCTTAAATCCCTAGCTCCTGGGGTTCACTACACAAAGGAGGAAATCAGCTTTCATTTTTGAAAACTGTTTCTAGTAGAGATGGGAAAATCGGAATCTGATTAATATGATTCACTCGGTTTTCATCAGAATCAGATTAATAAGATTCACCGGATTTTCATTGGATCAGAGTAATTCAGGGGTGCACTCACACTCATTTCCCCCCTCTCTGCTGTTGAAGTTTGCTAGGCTCTTCTTTGGCCCATTCATCATTGTGGCTTAGAATTATGAATGGCCCATTGAACTAAATAGGTTTGGTTTTCCATTGACTTCAATACAAAATTCTCCCATTTAAATCAATGGGGGGGGGGGAATATGATCCGATTGTGATTCAAATAAGATTATACTAAATATGATACCGAGTTTGATCAAATCCCAATTTTCAATATCCCATCCCTAGTTTCTAGTCCTCGTGGTTGCAGACAAAAACTTGAAGACATGATGTTAAGTGTAACTTAGGGTTGTTCTCCTGAGTTCTTTTTGGGAGGGAAATACTGCCAGTGCCTAACTCATTTGGGGAGGTATATACTTTCCTAACTCACACAGGTATGTGCCCTGTGTCCTGCAAACAGGGGGGTTAAAGTGAGGATAAAGCAGGGACACTTATTATGCCAAAGAAGAAGCTAGGTTAAAGTAGGGAGGGAGGCTTCTAATCCAGTGGGCTTGTTTTTCTGTACAGCAGGAAGATAACTAGTCTGATCGCAAGTCCTCTGCTGTCCCAGAAAACTTCAACACTTCCTCCTCCTCCTTGTCCACTTGCAGTTTCCTGGAAGATCAGGGGAAGGGAAGAACTACCTGTATTTAATTCCTGCCTGGGTTCTCCTACTCTTGGGAACAGAAGTGGAAGAAATACCTCCTCCGGAATAACTACCCTGGTTTGTGAGAACAAGACCTTAATGGTTCAAAAGGTAATTGAAACCCTGAAACCCTGAAAATGCATTCTTTATTTTAAAACTCGCATGTTTCTTATATAGAGAGAGGGGGTGTTTTCAAACGAGCAAGCTGATGAGGGGTGGGGGGGGTGGTCCGTGGCCACTGCACGGGTCTTCCATGGCACACCCAGACCTCTGAACCCTCAATACTGGGTATCAGACCTTCCAAGGTTAGCGATAACAAAAAATGTTCCTGGGACTGATTGCGCAGAAGTTGTTCAGTCTATGGGATCTATACAAGCGTTCATGCCACTTAAGTGTATTTTAATGTTGTAAGCCACCCTCAGCTGCCTTTGGTGGGAAAGGCAGGGTAGAAAATTTAAACAAATAAATAAGTAGGCTGAAAGCTTATTTAGTCACAAAGTCCAGAAAATATCTCATGACCTATTTTCTCTAAGCTTTCTGCTGCTGTTCCTTACTACATTCTGGATTCGCCAAGGAAAAGCAGCAACAAAATCTGCTTCTGCATAAAACTGCTGCAGACTCTTTTGTGCTCTTATTCACTGAACGCCATCCAATTCTTGCCTCTACTGGTAATATTAAACTCAGCAGATTCTGGGAAATGAGTCCATTAATAAATAAGGAGGATGAGTCCAAATCAATGATGACTCACTAGTGGCTGAAACAATGAACTTCACTTAACAGGGGTAGTAGGGAAGCTTTTTCTTCCCATGAGATACTTCAGAAATCAGTGCAAGCTTGGCGAGATGGATAGGAGATGAAGGCTGGAGTGCTAAAGGAGTTTGCTCTGGATGGGTGTGTGGGTGGTCGGGGCAGGTCGGGTCGAAATCATGATAATTTCGTGAGAATTGAGAATTGCTTCTGAGATTTCACAGCTTTTTCAAACCCCAATCAAAATCTCAGGCAAAACTCGATTTATTGGTTAACGCAATTTACCGATTACCATGTTTATCGATTACCATGGGGTTTTGCTGTTTATCAGTTCTATCGGAATTGCAATTTACCATGTGCCATGTTTACCAGTTACTGTGATTTGCCATTTACTGTGTTTATTGGTTACCATGTTTATTGGTCATTGGTTTGTTACAATGTTTATTGGTTATTTGTTTACCATGTTTATTAGTTAATGGTTTATTGGTTTATTGGTTATTTAGTTACTGGTTATTGGTGTTTGTTTATTGATTATTGCTTTATTGGTTTGTTACCATGTTTAGTGGTTATTGGATACAGGGTACCCAGTAAACAACAACCTGGTAAATGGTAACCAGCAACCCGGTAAACGGTAACTCACAATTCAACAGTAAACAACAATCCAGTAAAAAGTCATTCAAGAAAAGATTCTTGACAGAATTGTTGAGAGATGACAATTTCCTTGGTTATCATTTCTCGTTTAAAACGAGACAAAAATTGTGATTCTCGGTGATAACCAAGAAAAAGTCAAAATCGAGTTTCAGCTCTAATCCAGATCATAGGCTGTTTTTACACAGACACCCCCTCCCCAGGTGCTGGGTGTGCCTGTGGTTGTGCAATGAGGAGGGGGATCTGTGTACATGCCACAGCGGGGGGGGGGATGGGTATTCATGCGAACACAAGGGCGGTGGGTGGAGGTGTGTGCATGCTCCCAACACACACCATCTCCATCCATCACGGAGCCATCCAGAAAAATGGAGGCAGCTCCATGGGTGGAGATGGGTGTGTGTCCATGGGAAAGGGCACACACACACTTCCACCCACACCCATCCCCCCCCCAACTACCACTGCCCACATAAAAAGGGCCATAGCCCTGTGTCATGGATCCATCCCCTATCCTTGAATTTATGCCATTATCTTTGCTCCCTTCCATGAGTGCACTCCTTCAGTGTTTGAGGGTAGGGACTGGATTAGGGCTGAAACCAGAGCTTGCAAAAGCCAGCATTCTCATTAAAATCCTTGTTCTTGATTTGTCCCAGGACAAAATGAGAAGCAGGATTGATTCACTGAGTTCTTGACGAGGAAAAAAAATCACAGTGCATGAGCAAAATGGCCATCCTTAACCAAAATTGCAACAATAGCATTGCTGCCATTTTGGTTAAGACTAGGAGCTATTTTCTGCATTTGAAATTCACTGCCCTTAACCAAAATGGTGGTGATGCTATTGCCGCCATTTTGGTTAACGGCGGTGCAAAATGGCCCTATGGCCATTTGTGCAAGTGCAATGATTTTTTGAAAAAACCTCTTGGTGAGATCTCATCCGGGGACTTGAGTTTGCAGGTTTTACTCATGAGAAACAAATTGGGCTGTTCATTCAGCGCTAGATTGGATCCATTGACCAGATACAGGAATTGGAAAGGGGTCAAACAGGAAATAGCCACAGGGTACATTTGGCCCATGGGCTAGAAGTTCTTCACCCCTGGTTTAAATCATCTACTAATAAAGACCAATCAAGAAAACCTCAACATAAGGGTGTGGCATGTGGGCACTGAAAGTGAAGTAGTGACAGTGGCAGATAAAGAACATGTGGAACCCTGGACCTGCTGAGGAGATTGACCCCTTTAGAGTATCGGTCTGTTTCAGAAGTGTAGAAAAACAAATTGATGGGTTTGTTTTGGGGTTTGCTATGGAAATTTATTGGAAAAATAGGAAACAATTAGCATACAAGAGTTTCCTTTCTTTTTCTTGAAACAAATACAAAATTTTTCCTTGGCATGTTTCTGTTGAGCAGAAATTTTCTTAAAATGTAGAAAAAAACATTTAATTTCTTTCTTAAAAAAATTAATACTGGCAGACCCTCTTAACAATGGACTCTAGGGTCAAGGCCCATTATTAATGGGTATTCTGGTAGTGGGTGTGAGCACACCTGCTCCTGACCTGGCAGCGTGACCGACTGTCCCTGGAGGCTCCGTAACCTCTGAGGTTCAGGAGGCAGAAAAAACAGATGTTGGTGGCTCCGCACAGCAGTAAGATTAGCAGGTCCCCTTTCTCCCCTCTGGGGGTAGTGAATCACCCTCCTTGTTTCAGAAGTGGGTCGTTGCTTGGGCTGCTGCCTCTGTGAGCAGACCCAGCATTGTTGCAGTCACTGATTCAAACAGGCAGCTCAGCTCCCACATGCTTTTGTGGTTTGTCCTGCACGATGCACTCTAGTTTTCTCAGCAGTGCGGTATGAGTGGCCATGAGTGGGCCATGGGAGTACACACACACACACACACACCACTGTCAGACAGATGGTCGAATGAGTTGCTCATAAGTGGCCATTCATGGTAGCATCCCATTTAAAAACACCCACAGCAGGGAGCAGCAGAAGCAAGGATCCCCACTTGATGGAACAGCAGTGAATCATCTCTTGCAGATCCCCTCCAACTACTGCTGTAAATTTGGTGGGTAGTGTCCCCACGCCCTGTACTCCTCCCTCATATATTGACAGTGCTGCCAATTCAGATGGGTTAAATTATACTGATTGGTTAAGTTCTTGGAGGATAGGTCCATTAACGTAGGGATGAGACTCCCGGTATTGGATTAATTTGATAATACCAATTATTGTTGATATTGGATTAATTTGATAATACTGATAATTGTTGGTATCGGTATATGGGTTTTTTAACATTGCCGGTTTCTCTCGGATTTTTAACATCAACGCCATTTAACAATGGCCACAAAGTTAAAGATCCTAGAAAATCTACAA
Organism: Sphenodon punctatus; assembly: GCA_003113815.1. Taxonomy (NCBI): domain Eukaryota; kingdom Metazoa; phylum Chordata; class Lepidosauria; order Sphenodontia; family Sphenodontidae; genus Sphenodon; species Sphenodon punctatus. The sequence continues at coordinate 1,821,517 of QEPC01013002.1, read as the reverse complement.
TATTAAAAAACTGATATACCGATAAATCTGATATTGGATTAATCTGATGCCAATAAAGCCAGTAACTGATCATTCTCCTGGAGCCCGACCCCTACTGAGATGAGAACAAGTGTTCCCATTCTGAGGGGAAATACCGTCTTTTTGGGAGTACTTGAGCGTGTACATTGGTACTTTGTCAGTTTCTGGTGATTACACATTTCCACCATTTTTCATCACTTTGTGGGACTTTTTGTTGCTTTCCAGGACTTTTTGTCATTCTCCAGAACTTTTTGACATCTTCTATCACTTTTTCATTAGCTTTTGGAAATGTTATGACAGTTTTACGGCAGTTTTACACACTTTTATGGCAATTTCAAGCACTTTCCTGATGCTTAGCCAGCAATTTTTTGTCCCCACAGTCCCTGGGGGTGTGCATGGAGCACACACAGGGCTTGGGACTGGCCTGTAGCATCCCCATTCAACTTGCAAAACATAATGGGAAAGCCGGTAAGTTCCACGTCAAACCAATTTCAGCAAATGCCCTGCTACCAACAGAAGCAGCACTCACCAAGATTTCTCATTTCAGGCCTGTCAATAACTGTTATTACTCAAGTATGTTGGAGGATGTAGCCTCTGACTGTTGGGGGTTGGGAGTGATCAGCATGAAATAGATTGCCACCTTGTGACCTGTTGGGTACTTCTCCTAAGTGACCAACATTGATCACTGCCCGAGACAGGATGCTGGGCTTGATGGACCATTGGTCTGACCCAGTGGGTATTTTCAGACGTGACGAGATCACAGTGAACCACGCTGAATACCTACATGTGGTCACTGTGCCCTGCACGTCTGTTCGGCGGCCACCAGATGTTTGCCACACTGAATACCCACATGGGGTCAATTTCAACCACGCTTCCCGGGCTACCGGTGCGAAAGTCGGCTGAAGCATGGTGAAAGTGATGCCAGGTGGGCATTAAAAAAAAGTAACGTCTGGTCGGCTATCACGGCCCAGAATCCCCAGCAGGATTCCAGGCTGTGGTGAACTCGTCCAGACGCTGCGGTGGCATTGGCCTCGCCGCCCTCCCGTCTCCCCAGAGGGCGGGCGGCGAGGCAGCGTGGAGGCGGCGGGGCCGTGCGGCCGCATGTTGCACCGCACAACCCCGCCCCCTCCCTGATTCCCCGCCGGGATCCCCGGCACGTCTGTTTGCCATGCCTGGGTGATCCCAGCGGGGAATCTCTGGGTTGTTTTCGGGATGGGGCGAAGCAGCCCCGTCACGTCTGAAAACACCCAGTGTGATGCTGCTTATGTTCTTGTGAGTAATAAATGTGGTTGAATGAAGAACAATTTCTGATAGGTTGCTTTTTAATTTTTTAAATAATTATAGTTCAGAATTTGTAGAGGAACACAAAGCAACACGTTTGGATTTCGGTGTTCTGTTTCTCACAAAGGGGACTGAAAAATTCATTCAAATTAATGAGGATGTAGAACCACTGTCGTGTGGACTGAAAAATGGGTAAAAGACTGTAAACAAAGCATAAGGATAAATGAAAAGAGCAGTGTATCAAGTTGGGTGAGAGACGTCTAGCGAGTTACCGGAGAGACCAGTAATTCAACAGCTTTTTTAATGTCTTCATTAAGGAAGTGAAAAGCACATTAATGAAACTGACACAGGTGTTCTAAATTGAAGAACTACAAACACCAATAAGAGGGTGATTTCAGACGTTACGGGCGGGCGGTTCACCACAGTGAACCCCCAGGGGGGTGAACAGCGCAACCACGCGTGGGGGTGGAAAAGCGACCCAAACAGACGTGCTGGGAATGGGACCACGGGCGGGAACCAGGCCGAACCATCGCGGACCGGGGCAGCACAACAGACGTGCAGCCGAACCCCCGCCGGGCGCAAAACTCCCACAAGGCACCGGGCAGGGGCGGGACACAGACATGGCCGCCTGAGGGCAAACGAAGCCAAAAGGCACACAAGGGAACGCCCACACAAGGGAAATGGGAAGGGAGGGGGGAAGAGGGAGAACAGGCTGACAGCCGACACACACAGCACACGCACA
>QEPC01013002.1:1774033-1807824 GCA_003113815.1 Sphenodon punctatus | reverse complement strand
GTGGCCACCGAGAACGCCCTCCCCTGCATGGCCCCCCAGAAAACTCAGGGGACCACAAGAAAGGCATCCCCCGATGACCGCTGGGGCCGGTCCAGTACCCGGGGGGTGGGGGTGGGGGGTGAGACAGTCCTGCAGAGAGACAGGGCCCAGACCGTTTAGGGCTTTATAGGTTAAAGCCAACACCTTGAATTGGACTTGAAAGACTATTGGCAGCCAATGCAGAGAACGGTGCACTGGTGTAATGTGTTCCCGGCAGCTCAGTCCCACCAAAAGATGGGCCACCGCATTCTGCACCAGCTGCAGCTTCTGGGCCGTCACCATGGGTTGCCCCACGTAGAGTGCGTTACCATAGTCTAGTCTCGAGGTGATGAAAGCATGGATGATGGTGGCCAGGTCAGAGTCCAAAACATGCGGCCTAAACCAACGGACCAGATGTAGTTGGCGAAAGGCAACTCTTACCACAGCCTCCACCTGAGCATCCAGGGGGAGCTGCTCATCAAGGAGTACCCCAGACTCCGCACCTGGGGAACCATTGGAGGACAGACCCCATCAGTGATGGGGGCCATTAATTCCACCACCTGACCCACGAGCATCAGTTCCGTCTTGTCGGGATTCAGCTTCAGCCGATTAGCCCTCATCCAATCCCCCACAGGCATCAGACACAGAGTAAGCACGGAGACTGCAGGACCCAGGTAAGCTTGACCCCCTCCCCGGCCCCAGTTAACATCGACCCCCTCCCCCTGTTGGAGGAGGGGGGCAGGGCTGGCGCTCAGGGACGGATGTCTGGCCAAGTGGCTCGGCCTGGGGAGTGGACACCCATCCCCCCAGGACCTGATCTGCCACTGCCACCGCCGCTGCCATCGCTGTTGCCACTGTGAGGAGAGGATCTGGCCCCCCGACAAGACCAGAGCTGTCCGATTCCAGGTAACATTGACCCCCTTCCCCTCTTGGAGGAGAGGGTGGGGACGGCTCTCGGGAACGGACTTCCAGCCCAGCGGGGCAAAAATGTTGATGCAAGATGTAACCATTCGACACTGTATTTATCCTGATGTGATATTTTACTTCAGTGGTTGACATCAAATGACACCTACTTGTTGAGAGAATGGAAGTTGTCCTGAATACAAAATTTTTCATGCAATTCTGCTGAGCTAAAATTTTAAATGAATTTTGTTGAATTTAAATTTCACCCTCACCTTCACAGTGGCACCTCATTGCCTGCAAATGTAGCTAAAGGTCACATAGCATCAATGAAAACTGAGCCATATAGTGTGGAGACTGAATTTTGGTCACCCTTGGTTGTGGTCAACACTGAAGAGAGCTTCAAAGAACAGTGACAATGTGGCCAAGAGACTTCAAAACATCTTTCTTTACATTCCATATCCGCCTCTCTGTCTTGTGAGTGATTCTGCTCATGCTGCACTTGAGCATGGCCAGCCACTGCTTTATTTTTCGGCAGTACTGCCATGTCTCCGCTCTCATGGTGGGTTTGTTCAGGACAACTGGGTCCTGGAATGTGGAAGTCTCCCCCCATTAGATGACTCTTGGCTCTCTAGGGCTGGGCGGCTACTCATTGTTTACTGTTCTCCTTTTTACAGTTCCAGGCTTGTTGCTTCAGTTGACACATCAGCGAACTCCCTGAGAACATCCAAGTATCTCCTTCTGTTCCCTTTCTTCCCCCTGCTGTTTGTTTTCACTGTGCATGGCTTTCTGGATCTTGCTCATCGGCTGCTTAGGCTATTGTCCAACACACACGACTATTCCAACACACACTATTCCCTGCTGATTTTGGTACTTATCTCTGACAGATCTTTCATTTCATTTCTAGCACCGTGTTACTGGGACTACAGACTCTGGGACTTTATTTAAGGGACTTACATACACAAGCCACTTTTCAAATGACTGTGCCTAGAGTTAATTGCTTGTGTTCGCTGCCATGCCAAATAACCTCTGAGAGAATGTTAATGAATATCTAGGAAAGTGCTTTATGTGAATATACTGCATATTTTTAACATTTTATTTTGGATTCAGCAGGTCTAAGAAACACCATAATCCTCGTGCTTATGCCTGTTCTAAATTGAACCCGGACTACATTACTGATTCCAAAAATGTAAGCAGGAATCTTCTGATTCAATAGTATTGGTACTAACACTTGGTGCTAGTCCTGATGTGATTGACTTAGGGTGTTATCAAAGGAGACATTATCACACATCACACTGGAGTCTGGGTTTGGTCTGTGCAATCCTCTACACTCGCATATTTAGTATTTAGAGCCTAATAAATGGGCAGCCTCTTGCATGTAGTTGTTGTGTGTCCGTGCAGCCCCCATGCACAGGTATAGTGTGACTAGCCTAATAAGTGGGCAGGCACTCTTTGCTGCCATGCTCCCCCACCAGCTCACCCCCCTTCTCAGCATCCTGTCCATGACTCACACCCACGCCAAACCACGAGAAGAAGAGGCCGCCCTAGCTGTTTCTTTCTTCCAGGCTATCACTCCGGGAGGCGAAAATGTTTAAATGATTTTTTGTGATATCAATAAAGACTTTAAAAATGTTTCTTGCCTGTCACTGTGTTTTCCTCTGGCCCATCTGCCTCCGTCTTAGCACCTGGCCAGCAGCTTTCCCATGTGCGTTCCCTATTGACATTCCCATAGTAGCCAGCTGCAAGCCTCTGCCTGTGTGTTCATTATTGGCATTTGCAAATTAGCTGACTGCAGGCTCTACATTGCCTGTTGGCATTCACAGGCTAACCAGGTCTGGGAATGGCAATAGGAAGCGCAGAGGCAGAGGTGTGCAAGCAGCTACTCTGCAAATGGCCAGCACTCGGCCTATGCCTGTGGCTTTCCTACAACCATTCCCTTTGCACCCAGGCAGAGGCTATTCCCTTTTGGAGTATTATCACCCTTCCCCAAGACTCCTCCCCACCCTCAAGTGCACAGCCAGCGGCCTCCCCCCCTGCTTTAGGTGCACCTACACTCCCCCCTTCCCTTCTAATCCCCAGTCCCCAAGGCAGCATATTGCTATGACATACTGCCATTCTCCACACCCCCTCCCAAAGAAGCATGGATTATGAAAAATAAAAACTTTATTTAAAAAAATTAAATTGTGCCTGCTTCTTTTGGGGGCAGCTTGGCGTGATCGCTTGGGTGGTGGGACAAGCAGGGGGAAACTTTCCCAAGCCTCCTTCTGTGAATCCAGCTGTGGTAGAGTGTTTGTTGAAGGTGTCTGGGAACAATTGTGGGGGGGGAAGGGAGAAGAGGCGTGCCTAGGAACTGGTTGTGACTGATTGGGTAATGGTTGTAGTTGTGTTGGAGGTTGCCTGCTTGTTGATTTGAGCCATAGCCCCGACAATGGTAATGAACTGCGAGTTATTATGGAGAATGTAACAGTGGAGAAAGAGCAAGCATCGGGCATGTACTGCCAAACAGGAAGAGCTGGGACAATGCATGTTTGAAAATGGCGCGTTGGGCTTTTAAAGCAGACATTATGTCTGTGCCAGTGAGAGTGGGGAGAGGAACTGGAAGCGATAACTCTGTGGTGCACTCTTGGCTTTTTCATCCATGACTGTCAGTGGGAGGGGGTCTGAAGGGGAGAAGCGCCACCCACTCACGCCACTCACACACGAGGGGGCTCTGCTTGCGAGGTGCGAAAGGAAGGAGGCCCGTTAGGATAGTATTTGGGTCTGTTCGTGTGCTTACGCACTCTGAACATTGACCCCTATCATCATAGGGCACAGAGCTGGGGGGTAAGGAGGGGGTTCTCAGACTCTCTACGTGCACTCGACCGGGCAAGGACAAGGAGGATATGTGGGGGGAAGTGCCAGGGCCACAGGGGAGGGGATCCCAGGTTCGCAGGTAGGGTTCACGGGGCTCACTCTCTCTCCCGGGGAAGGTAGGGATGGTCCCAGGGCAGAGGGGGGAAAGCCCAACCGGGCGAGCCCGCAGGCTCCCAGACACTCTCCTTGCACTCTAGGTCAGGGGGTAACCGGGTTCACGGACACTCAGCTATGCCAGGAAGGATAGAAACACTCACTGTTTATACACACTGGGAGGGGAGCAGGGCAAGGGAACAACACACAGGAATCAAAACACAAGCAGGTAGGCAATCTCGCTACTTAGCTCAGGGGGCCAGTCTCTCCAGGGTCTGCAGCTCTGTTCACCGGCACTGTTACTCTGGCAGTGCCGGCTCTTGTAGTGTTGGGTCCGCCCCCCGTGCGTGCCTGGAGGCGCGCGGAGCGCCGCAACGGGGGGCGGGGCTCTTCTGCGTCCCGCACGGCCCTGGGGCTTTTTCCTTCGCCGTCGCCGCCATTGGAGCCTCCGGCTGGGGGCGTCGGCAATGGAGGCGGCGTCGGGCTGTCACTGCGGGTAAGGGGAGCGGGGATCTCGTGTTGCTGGGGGGGCCGCCACGCCCGGCAGTGGTTGCGGCGGCTGACAATGACTCAATGATGCTGACAGGCCTGGACATAAGGAGGCTGCACACAACCTAATTGACAGAACGCGGACACCTGGGCATACATTAGCCTGCATTCAACTGCACAGTGGGCTACACACATGCTCCGGGACCCTGCTATGTGGGGGGCTATGTGTCCAGTGCGTGGTGGCCACATGGCCGGTGGGAGAAAACACCTAATAAATGAGCAGGTGGACGTCCACCTGGTGTGGGCTATTGTCTCATTTGTTAACTCCCTTAGAGGAGGGATGGGGAACCATTGGCTCATAGGTCAAGTATGATCCCATTCCTCTTTAAATCTAGCCCAGCATGGCTCACCCAATGCTACTGTTGATGTAGCCCATTGTGAAGGGTGTGCTGCCTAATGCTTCCTGTCAGTGAGCAAGTGCCAACCCCACCAACTCCCCAGCCAACCCAAGGCCAGTTGTGGAACTTGCATGGCTGGCAGATAAGAAGGGGACTGCTGCTTCTTGAGGAACAGTTGATGGAAGGGAAGCAGCAGAGAGCACACTACCACCCTGGCCTCACCTTTATTTTTGTGTGGCCCACTAGCCAATCTTAATAATGGTGAATTATACTCTATCTTCATCCAATTGAGCAGGCTACTTGGATGAGAGTGGAGTACAGACGGCTTCTCTCAAAATGGAATGTTATTTCACTGTTTAAACAGCCACAGAAGACTCTGAATGTTTTGAATCCACCTCGCAGAAAGTTGAGCATTTTGTCCAGCTCTCATGTAGGAAAGAGTTGGAACAAAAGCCTTTTGCACTTGCTTTGTACATGCTCCTGATCAACCAGGAAGGTTCAAAGAGGAATTTTTGTTTTTACATGCTTTGAATTGTGTTTGTGTGAAACTAATTAGAGTTACAAAAATGAACACAAGAAGGAATGCAATGAGGACACACTAAAGAGCTCATCTTCTGGGGCACAGTGACATCTCTGATTTGAAGGTTCATTAATATTAGATACGTATTTCTTTATAATTTCACAAACCTATTTATATCAATGACGTAGAAGTAGCTTACACTAAAAATAAGTTCTAAAATTATGAAAGACAACTTGCCAAAGAAAAGATGCAGAGGGGTGGGGAGGGCATGATAACAATTTTCAAATGCCTAAAAGATACACACACACACAATTGTTCTCCAATGCCACAGAAAACCGAACAAGAGAGAATGAGCTCGACTTGCTGCAAGGTAACTTTCAATTAAATATTAGGAAAAAGGTCTTAACTGTAAGAGCAATTGGATATGGATGAGACTTCCAAGGGAGGTTGTGGACTTTCCTTCATTGGATGCTTTCAAGAACTGGCTGGACAGGATGCTGTAGGTATAGTGCACCCTTCCTTGGAGCACAGAGTTGGACTAGCTGATCCTTGAGGTCTTTTCCAAACCTCCGATTCTGTGAAACTCTGAGTGACAATCGCCTTATGAAGGATTAATAGTCTTTTTGAGTACAATCCTTGGATCTATCAAGATCATGCTCAGTACAGCTGAGTGGTAGGGGAGGCAAAAAATGGAACTAGGCCATCTTTGTGCCTCTTCCAGTCCTGAGCTGCAAAATGGCTCCCACCTCAAATTAGAGCAACCACAGGGCTGCTCTAGCTTATACTAACTACCACAGAGACCATTCCTCCATCATGCTCTGTCCTTGTACCCAGCAGTAATTTTCATGTCTATTCCTTTCTTCGTTGGCACATCCCTGCCTTTAGTTAGATGCAAAATGCCCCATTTTCCAGGCTTGGGGGTCAGGAGAGGAAGGTGTAAACCTCAGGCCCCAGTGTTGCATGTCTGTATCTCTGTGCACACAGGTGTGATTATGTATAAATCATGCCATAATAATGACTCCCTTTCTGCATTAGATTTTTCTAATAATCAAACATCACTTATTATTCTTTCTACTTATGCTAAGGACCAGACAGCATTTAATTTTTTTCTTAAGTCCTGTTATGAATAATGACACCAAATATGAAAGAATGATGTGCTTTGTGATGAAAAGAAGCAATTACTTGTGAAGAGTGTAGGAAGTACTGCTTATGGGGTATGTAACTACTTGCACAGTACAATTTTCCATTTAAACTTAAATTCAGATTACTACTTTCTTTGGAGGATAAAAGGGTAAAAAAAAGAGCATAAATCCACAAAAGCATAAACTGCAGCAATCACCTCTTATTATTTATATAATGCCAGCAACATACCTTGTGCTGTACAAACATAATTAGAAGCAGGTTCCTACCCAGAGCGGCTTAAAATCCAGGAAAGACATAGGGAGAGGTAAACTGCAACTCTTACTGAAGGTTTACCTTTCTATAGCTGCAAACTGTCTGATGATCTAAGCAAAAAAAAATCTTACTACAGTAGTCAGCCCCAATGTAATTAGCACCTGGGAAAGATCAAGATCTGAGAGAGATTTAAATGCTTTATTAGATAATGTGGACTGGCTAGCAAGTCAAACAGGCAAAGCAGGCTTGTTTCCAGAACACTGAAGCTGTCTTTGATGCAGCCCTAGGTTAATAGCCCCCAATAGCCCCCCCCCCCCACACACACACACACACTAGGCTGTTAATGAGCTGGTGATAGCCCATTAAACTTGAGGGAACATAGCCCCGTGCAATCTCTTGACAATGGCTATTGAAGGTGTGGCTGAGTGGGAGGCTGCAAGCAGTAAGACTTGCCAGGAGAGCTAAGCCAGAGAGCTGTGCAGGCTGACCAGAGACTGGGGAAAGAGGTGGAAGCTTGGGGAGAATCTCTGCCTCCAAACAGCCTCAGAGAAGTTGCCTGGGTCACAGGCTTGCAAAGCCTGTTGCCTGGCTTGAGCCCTAGAGACTAAAGAGACTGCTGGAACCAGGCTCTTAACCTTTTCCCAGTCCAGGCAACTCCCAGTTGTATCTTACTAGTCCCCTGGCTTACCAAATGTTCCCAGCTATCGTGTGTGGTATCTAGCAGAAAGGGACTGCTTGACCCTTGAGAGAGAGGCACGTGGTGGAGACTGGTTAAATAAAGACTTTTGAGCTGAATCCCCAAAGAGACTACACAGTAGTTATCGGTATTGGTATCGTTATAGTATCGTTATCAGTATCATTATAGTTTTTGTTACTGATATCGATATTCGTTATTGTTATTGATATTGATATTTGTTATTGTTATTTATATCGTTATTGATATCGGTACCATTTCAAACAAAGATTTTATTTTTGGTATCGGTATCATTATTGATTTCTGTGCACAACCTATATTTATCTAAAGCTAAGGGAGGAAGGGGAAAGGCAAGCTATCTATTATCTAATCAATTATCTATATAACTATTCTAATCTAATCTATATGTCTATAATATATATTTATTTATTTATTTATATTTATAATTTATTTATAAACTTTTACCCCGCCCCTCCTGCTATGCAGCTCGGGGCGGCTTCCAACAATGTTTAAAATACAATAAAAACAATTTAAAATAACCATAAATATTATAAAAATATATCTATACATAATGTACAGGGGGAGAAGGGCAGGGAAAGGGAGAAGGTAAAATGTAGGGTATGAGGAAGGAAAGGTATTTGTTGGGAATACCAAATAAATAAATAAATAATACAATGAGGGCTAGGGAGGATTTTTTATGTGCGAGCACCACAGTTCTGTAAATGCAACCTGACAAGCAGAGCTCTCACACAACGGAGAGAAAAAACCTGGCCCTCCCATTATAAAGGGTTGAACTGCCCTCCCCCAGAGCCCCCCTGATTGGCTGTAGGAGGCAGCAGGCATTGAGCAATCACAGAGTGCCATGAGACTGCTGGGGCCTGCTTGCACTGCTCATTGGCCAGGAATACATCCATCAGATACTGCTGAGCTGCTCGCCCCTCAGTGAGGCAGGAAAGCCTGCTGATACCCTTCTAGGAACAATTCAAAACTTGATGGCAGAAGAGCGAGAGATGCTGGCTGAAGAACAGACGTTGCATCTAGACCTGCTGCAATCTGATAGTCCTTATAAAGACTTACTGGAGAGCACTGATAGTCTGGGGACTGATTTAAAATTTGGATTTGTAAACGCTAATCGCATGCAGGAGCAGTTTCAGCAACAAGATGAGATGGCAAGGGAGTGTAGGGAGGAGCTACGTAGGGTATCAGATGTGCAGCACCTTGCCTGGGCCATATTAGAAACATGTTGCCCACAGTTACATTTCAACAGAACATCCCTGCCTGTTCCTACACATTATCAGCCATCTTATCCTGATTTGCATGCACCAATTCATCAGGAAGCTGGTCCCATAGGCAGAACCGTAGCCTGTACCTCTAAGGGAACCCCTGGTATGTATGATGCTGTTGATCAGGCAGCACCTAAGGAACACCCATATAACAGCAGAACATGCATAGTACAGCGCAAGCAAAACTGGGTCTAACTCCTATGTGGAGCAGTGGTGTGATCAGACCAATACCCCTGAACTTTAAAAAAAACCAAAAACAAATGTTAATAAAATTTACATAAACAGTAAATGGTAAAGGAAAGTATCATCAAATTTGCATTATTTAGTGTAAGTAGAAGAAATGTTTAATGCAAAGTTCTAGAGTATCAATTTGTACAAAACATAAACTGTTCAACATGAACTTCTCAATTTTATCAGATGAAATTTGCATGGCAATTAAACAAATGTAATATCAGCTACATGCAAATGTGTCCATCTTTGTTCCATAAGTTCAGCATTGGATCACTCCATTTTGACCTTGTCAAGGTCCCCTTCTGTCCCTGCTCCAACAGGCACTTTGTGCTCTTGACAGAGCATGGATTCTCTCTTACATTCTTCTAACCTCCATAGCATTGTTGTTGGCAGTTTTTACCAGCATCTCTATTTGAACTCTCATGTAGTACAGTAACTCCATGGTCCTGCTATTTTAAAAAATATATCAATAATGTTAAATCTCCATTCACATTGCAATAGTTATTAATAATCATTATCCATCTAATAATAATAATTAATAAATTTAATAATAAACTTAGCCATAGGCCATTGCCAAACCATACAAAACACAAAACAGGATACATTGTAAACTCTTTAAAAGTAATCATTAATTTCGATAAATAATTAGATTAGTTCCACCTATCAAAAATAGGTTAAATTGCTAACATGAACTTCAGCTAAACATAACGTATAGTCCTTCTTCGAGGATCTCCGCAATTCTCACTAATGGGATTCACTTCCTGCTCCGCAGGTACCGAAGAACCTCTTGTCAGCAGTTTCCAGGCAGAATAGTCCTGGAAAAAAACTAAGAAAGGTGAGGGCTCCGCCCCTCCCTCCCCCACTCCCACTGGAGAAAGTGCAGGCTCCACATCGTGCGAGAGCGGGAGTTTATAAAAGGGGGCGGAGTCCTCGCCACCTCAGTTCCTTCCAACCACGCCGCGTTGGAAGACCTCTGTGCTTTTGCACCGTCAGTAAAAGAAAAAGAAAAGAAAAAGAAAACAACGGACTTACTTAGATCTTCATACTAAGTAAGAAGACCTTCTTTGGCTTCGCGCCCCTCGGAGGCCCCCCCCAGAACTTGTGGCCTTAGGCCCGCGAAGCATGCCCAAACAGCCAGGCTTCAAGCGCTGTACCTCCTGTCCAGCCACGCTCTCCGTGAGCGACCCGCACGCTCTCTGCCTCTCTTGCTTAGGCGAAGGGCACAACACGAGGAGCTGCCCTCACTGCGCCAAACTAACTCTGTGCACCAAAAAGACAAGAGCCCTGTGGCTGCAGAAACTCTTGCTTCGAAGGGCACTTCAGGGCGGCGAAGACGGGCCTCTGACGCTCTCTTCGTTATCGGCCCCGATGGATCTGCCTGCGGTTCCGACCGTGCAGTCCCATTCCCTTGCCCACAGGCAGCCGGCACCAACTCCGGAGTGACGGGTGGTCTCGCCTTCACACTCGGCATCTGCCGGTACCATCGGTACCCCAGCTCCCCCTGGCACCACAGGTACCACCTCTACTCTGGCGGTACTGACTTCAACCAGGGAACGGCACCGGCGCCCAGGAGAACAAATAAAGAAGAAAAAGAGGTCGCGTAGTGCCGACAAATCAGCCCCATGCCCTCTGCTAGTCGAGACTCTCTTCTCACAACCAGCACCGGGACCCTCAGCATCTCCGACCCTGGCTAGGGCGGAGATACCTCCAGACGTGGAGTCCTTTCTCTGCAACCCTGTCCCGGCCGGGACAGAGAGTTTGGTACCACCAGTGCTGGGTGATGTACAGTCACCCTTGACTACATTGACGGCGCCGGGCCGGGTGGCACTACATATCTCTCCACTACCCACGGAGCAACAGGTTCCTGCACGACCGATGCAGACTCCCCACGACCGCCATCGATCCTGCTCAGGCTCGCTCTACAGAGATGAAAGGTCTCAGTTTGAGGGGATGCCTAGATCCGAATGCCAGGGCCGTCCACAGGGGAAACCAACCCGGTCCCCGCGGGACCACCGCTCCCGATCCCCTTGCTCCTGTTGCTCTCCTCACAGACTTCCGGTATGAGGACCTCGACCCATACCGACGACATGACAGGTACCAGGGCTATGAGCACCAGGAGAGGTACTCTGACTATGAACATCGGGACCGACGGTATCACCGGCACCCATCCAGGTCTCCTGCCTACTCAGAAGCTGAATTTGGGGCTTTTGACCAGCCTCCCCCTTTGCTACCGCCCCGGTTTGTACCCCCCGCACCACCACGAGCTCCTCCCACAGCGACAGTCTCCAGAGCCCCTCCGGACTCCCGTGAAATCCCCACCTCCCGACAACAACCTGCAGCACCGGCGGCACCAGTGGTACAAATGATGCCTCCGAAGGGTCTACGGGTCCCGGGACACCCTTCGCTGGCTAGCTTCCTTCCACAACCAAGGTCAGACCCGTTGAGAGCTGTGTCTCTCCTTGACTCTTTGCTGCAACCGCCAATGAACCTACTCCCTCCGGCGGCTATTCCAGTGCAACATGATCAGGACAGGTCCTCTGATGATGCCCCCTCAGAGTCCTCATCGTCATTGCAAGATGAGGATGAGACTCTCTCCCCTCCACCTCCTGACGCCATATCGGATCCCTCTTTCTCTCTCTCTACAGAGGACACTAAGGCGTTCCAGAATATGCTTAAGAGATTGACCTCGGCTCTCCCTAATCTACTGACCAAGGTCGTCAAAAAATCGCACTCCGGCCCAGTCTTCGGTATCCTCGGGTCTGGAGACTCTGGCCAGATCATGCTCCCTGTTCTGTAACAGCTGCTAGAGCCCTCTGTATCCGTATGGGCCAAACCCGCCTCTGCCTTACCCACTAACAAGTTGGCAGACTCCCTGTATGCCATCCCTAGGGAGGGGGCAGAGATGTTCTACAAACACCCCATTCCCAACTCCCTGGTCCTAGCCGCAGCTTCTCTGAAATCCAGGGCGGGGGGGCTACAAACTTCTCCTGCCAACAAGGAGGGACGGCACCTAGATGTTCTGGGACACAAAATGTTCTCCTCGGACACCCTCTCCCTCCGAGTAGCCAACTATGGATCCGCCTTATGCGAGTACCAACATTGACTCTGGGCTCAACTTAGCAGAGCCACTGACCCTGCCCAAATCCTTGCCCTACAGCAGGAGTGCATGCAAATATCTAGGTTCCAGCTTACGGCAAACATCCACATAGCTAACGCCGACATCAGAGGCATGGTCTCTGCCATCACCTTAAGACGCCATGCCTGGTTGCGTTCCACCTCCCTAGCCCCTGAAAACAAGACCCATATCAAGGACCTACCCTTCGATGGGAATGGTCTGTTCGCTGAGTCCACTGACGAGACTCTAAAGAAAATCAAACAGATGTGCCAAACGGCCAGATCAACGGGGGTCATTAGCTCCATAAGGAAAAAGCCATTCTTTTCCTCTTCCTCCTCCTACCCATACCATCCCTATCAGGCTCGCCCTAGGTACCAGACCTTCTTTTCAAGTAACAGGAGATTCTCTCCCCAGCACCAGCAACAACAACCCCCCCAGGCACACAGACGCTTCCAAAAGCAGAGGGGCAGGGGCAGGGGCAAGTCCTCCTCCACTGGACCACTCCACAAGCAACATTTTTGAGACGGTCCCTACGTAAGACCCAAACTTTAAAGGTACAGCACTCTAATTAGGAAGAGGGAAAATAAAGAGGAGAAATTACCAGGATAAAAGAAAAAATACTTGTCCATCAGTCTCTAACGGGTACCGCGCAAAACTAATCACTGGACAGGCAGTCCTTTAAAAAACCTTACTTACCAAACATCGATTTTATCACAGAACATCATGTGATTAAATAACTGTAATTGAAAGATGATGAACTTTAACTTTTTAAAATTAACATCTTTTTATGGAACCTTCTTGTAAAATGACATTACTATATAACTCAAAGGTTCTAAAAAGCAGTTCTCTCACTGTACCTAAACCATGCCATGGGATGACATGGAACTCATGTAGCAACTTGTTCATTTTGTCCTGCACCTTGCTTCCTCTTCTCCTCTCAGTTTCAGGATTGACTGCAGGGAAAATTGGAATGGAATGCGGGATTTCGCAGACATGCATCATTGGTTCTAGCTAAGTTGTGCATGATACATGCTGTGGCTATAACCACTGGTGCAAAACCAGTTCTGATGTCCAGCCATCCAAGCAGGCATCTCCAGGATCCTTTCATAATTCCAAAGGTTCTCTCAATGATAGTACAAGCACTACTTCCTTTCTGGTTGAAAAATACCCTTTCTGGTGAGTACTCTTTCCTATAGGCATTCATCAGATACATGCGTAGAGGGTATGTCGGATCTCCTATAATGACTGACTTTATGACCACCCCATCAACATACACAAGCTGCCAAGGACCAAATTCACCTAGTCTTAGCCTGGAAACAAGTGTTGATCTCCTAAATATTCTGGCATCATGTGCACTTCCAGACCAGCCAACTACGATGTCGGTGAAAAAGGCTCTGTGATCTACTAAAGCCTGAAGAACCAACGTGTTAACCCCCTTTCTTCTAATAAATTCTTTCCCAGCTTCAGGAAGACCTAGAATGTGTGCATGAATGCCATCAATTGCACCAAAACAATTTGGGAAGCCTCTTCTTTTAAAACCCTTGATTACTTGGTCTCAATCTATAAGCTGTATGACTCTTTCCAGCAGCTCTCCAGTAATTGCCGTGCACACTTCAACAAAAATCTTTGATGCTGTAGCTGTTCCTACACCAAATGAATGGTTTATAACTCTAAAACTGTCCTGCATAACAAGCTTCCACAGCGTTATTGCCAGGCACTTGTTTTCTGGATTACATGATCTCATCACTGTGTCCCTTTTCTTAACTTAAGTAGGTTTTCAAACGCTGTCCAGGAAATTCTGAACTTAAATTCCCACTTCTCATCAGTCTGCTGAAGTGCAACGTCCTCCCACCACAAAGATGACTTCACAGTTTTCCAGAGAAATCGATCTGTTGGCTTCACTAATGCAATACACTCTATCCAAGCCACCACTCCATCAAGAATATCCATTACTAACACATTAGAAGAGCATTCCTTCTTTCAAAGCCAACAAATCTCCAGTTCTAAGCATTTAAGGTGTGGTGGGTTGGTGAAAGACAAATTAACCTCTGTAGTTTTAACAGATGTAAACTCATTAATGCCACCCTAATCCTATTCCTACAGCAGTACAGTGAAACGGCTTGTCGTATACGGCAGAATGCTGCTATAGTCCTTTCCTCAGATTGCACTGAGTGCATGGCTATAAAAACAGTCCTTATCTACAGAGTAACCAAACCATTTTGGTCATACATACTTGCAATGCCAAGTAAAATTGCCAGTATAACATATAACACAGATCCACACTTGGAGCTCTGTGTGGAAAAGGCACAATTTCACCTGTCAGCAAGCTGTCAGATTCTGCTGAGAAGGGTCTGTCAATTTCAAGTGATTTGATTGGAGAAATGGCTGTCAATCACAGCCAGTACCACCTCTAGCATTCAGCACCAACATAGTAATGTGCACACACTGATGTTCCTGGTCATTTTTAAATTTATTTATATAAAATTTTTATCCTGCCCACAGGGCAGCCCGGGGCGACGAACAACAATATAAACAATAAAATAATTTAAAACTATTAAAAATTCACAAATGCAGAGAAAAGAAACCCACCCTACCCCTACCCCTCGCCAAAGGCCTGACGGAATAGCCAGGTCTTACATAAACGCTGAAATAGCAGGAAGAACATCCCCTGTTGCGTTTAAAAGCAGCCCTAGACTGCCCTGCCCTACTGCTCTGAATTAGAGCTAAAGTGAAAAATCTCTGCGAATGCTGTTTCCAACGGAAACGGCTTTTTCACCTTCATTTGCACAAGGAGGAAATCTACAGGCATTTTGGACATTTTTTGTGATTTCCCACTATTTTCTGCTATTTTGGTTATTTTTTGTATTATCAGTATTTTTTTGTAATTTCCAGTATAATCGGTACGGTAATACTGGAAATTGCTGGACGCTACTGAAATAGCAGAAAATAGTGGAAAATCACTGAAAATGTCAAAAAATGTCAGTAAATTTCCTCCTCGCTCCTGAAAGGTCGGTATTTCCTGAACGAATGAGAGCACCTGTTCTCACTTCAGACTTACTCTGAATAAGTGTGTCAGCTTGATTCTTAACATTCTTGAAGTTTCAGGCAATGTTTTACAGATCCAAGGTTCCACTACAGCAAAGTTCTTTGTTCATCTGAAAGCATTCTGTCTTGGTTCAAATAATTGCATGCCTCTGAGTAAAGAGACAAAATGTTTCAACGTTTCAGAGATCTTTTCCCGCTTGAACTTACAATAAGACTATATTGAGTTCACAATGAACTTTGTGACCTGTTTATTCCAGTCCTACATTTTAATTACATTGGAGTAGGTAATGTAAAACGGGTTGCCTGTGTATTTTGCCTCTATGAATTACTCCTATGGGCAGTCTATGTTTATTTTATTTTCATCCTTAGTACAACAATACCATAAATCTCTCCAGTCTCTGCTGGGGAAAACCTTAAGCCAGCAACTGCAGATATTTCCCTGATCCTGAAATTATAAAGGCCAATTAAAAAGATCCAGGTATTCAATCTACAGAGCACTGCTAATTTTTTTAAGAGAGAGGATCAGCAAACAGACTTTTTGTTTACTGGAGCAAGAAAAATCCTCCAGCAATGAGCAGATGTAGAAGAAAGGGAAAGATGGGCCACTAGCCACACAAGGACTTACAGCTTGGAGCTTTCAAACACAGAAAAACAAAGTCCAGATTCCTTTTGCAAAGGCAGGGAGGAATAGCATATTCCTCTTCTCCACCCCTCTAAGGTGCAGAGCAAGAAGACACTGAGAACAATGCAAAAAAATGTTCTTCTCTTTTGGTTCTCAGAGGAATCCAAGGACCCATTTCCCTCCTCACTCTGTCTAGCTGCTCTGTATTCTGGCATCCTTCTCTCCTTGCATGGATGGATTGTCTGTTGGAAGAGCAGATGATCAAAGGCAAAATCTGCCAAGAGTATAGATGAGAGGAAAACTTTGTCTCATGATGTTATATGTAATTCCTCCTGTTCAGGAGCAGGGAAAGGAAAGCTGATTCCTTCCTGCCAGGTCTGTAGCTAAGTGAGGGCCTGGTGGTGGTGGGCTCTCTCTTACTTTAATTTTCCCCCCTCAAGAGAAATAAGGTGTGTTCTAGATTTCCCCCTTGGTTTCTCCAGCTTGAAGAAATTCCCCACCCCAACCCCATTGTCTGCACCTGATGTGTCAATGCCCTGCCTACAGTTCTGCTTCCTGCATACCGAGGCAGCAGACTAACATATAGCGCAAGCTGGGCTACAAGAAAAGGGAGGAGAAGAGAGGTAGATTTGACCCCAAAGTCTTACCTCCATTGTTTCAATGAGGCTGCCCCTTAGCTGGCTCACCTGCTGTCAGACTCCACTATGCTGAAGGCTCTGAGGCCAAGACTCTGCTCTGTTGCTACTGCTTCATGTCTGCCACTCTTCAGAACCACTATACCTTATCACTTCTATGGAGTGGCAGTGAAATTATGATGCAGCTGACCCCTACATATGGATGGGACAGTGTCCATTTTGAACTGAGCAGAGAGGTTAGCAGACCAAAGACAAGAGAGAAAAGATGCATGGCCAAGATGTCCATACATGCAAGGCATACGTGTTTTTTATGTCCCTCCCTTCCCTAGCCCCCCGCTGACCTATTCCTTCCTACTCTGGCCCTGCTTGTCTATACACCTCCAGCCCCCGCTGCCCTGTGGGGAACAGTAATAGCTCTGGAACCAGTACACCCTCATATCTCTGCCCCCTGCTTGTCTATTCCCTCCCACCCAGCCCCTGCTGCCCTCTGCCCCCCTCCCTACCAGTCACTCTGGCACTTAGAACTAAAGCCCCTGGTCACCAGGCACTGTGACATCATGCCCACTGTGACATGACCAGGCAGAGACTGATAATAGTTCTGGAACTAGTACACCCTCATATCTCTGGATCACTTTGACCCATAAACATGGGGGTGGGAATATTGGGCTTGTCTCACCGAGACCTTTACAATGAGGTATTGCATGTCTGGCTGGCTGGTGTAGTACCATAGATGATACAGGGTCACAGACAGACGTGACCTCCACATAAGGTGTTCCTTATCACGCTTTGCATAAAGAATACCTAAAAATGTAGTGGGAATGATTGCTGCTACTAAGGAAGTGGCAGGGGCCAAAATTTAGGAGATGGCTGCCCTTGGAATCCAAGCTCAGAGTGGATTTCAAGCACCTATGTTCCTGGTCCCGCATACACTCACAGCAACATAATGCCTTTTAGGTCAATGGGACCATGTAGACATAATACATTATGGCCTTTTTTACATGGCCTTCATAGAGGGGGGTCATGGGGGCACCGGTGCGTGTGTGGTGGGTGGGCGGGGCATGCATACGGGTGCACACACATCCCCACGTACCTCCCACTCATCCCCACGCAAGGAGCAACTGCCGTTTTCCCCGGTTGCTCCGTGCATGGGGATGGGTCGGGGGTGAGTGGGGATATGTATTAGGCAGGAGCGGGCACACACCCCGACTTACTGTGTGCGCCCATGCCGTGTCCTTCGCACAGGCTTCTCCCACTCATGAATACACAGATTTATGTCTGTACACAATGGGGCAATAATTAACTAATTCCGTTCATATGTCTCTTCAGTCATCGCAAATGCAGTATGACAGGTACTTTAAAAATGACATGTTTTGACTTACTCTGCTTCTTTCCAACCAGGAAAAGTCTTATAAATGTTTAATAAAAAAGCCAAGTAAAACTCTTTTAGTGTAGTTGCTATTGAAACACTCTACTGGACTTGCTTTAAATGTACTTGTTATTTGAGATACAGATTTACAATCTGCCTTTACATATTCCAAATAAGGGTACTGTTTTGTAGGACAGCTCAGACTGGTTCCTATCATAATAATTTTATTACCACAGATAAAAGATGGACATAAAGACAACAGCCTATTATTGGAAATGATAGTAAACCACTTCTAGATGAGAGTACATAAAATTAGTGTGCTAATGCAATAACTCCTATACAGTACGTGGAAACCTGATTATGCATGACCCATCAAAAAAAATCTGCATAACTCATTTGCATAACATTTATATTGCCTCCTCGTTGCTACCTCTTTATGTCTGCTTCTCGCCTTTCCCATCAGAAATCCCTTCCTCCTCTTGATGCAGCAAACCCTTTGATGCTATATAACCTTAGGAAGAGGACACAACTTTCTCCCACACAAGCAAAACAGATCAATTGAAGATCTACTTTGCCCAAACTCTCCCCAATTATCACGTATTATCCCTGCTCCAACAATTAGTTGTCCCCCAGTATCCCAAATCTGAATCCTAGCCCCGCAAAGTAAATTATTCCACCACCCCTATCTCAAAACACCTTCTCGCTCTCAGAAAGCCAGACCTGTTTCGGAAACTTAAAAATGTGCGCGTAGCTATTTTGTCTCTGTAATTTCCTGGTTTTGACTGGAATTGCTGAATGCTCTGTTACTGCTAAAAGTCCTGATCATGGGGTGTAGCTAATGCTATCTCATGCAACAAGGGGGCTCAGCTGAGTCTGAGTCCTAGAAGTGGGGGGTGGGAAAGGCTTTGCAAGTGGCCTGGCCACTGTCATTCATGCATTCATTACCTCAAGATTGGACTACTGCAATGCACTCTACATGGGGCTACCCCTGGTGACAACCCGGAGACTGCAGCTGGTGCAGAATGCAGTGGCCCATCTCTTGGTGGAGACGGGCCACCATAAACACATAACACCTGTGCTCTGCTCTCTGTACTGGCTGCCTATATTCTTCCGGTCCTGATTAAAGGTGTTGGTTATTACCTTTAAGGTCCTATTCAGCCTGAGCTTGACTTACCTGTGGGACTGCCTCATCCCTCATGTCCTGGATCATCCCCTGCTGTGGGCTGGGTGCGCCATCTTGGAGGTTCCCCTGGTTTCCTGGGTGGTGATGTTTGAGAGGGCATTCTCGGTGGCCACACCACGGCTGTAGAACTTCCTCTCAGTGGAGATTCGCCTCTCTCCGGATCTCCCCTCCTTTTGCAGACAATGTAAGACCTGGTTGTTTCAACAGGCTTTTGGTGAGGGGGACAGGTTGTGTGTGTGCGTGTGTGTGTGTGTGTGTGTATGTGTGTGTTTCTTTTGGGGGATGGGGGGTTATTTGCTTATTTGGGCCTCATTTGTTTAAGGTTTTTAATTGCTTTTATATTGTATTTTTGTATTTCATATTATGTTTTTATTATTTATTGTACGCTGCCCTGAGCTGCCATTGGGCAGGATGGGGCAGGTTATAAATTGTGAATAAACTAAACTAAAACTAAACAACTACCAGCAACCTCCCATCATTACCAATTTGTAGATGTGTAAAGTAGGTGTAAGACCTACTTATTTGGCCAGGCAGGGGTAGGTCATGGGGTAGAGGGTGTTATAAGTATTTTATGGGGTTTTATTAGTTTTATCTTGTATTTTATGTTTTTATGATGATGTTAGTTGCCCTAAGCCTTTGGGGATAGAATCTAAATAAATAAATAAATAAATACTTCTGAATGATGGACTAAGTGCAGCATTTGGAAAAAGGCTCTCCATTAATTAAGGCTGAGACGGCTCTTTTATTCCCTTGGTAGGGGATCTAGCTATAGTACCTCCCTTTGTTTTACATAGGTAATATAGTCACAAATCTCCGTAGTATTTAAGGCAGAGATGGTGACCTCAGTCCTGGGGGCCAAACGCAGGCCGTGAGGCCGTGGCTAATTTTGATGTCAGATGTTCACAGTTCCTGGATCTGACTTAAGATCCAGTTCCTACCCCAGATCCAGTTCCTACCCCAAAAGCACTAAGCTTTGGGTAAGGGAGCAGAAATGGCAGCATGCACACAAGCACAGAGAACAAATCCATGGCACAGATCCATGATCTGGACCCTCCGCTTCCAGCACGTATTGCTTAAGTACTCTGCCCCCAACTCCTATGTGGCCCTTGGAGCTTGTACTAATTTCCAAAGGGTGAGCGGGACGGGGGGGGAGGCTTCCCATTTTTGATTTAAGACTTACTTCTAATTTTCTTTTTTAGTCTTCTCACCTTTTGCCTGAAAACCTTGAAGATCTATATTTTGTCAAGCATTCTTCCTAGACCAGGATTCAAATCCCATTTTACCCATGAACTCCATGGGTTAATTGGGTTTGCCTTTGGCAAGTTACTGTCTCTCAGTCTCAGTTCTCCATCTGTAAAATAGGAATAATAATGACCTACCTCATGGGGCTGTTATGAAGGTTAACTATGGGTGTCTTCATACGTGACAACTCCCGCCGCCACCATGGACTTTTTTGGGTAGTGGTGCAAGCCATCACTCCAGTTACTGAAGAAACATTACAGTGGCCAGAGAAGACGCGGGGAGATGCATGGATGTGTGGTCACCTGGCATCACCCCAGGCAGCCATGGTGGCCAGTAATGGCTGCCATGACACCCATCTCTCCCCGCCACTCTGGACTGCAGTAAGTACAGCGGGCTATCAGACATGCTTTACTCAGGTACTGGTGGACTATCGCCTACTTTACTCAGGTAATGGCGGCTGGGTCCCAACCATGGTGGGGGCTAGCCTGGGCTGTGACTTGGGGATTTCCCCAAGTCACAGCCTGGGCTAGTCCCCACGATGGTCGGGAGACAGACCGTGCTAACATCTGGTAGGTGCATTTCAACATGATGGTGGCACCTGGTTTAACCCGCGATAAAGCGGGTTAAACTGTGCCACCCTCACATATGAAAACACCCTATGATAAGGGTTTTAAAGCCCTTGGAACACTGACAGTGATGTCATAATAATAATATGAGAAACAGTATTGAGGATGGTCTAGTATACTGGGTACAGTCAAAGTTTTCTTTTGTGACTTTTTTGAATTTAAAGTGATCCAAGTGCCATGTAAGACTGGAAAAGAATGATAGTATGGATTACATATAATAATAATACATTAATTAATAATTAATTTTATATATATATGATTTGTTTTTAAATGTTTTATTGTTAAAAAAAAAAGTGTGTTGTTCGCCGCCCCGAGCTGCTTTTGGGCAGGAGGGGCGGGCTATAAGTTTTAAATAAGTAAATAAATAAATAAAAATATAATGAAGTGTTCTGAACACCATGTAAGGCAGGGGGTGCTATATATATAGCACCCCCTGCCTTACATGGCACTCTGAGCACTTCACAAAAAGTTAAAACCCATTTAAACCATTTAGAACAATTTAAACAAATTATTAAAAACATTTCAATGGGGGAGGAGAAAAATGAGGACAAAGTACATTGAGGGAACCATCAGTGGATTCTAAAAGTACCTAGGGAATAAATACGTTTTCAGGTGCTTTTTAAAGGTAAGGAGGGAGTAACTGAGATGAGCATCTGGAGGGAGCGGATTTTACCCTGGATATTCTGGGTAAAACCCAGAGATGCCATCGCATTCAGGAAGTCAGAAGCCGGACCCCTAGATGGATTAATACATCAACTCTCTAAAAGTTTGGGGATTACACATTTGATGGATTCTATTAATAACTGTGAGGAGGGCAATAACCATAATATAGAGAGTAAGGTTGTGTAAATACATAGTTAGATAGATGCTTAAATTGTTACCTGGAATGTTTATTCTAATAATGGAATTTATGGAATTACAGCACTGGGATCCAGGAATTCCTGGCATCCAGCCCCGGCTCTTCCAAAGACTCCTTGAGCGGGTCATAAACACAGTCTGCTTGTGTTTCAGGGACTCTATTTATAAATTGAGAATAATGATACCTGTTGATCTCACTTCCTCACTAGAGTGCTGTAAGGATTAATTAAGGTTTGTTTGTACAATGGCTTGAACATGTACAGCTATATATAGGGCTCAGATACTAAGGATACCGAAGACTCTTACTGTTGTTCGTCTTTACTTGACTTTTCTGGGACTATTAATTATTAGTTATTATTAGTTATTTACTGCCTGTGGATTTACCCATCAACATAGTTAATGTTGGATGTGAACAGCAATTAACTTGAGAGCCATTGGGGCCAATCCCATGCCCCGCGCACTATTGCATGGAGCACAAACTACGTGCACCTCCAGGAAAGGGCATATGACACATGTGCAAACCATTCAGCTGTGCATGCGTGCATGTGTCATCGCACATGGGGTATGGGATTGACCCCAATGCCTTGTGTATCTAATACTTTGGTTTTCTCCATTATTTCAATTGATTTCATTTTTCCCCGTCAATGAGTTTCTCATTCGATCGAAAATCTGACTTATTTTCCTTAGTAGGGGGCAGAATTTCAATTTAAGGCTATTCCTTGATAGCAGTAACAGAAATTTTAAAAAGGAAGACTCAAAAAGGGTCTACAAGGATATAGGTTTCTCTAACCTTCATTCCATCCACACACTCTTTATGGAAGTTAGATTTTAATGTTTGTTATTAACAATATGAACAATTCTGAAAAAAATCAGGGCTAATGCATCCAAGCCAAGGATAATCTGTAAGGAGGTAAAAGTCTGAGGAGACTGTAATTTCAGCTGATACCTAACAATGCCAAGGGATAGGTGGTTGGTAATGGTTTTGGGGGCATATTATGTTTTGTTATCATTCAGCTAAGGTTGTTTTATGGCAATAGGTTTACCCAGCTATTATTAATTTGTCTACAAATGGGGTTGCACGGTGCCCTGGAAGTTGTACCAAAAACCCCATAAAACTATGTTAGCAAACTTGTACCTCACATCTTCATATTCCATGTTTTCTTCAAGGATAATGGAGTCTGTTGTGTCCCGCTGGTAATGCCTTTCTCCCCCCAGGCCTCCTGGTGTAGTTTTTTTGTTTTTTTTTATTGTTACTGCTAGGCCATTAGGGGGATAATACTGATCCACATTGGAATGAATGGGAAAATGAAAGCACTATACGCCCAGGGTTGAGGAGTCACATTTGCCCCAAACACAATGTAGAATTTTGTCTGTTATCATAATATGCTGGGACCGGTGCTGTTTAATGTATTCATTAATGATTTGGAAAAGGGTGTTAAGAGTGAGGTGATCAAATTTGCAGACGACTCCAAGTTATTCAAGGTAGTTAAAACACAAGCAGACTGTGAGGAACTGCAACAGAATCTTATGACACTGGGTGCCTGGGCATCTAAATGACAAATGAGATTTAATGTGGATAATCGCAAAGTGATGCATGTAGGGAAAAATAATCCAAACTATGCATACACAATGCTGGGTACTAAACTAGGAGTTACCACTCAGGAAAAGGATCTGGGGGTGGTTGTGGACAATACAATGAAATCAACAGAGCAGTGCACAGCAGCAGTCAAAAAAGCAAACAATGTTAGGAATTATTCAGAAGGAGATAGAGATTAAAACCGAGGATGTCATAATGCCTCTATACAAATCAATGATGCAACCGCATGTCAAATATTGTGTGCAGTTCTGGTTGCCCCATCTCAAAAAAGACATAGCTAAACTAGAAAAGGTACAGAGAAGGGCAACAAAAATGATCAAGGGCATGGAAGGGCTCCCATATGAGGAGAGGCTTGGTAGGTTGGGGCTCTTTAGCTTGGAGAAGAGATGACTGAGAGGAGATATAATGGAGGTCTATAAAATCATGAGTGGTGTGGAACTAATAAACAAGGAGCAGTTATGTACCCTCTCAGCTAGTACTAGAACTAGGGGACACTCCATGAAAATCATGGGAGGCAAGTTTAAAACTAATAAAAGAAAATATTTTTTCATTCAGGTTGTGGAATCTACTGCCAGAGGCTGTGGTAACTAAGGGCCAGTACTATAGCTGAGTTTAAAAGAGGTTTGGACAAGTTTCTGGAGGATAGGTCCATTAGCAGCTATTAGCCAGACAGGATCAGGAAACATGACGGGAGCTGGGGGAAAACAACAGGGAACGGATTCCCGATTGTGACCCGTGTGGTGCTTCTCCCACCGTTATTGGCCACTGTCGGAGACAGTGCTGGACTGGGTGGACCATTGATCTGACCCAGTATGGCACTTCTTATGTTCTTATGCCATTTTCTGTGTGTATAGAAAAATTTCAATACAAGTGCATTGGGGTGAATTACACCCCAAGTGGAAAAATCCGGTTACCAACTTACAACTTTGTTTCTTCTTTATATTCTTTACACAGCAGTTAACCTTTTCATAGTGTGAAGCTTCACTAGTGGTTATTTACTTGTAAGGTTTTGTTGAAATTAAATAAATAGCCCATTAGACTGAAGGGGTCATTTCAACCCCTCCATTAGTTACTATGGCAGCTGACTATTAAGATGCAGATGAACTCCTAAAAGCCCCATAGAACTCAGGCTTTTGAAATGCAGACAAACTGTCTGCATGACGGGGTATCACCCAATTTATCTTTGGCTGCTTTTAGACCAGCGGGTCATGCGGTGGCGACCCACTCATCTAAAAGTGCCCTTTGTTTACTTATGAAGGGTAAGAACATTGGGGTGTTAACACTTGTTATCACCTAGATGTTATCTTATTTTCATATGAATGTGCTGTTCCTGGCCCAAGGAAATCTATTCAAGTCTATTTACTCCTTTGTAATATTCAATACTTTGTTGAAAATGTTGTAACTTTTGCAGTTACTGAACATCTTTGGGTGTTTTCAGACATTATGGGGCCGGTTGGCCATGTACCGAAAACAACCAAATCATCCCCCACCAGGATGACCCCGTTACGCTGTATCAGACGTGCCGGGGGATCCCGGTGGGGAATCTGGGAGGGGGCGGGGCCGCGCAGTGCAACGTGCGGCCACATGGCCCCGCCCCCTCCACGGTCCCTGCCGCCCACCCTCTGGGGAGACAGGTGGGCGGCGGGGCCAATGCGGCTGCAGCATCTGGCCAATTCGCCCCAGCCCAGGATCCCGCCGGTGATCCTGGACCATGGCGCCCGACCAGATGTGATTTTTTTTTGGTCCCCACCGGGGATCACTTTCACCACGCTTCTCAGGAAAGTTCCCCGGCTTGCCTGGGAAGCGTGGTTGAAAATGACCCCATGTGGGTATTGACCATGGCGAACATCTGGCGGCTGCCAAACAGACGTTCGAGGAACAGTGACCACAGATGGGTATTCACTGTGGTTCACTGTGATCTCATAACATCTGAAATCACCCTTTTGTTCCAAAAATGGGGGTCAATTTACACTAGTACCATTACTGGTGGGATTTCACTGGTAACAGTGGGGGTCTCTAGTGACCCCATAGGCTTTTATGCTGGCAATATATTTCTGTACCAAACACAATAAAATTTAAACTGGAGTAATTTTCAAATCAATTATTTTTATACTTTTCATCTGTAATTTAATTGGGGGTCTATCATATCCCATAAGCAGATTAAAACAGAAGGTTTTACAGTTGTGCAGGGTTAATGTATTCATTAATGATCTGGAAAAGGGAGTAAAAAGTGAGGTGATCAAGTTTGCAGATGACAGAGTCATTGGGTGATTTCAGATGTTACGCGTTCCCGGATCACGACTGTGGATTCCAAGCAGTGGTGAGCCGGCCAACCCCCTCCTGTGGTCCAGGAAAGCCCCGAACAGATGTGATGGGAGCGGGACCACGGCAGGGAAATGGACGGACAGACAGGGGCCCGGGGCAGTGCAACAGATGTGACGCTGATTCCGGGCCATGGTCAGAACACCCAGAAGACACCGGGGAGGGGCGGGAGGCAGACATGGCCAGCTGAGGGCAAACAAAGCCAAAAGCACCAAAAGGTAACACCCACACAAGGGAAACGGGAAGGGAGGGGGAGGAAGGAGGAGAGCGACTGAGGCGGTACACACCACAGGCACAGGGAAACCAAGGTCACAGTGGAACACACAGCACAAACACACGTCCGGGCATATACACACCCGTACGGGAAAGGAAGGGAGGGGGGAACACAGTGGGACAGCCAACACACACTGCACAATGGACAAAGGGGGCGTGGGGGAGCCCAGGGCCAGGGAAGTGGAGGCGATCAGCCCGGGGACAGAGCAGGACACGGGGAACGGCACCCAGAACCCCACCAACATCACAGGCAGCAAGGGCCACCTGACAGCCACACAGGCAGCCCAGGCAGGGGGGCTCTCAGAGGGGCCGAGAACATGCACAGGGGGAGGGCACACGGAAAGGGAATGGTCCCAAAGCGGTCCAGGAATGGTCCAGGAATGGTCCAGGAGGCAGGCAGGGACCCTCAGCGCCGGCAATGGCATGCTGACCGGGATGATGACAGAGCACTCGTTGAAGATGGATAGGTCCCACGACATTGACACATCGCTGCTGCTGCACGTGGGGACCATGAGTGCTTACGTGATGGCCGCTGCCCCACCGGGCACTCTGCCGGCCCCAGAGACTGCCTCAGAGGCTTTTTCAGAGACTGCTTTTAGAAGTGTGAGGAGAACAAACAGCATAAAATCATGCTGCATGTAAATATCCCATGCGTAGGATTTAGATGTGACATTTTGCGCGTTGAAGCCGGTCGCACATTTTTAAAGCCCCAAATTAAATACTTTGATGTCAAGGTATTTAATTTGCGACTTTAAAAGAACATGCAACCAGCTATAACACATGAAATGTTGCATCTAAATCCCACATGCTGAATATTTACATGCGGCGTGATTTTATGCTGTGTGTTCGCCACAGACGTCTAAAAGTGGCCAGAGATGTAATTTGACTCCTACTACTTGAAACAATTCTGTTGATCTATGAGGCCCCTGTCTCCCTTAATAAATCTTACCAATGACACTATGAAATGTCATTAGTTTACTAAATATTCCTCCACCCTAATCTCTGGGTGAATTTGCAGTCATTAAAGTGTATCAGTAATTAAAAATGAAAACAATAATAGTTATCTCAGTTTTCGATCTACATCAGAATGGGTCAAAGGGCTAGTTTGGGCATGAAATGGATGGAAGACTGGTGTAGCTGATATTTTGAACAGTAAAAGAAGAAAAACATAATTTTCTTTACACAAAAAGATATGCAGCAAACATTTTGTTACTAGAAAAAAAAGCGCGTTAGATCTTTCCCCCCTCAGTGCTGAAATAAATTAATATGACACCTTCCAGATACCAAACTGATTTTCAAGATTTATTATTTTCAAGTCTAAATTTTACTTTTAACTTAACTTGGTCTGTAGCCTACAAAATGTAATAAATGATAGAACATTCTTATCTGGTCCATGATATAGTTCCTTGGCGAGGCCACATATTTTAGAGGAACATAAATCTTACTTTAAAAAATCAACAACACAGCACTTATAAGGGGAGTGTTTAAAATTAGAATTTTGCATGTGGGTTTTAATTATTTTACATACCACAAACCAGCCTCATTAGTGGCTGGATGCTGAAAGTTGTTGAGTGCCTCCAGCATACAAAGAAGTCAGTGGGAACTGTGAGTGCATACTGAGTATTTTTGTTGGGATCTAAGCCTACATTTTTAATGTAAACAGCAAAAGAAATATATGAACAGTGAGGAAGGTGCATTCTCAGATGGGAACTGTGACAGTTTGTTCTGCATAGATCAGAAAGGAATACTTTGAACGTTTGTAAGATTTCTTGGATTTGCATTTTTGTCTTTGGGTGAAGCCACATGAGATACAGTGGGGAGATAACCATGCCTTGGGTAGCCTTACCCCATTCTGGGTAGCTGGACCATGCTATGCATTGTGGGGCCAGCACCTGCCAGATGTTCCCCACCCCACCCAGAGGCAGGGGCAACACTTGGCTGCCACATGACACATCCTTGAAAAAATTCCAAAGACACATCGCAAAGCAGCCTTACCCAACATGGAATAAGGCTGCCCAAGGCGGGGTAACTTGTGTGCCCAGGCCGCTTGTCCTGCCATGCAGGGAGCACCTCTGCAGGGCCTTGAGCAGCGGGCACTTTTGCCCATCGCACGTGGCCACGTCATGGCCAGGGGACGGGATCTTGGTCAGGCCAGGGGAGGCAGAGCCGGGCACCCACTTGTGTGGCCAGTGCCGTGGCCCTCCCTGGCCATGGCGGCAGCTCCGGCAGCAGTTAGTCCCCACAATCATCTGCCCGGCTCTCCGCACTGGATCCGTGGTATGGCAGTGACGATTGTCTGCCATGAGACCTCATGGGGATCAGGCTGTTGCACCCTTAATGTTTGCAAGGGGGCGGGGGCTGTAAATTTTTTCCAAAATGTTTTGATTTTCACTGATTGATGTTTGTGGCTTGGCTATTGATTAATTATATTATTTTGCTAATTCTATAACTTCTCTTTGGTCATCTGTCACAAGACATGATGCAGGGTAGCTTATCTGATTGGATGAGTTTTCTGACTTGTCTAGAAGTCCGAATTCAGTTCTGAATGTTTTAACTGCTTAACTAATTAAACATGTGATTTGGTTTTGTTAAACAATGGGACTTTCTGGAGTTAATGAAGTTGGAGTTTCTGCAAACGTTCTCAAACTGTTAAATAAAATTTAAAGATTCATTAATGGAAATGATTATTCCTATCTGATTTCTTTCATGCTAGTCTCATGCTCTCCCCTTCAGTGGCCTGGCTTATCGCATTGGATTTGACTTACATTCCTCCTAAGCATCTCTCTGCCCCACCTCCCCCAGCACACCTTTCTGGAACCAGACATAATCTGACTCCTTGCACTGGGAAACACAAAGTGAAAGAATGACATTGGCTAGCACAGACAGCAATACTAGTCAATGCAGAGGGAAGACTTCTGGGTTGGAGGAGAGTGGGGCTGTGCCAGGATGGCAGGGCCTGGGGTTGCACTGGCTAAAGGCACAAGAGACAGCCATCCAAGTGCTCCCTGGTGCCTCCCATTGGATATGCCTCAAGAATGGGCAAGGTTTGTAAGACCCATAGTTAAGCCCTTCTAAGCATCAGCTATGAGTCCATTTGATTTATACCTGCAAGTGTCCCTAGACCACACTCTCCTTTTCTTAGGTGTATGGGGTGTATATGAATGCAATTGCTGCATTAGCCACAAAATTAAAACTTAAAATCCCAATCGTGCAAACATTGATGAACATGCTTAACACTACTACCACATGGAGCCCGTTGACCTAAAAAGGCCACACAGAAGAATTACGCGTGTCACTAATGTTCTGCATATAAGTTTTGTTTGCAGGATCAAGACCTTAGATTATAAACCTTTTGGAGTAGAAACTGCCTTTTATTTTATGTTTGAGTAAAATGTTTATATTTTATGTTTGAGTAAAATCCAGATTGGGGTGTTTGGATACTGTTGTAATATAATTAAGCAATCCTGCCTAAGGTACATGTATTTAAAGGCATTACTCACAGGAGTACAGTTATGGAAGTGCACAGTGTTTTGTAAGATTGAGGTCTATAAAAGACGATGAGTGGGTATGGAATACATCAGAGCAGAAGGTGAAGACACCAGATACATTAATAGACATATGAGGTGGTATATGTTTGCCCAGAGTGCAATCATCCACTATTAAAGTCAATGGAGGCTGAGTCATTCACTTCCTAAGTGTACAGCTTGCAGGCTTCTTGGAGTTTTTCTTTCAGTCACTTCTCAACAGAAATCCCCCCCATTAGACAGTTGCTAGTTGATGGCGCTTGTATCTGAACACCTTCCAGACACTGAAGGCCACTTTCAAACGAGGCGCTTAGAAGTGCCTCCTGAGTCCCGCGTTGAGAGAAAAGCCATGCGGGGAGTGTTTACACGTTCCCTGCGCTGCCGGAAGTGATGTACTGCCCGTTGTCGCTAGCGGCAGTGGCTGGAGATGCGGGGCTTTGAAGAGGTACATTCTGAAGGCCTGAAAAGTGAGGCTTTCAGACCGTGCCTCTTCAAAGCTTCACGTCTCCAGCTGCTGCCGCTGCTGACAACAGGCAATACATCACTTCCGGCAGCGCGGGGAGCATGTAAACACTCCCTGCATGACTTTTCTCTGAATGCGAGGCTCCGCCTGGGTTGTGCCTTTGCCGCGTGTGGCTGTGCTGTGCATGCTGCACCCAATGCGCATGCCTGCAGCGTGCATTTTCTGCCCATGCACTGCCCACACAGGCTGCGCTCGCAGGCCACTGGATTGCCCCCTAACTGATTCAGACATTATTTATAGGCTGCATGTGTTCAGCCCCTTTTCTGTTCCCTCCATTGGCTCCACTTGTGTATCCAGAACAAACTCCCCTCCTCGCCTTTAAGGCATTGCTCCTCCCTTGTTTGCCCTGCTCTCATTCCAATTTGAGAACTTTACTCCTTCTCTACCACCACCTTCACAAACCTGAGTCTCTAGCTCCCTAAACTGTCTCCATCTTCCCCCATTCTGCCCCTTATGCCTGAAAATCCCTCCCCAATAGGGTTGCCATATATGCAAATCTTTAGAGGGCATTTATGAGAAATACAGGTTGCAGGGCTGCATTGATTCCAGTGCAGCCCTGCTACCTGTATTTCTCATGAGTGCCCTCTAAAAATGTGCATATATGGCAACCCTACTTCCCAATCCATTAGACAATCCAGGGGTGTAGTTGGCTGGAATGGGTCCTGGTGCAGCAGACAGAATGACACCCACCCACCCCCACTCACAAACTGCTCTTCTTCCCAGTGGCAGAGGATGCAGCTGCACCAGGGACTGTGGGCCCCCAAGGCTCCTAGGCCCAGGTGCAGCTGCACCCCCTGTCCCTGTTATAGCTACGCCCTTGGCGCCATCACCCATGCTTTCAAATTGATCTAAAATTGACCTTTCCCATCCAGCCTTCCCTAGCTCCTCTCCCTCATCAATTGTTTACTGCTGCTTCTCCTTAGACAGCCATACTCTTTAAGATCCCTCATTCCCCTTTTAAGTCATTTAAGCACATGAACCTGCAGCTTCTCAACTTCACGGTTGTATCTCCATCTTTCCCTATGTTCCCCCTCCGTTGTCTTCCCCCAGTGTCCATCCTAGATTGTAGTTCCTTAGGGCAGGGACATGTCTCTAATCACAAATGTTCCGTTCCAGAGACGTTGGGTGCTAACGGAAGTGACAGCGCTGCTGTCATCCCCCGGGCTAGCTTTGTCCGTGGGAACACACATCACTGCAGCCAAACCCAACCAGGGAGGGAGGGTAGTGATGATGTGCTGCTGAGTGGCTATGCCTCCATGTTGCCACTGTCGCCCCACTCCCCTGCCATGATGGGCAGCCATGGCTGCCAATAACTGCCATCCTGGCCCGGAACAGGGCCAGGAACAGACGTTCCCACCCAGTTCCACACGCTATGGCCCAGATGGGTGGCTGTTGGGACCGGACTATGGGCCCACTTTGTTCCAGCCCCATATTTCTGGCCTGGCCACTACCCCTGCTGCGGTTTGAACTGGGCCCATATGTGGCAGGCCTGGAACAAAGGTGTGGGGTTGGCACTGGCCCAGGCCAAAATGGGCTGAACTGGGCCCGCGGTATGTCTGTTAACACCCTTCGATGGAGCTGTATTGATGCTACAGCTGGGCATCCAAATGGCGGATTAAATTTAATGTGGACAAGTGTAAAGGGATGCACTTAGGGGAAAATAACCAAAAGTATATGTATACAATGCTGGGTTGTACATTTGAAGTTACCACTCAGAATCATTGTGGACAATACATTAAAATCCTTGACTCAGTGTGTGGTGGTAGTCAAAAAAGCAAACAGAATGTTAGGAATCATTCAGAAAGGGATAGAGAATTAAACTGAAAATATCGTAATTCCTCTATATGGACCTATGGTACAACTGCACCTGAAGTATTGTGTGCAGTTCTAGTCACCCCATCTCAAAAAAGTCATAGTAGAACTAGAAAACGTACAGAGACGGGCAACAAAAATGATAAAGGGTATGGAATGGTTCCTGTATGAAGAGAGACTTGATAGGTTGGGCTCTTTAGCTTGGAGAAGAGAGGAGAGAGGGGATATAATAAAAAGTTTATAAAATCATGAGTGGTGTGGAACACGTTAATAGGGAATGGTTATTTACCCTCTCACATACTACTAGAACAAGGGGAAATTCCATGAAATTAACTGGCAGCAGATTTAAAATAAATAAGAGAAAGTATTTTTTCACTCAGTACACAACTAACTTCTGGAATTTACCTTCAGAGGAAGTGGTCAAGGACGGTAGTGTAGCTTGTTTTAATTGTGACCTGTCGGGTACTTCTTCCAAGAGAAAAAGATTGGCCAGTGTCAGAGACAGAATGCTGGGCTTGATAGACCATTGGTCTAACCTAGTATGGCACTACTTATGTTCTTATGATAATAATAAAATGCCTTTTTCAAATGGGTCGGCAGTGCAGGGAGGAGGGATGGGTGGACACCATGGTGGGTGGGTGGTGTGTGCGTGGTCCATTACACGGATGCCCACCCACCTCCATGCATGGAGCATCTGCCACTGGTGCCCGTTGCTCCGTGCAGGGGCAATGGGTGGAGCGCGGGAGTGCGTATGCATCCCCACCTACCTGCTGCAACGATCACATGGACGCCCCTCCACCTGCAGACGTGGGTGGGGAGGAGGGGGGTGGCATCCGTGCAAAAAGTGCCACCGAATCTATAGGGAGGCATAGCTTGGCCCCTTTGGACTTGGCAGCCAGAAAAACATTGGGGCAGCTTCCCTGCTAAGGTAGCATCTCTCTAACAGATGAAAAGCAGTGAGCTGTGAACCTGGGAACTTTACATATGGGATGAATACTCATCCATCCTTGCTTTTCTAGTCTTCCGTTAAGAGATCCAGGGAGGTGCTTGTGGTGGGAGCTCACATTGGTGGAGGTGGGAAGAGCTTGCCAATCTTCCAGTAGTGTGAGAACTGCACTGGACAAAATTCTCCTTAGGACCTCAGAGCGGGGTGACTTGGGTTTTTATTAGTAAAGAACCAGCCAAATTAAATCCATACACTGGGTGTTTTCAGACATGATGCATGTTGCAGGGCTGCATAGGGCACCAATATAGGCCTGCAACATGCATAAGAAATGTTGAAGTGTGGTTAAACTGGGGTTAGCGTCATGTCTGAAAACACCCACTATTAATTATTATTATTATTATTATTATTTATTATTAAGCATTTATATAGCGCCAGGAATGTGCCTGGTGCTTTACAAAGTAATTGAATAGACGTGGTCCCTGCCCTAGGGCTTACAATTTGAGAGGAGGGGGGAGGGAGACAAAGGAAGGGGAACAGAGGGAGAGACAAGGAGTGTAACATTCATGAGGATGCGAAGTCCCAGGTGCACACGCTTGGCTTAGTTACATCAAGAATGATGGCTGGTTGGTCCATGTGGTGAGGATATGAGTACACAGGCCTTAGGTAACAGATTGTTCTGGATGGAGGGTATCAGCAGGAGTTAGGTGAGGGGAGCAAGAAGTCGGGGAGGAAAGAGCAGAAGAGGTGGGTCTTAAGGAGGGATTTGAAGGTATGAAGGGAGGGGGCGAGGTGGATGTGAGCAGGGAGGGAGTTCCAGGCATGGGGGGCAGCTAGGGAGAAGGGACGAAGGCAGTTAGGGGAGCAGGGGAGGCGTGGGAGGGTGAGAGAGGGGACGGAGGAGGAGCAGAGTTCACGGACTGGAGTACGAAGGGAAATTAGCGCAGAGAGGTAGGGGGGAGCAAGGTTGTGAAGAGCTTTGTGGGTGAAGACTAGGAGCTTGTGCTGGATTCGTTCAGGAAGGGGGAGCCAGTGAAAAGAGGAGAGGAGGGGCTGCACGTGGTCAAAGTGATGAGAAAGGTGGATGAAACTGGCAGCAGAGTTTTGGACGGAGACAAGGGGAGAAAGGGGAGAGTGGGGGAGGCCAGTGAGAAGGAGGTTACAGTAATCGAGGCGAGAGATGACCAGGGCATGAACAAGGGTTTTGGCAGAGGAGACAGAGAGAAAAGGG
>QEPC01013002.1:1757030-1773590 GCA_003113815.1 Sphenodon punctatus | reverse complement strand
TTGGTGTCATCAGCATAGAGGTGATATTGGAAGCTATGGGAGGCAATGAGTTTGCCTAGGGACAGAGTATAGATAGAGAAGAGGAGGGGGCCAAGGATAGAGCCTTGGGGAACACCAACCAAGAGTGGAAGGGAGGAGAAGGTGGAGTTGGCAAGAGACACATTGAAATAGCAGTAAGAGAGGTAGGAGGCGAACCAGTCGAGGATGGAGTCACGGAAGCCAAGGGAGTGAAGTGAATCCAGCAAGAGTGAGCAGTCAACAGTATCGAAGGCAGCAGAGAGGTCAAGGAGGACAAGAATGGAATAGAGGAGGTTACATTTAGCCACAAGAAGATTGTTGGTGATCTTAGCGAGAACAATTTCAGTAGAGTGAAGGGGGTGAAAGTCAGATTGGAGGGGATCAAGGGAGGAGTTGGTGGAGAGTAAGTCGAGGCAGTGGGAGTAGACAACATGTTCAAGAAGCTTGGAAGCAAAAGGAAAGCGTGAAACAGGACGGTAGCTAGAAGGATCAGAGGATTCAAGAGTGGACTTTTTGAGGATAGGAGAGACAGTGGCGTGCTTGAAGACAGAGGGGAAGGAGCCAGTAGAGAGGGAGAGATTGATGATGTGCAGGAGGGAAGGGGCAACAGTGGGAACAATGGAGGTCAGGAGGCGGGAGGGGATGGGGTCAAAGGGGCAAGTGGAATGGTTGGAGGAGGAGAGCAGGGATGAGATTTCCTCAAGGGAGGTGGGAGGGAAGGAGGATGGAAGAGAAGGAGGGGGAGGAGGGAGAGGGGAGGAAGTAGGAAGAGGAGAGGAGTGGGAAGCGATGTTGAGGCAGATCTTGTCTATCTTGGAGGTGAAGAAGGAAGCAAGATGCAGAGCAGAAAGGGAAGAGGGAGGAGGAGGACAGGGGGGCTTGAGGAGGGTGTCAAAGGTGGAGAACAGGCGGTGAGGGTCCCGAGAACAGGACTCAATGAGGGAGATGTAGTAATTCTGTCTAGCGAGGGAGACAGCAGAAGTAAGAGAGGAGAGACAGAATTTGAAGTGAAGGAAGTCATCATGAGAGTGGGATTTGTGCCAAAGGCGTTCAGCAGCACAGGTGAAGGAGCGGAGGTGGCGGATACTGGGGGTGAGCCAAGGATGGGGGTTGTGGGAGCAGGCAGGGTGGGAGGAGAGGGGGGCAACGGAGTCAAGGGTGGTGGAGCGAGAGGCATGGAAAGCAGAAATGGCAGAATCAGGGGAGGAGGAGAAGACTGAGGGGAGAAGGGGGGGGGAGAGAGGAGGCAAAGTCCAGGGGGTCAATGGCCTGCAGGTCACAAAAGGGCATGGAGAAGGGGAAGAGGAAGGGGGACAGTGGGAGACATTGAAAGAGGCAAGGAAGTGGTCGGAGATGGGATGAGGATCAAAGGAGAGATCAGAGACAGAGCAGTTCCTAGAGAAGACAAGGTCAAGAGAATGGCCATTAGCGTGGGTGGGGGAGTTGGTCCAAAGGTGGAGGAAGCGAGAAATGAAGGGCTGGGAAGGGACATCAACGTGAATGTTGAAATCACTGAGGATGAGAGTGGGGGTATCGTTGGAGAGGACGATGCCCCCACGATCTCCACATCTTCCTTCCAGTGCTGCTGTGATCATCTCCCTTTTAAAACTCATTTTACTCCAAAAGTTGCAAGTACAGCAGAAAAGAATAAACTGAAAATCAGATCTTCTTGATGAATTTGCCCACTTTGGATTGATCCAAACAAAGTGGTCACGAATCGCTGTAGCTGAATGTCTGTTCTGAGACAGCTGAAGTATCCAACCCAAAATGGCTGAAAAAACAAATAAATGTCATTTTGGTTGCAAATATCTATTCAGTTATTCAGATAGTGGCAAATAATATTCAGGAATATTAAATTTGGTATTCATTTCAGCTACAAGTAGGTTGAGCCTACACTTCATGTGCACAGCTTGCTCAAAGATCAGCTTGGAGGTCTAGATTCACTGCCATCTGTGCCTATGGAGAGCCATCAGGAGCAGCCTCCATTTGTACTGGAAGCTGTGCCGCTACCAAATTTCTATGTTGAGGGGGGGGGGGCATAAGTCACCAGTGCCACTCACAACCAGGGCAGCTGCACTCAGGAGGTGTTGATTCAGTCTGTCTTCGGAAATGCAATACTCTTTCCTGGCAAAACCCTCAGGTCCCTCCCATGGGTGAAATCGTAGCCCTCTTGAAGTCATTGAGAAAGTCCCAATGACTCCAATAGGGGTAGGATTGCACCGCATGAGAGCCGCAAAGATTCAGCTCTCACTGTGGCTTGGTGTGCTTTGATACTATAAGCATGCCTGAATTTTAGTGACTTGACAAGTGAAATGCATGGATGCCAATTACTGAAAAAGACTATGCATGAGTCCATAAAAGATTAATATTTGAACCTAATCATTCATTAGAGAGGGTTGCTGCTAGAGCCAGCCAAATTGAATCAGTTATTAATAATGCAAAGAACCTGGTTGAGCCATGCAGCCCATAGAAGTGATTTACCCTAAACAAGCTACATTCTGAGCAAGTTTCACATTCCTACTAAAGGCCTTGCTGATGGATGCAAAATTCCCTGTGCTTCTAGGAAGGCCTCTGTTGTGGTGGTAATAGACTCTTAATAGCTACATCAGTGTGCCCTGCACAAAGGCTAATTATGAATGCTGGGAATTTGTACATCATGTTAAGTGGGAGGTGTAAAAGAATGCTTTCTGTGAAACATCGCTGGAGTTCTAGAAAACCAGGTATGATTAATTTTATATGACTAGCTTCTGTTTGTAGGTTGACTGTATTTTCCACTAGTGTTATGGATCAGGTTGTTGGCCTGCTAATAAATATACTATTTATTTTTTTCGGTGCCCTGACTGCCATTGGGTGCAAACAGATGGACGACAGCTCCGGGGGTCAGCTGCACAAGCCTGCTTCACCCCTGGGCTGGCTGGTCCATCTAAAGGTGGCCCTGCCAGATGTTGAAACGGTGCAGGCTGTGCCTACTCTGGAGCAGCCCCGCTTGCGACATTCTAGAGCGTCCCAGAGTGCTGCCAGCGGAACGGGCTGGCCAGACCTGGGGCACTGCAACAGACGTTATGCCGATCCCGGGCCATGGTCAAAGCACCCAGAAGGTGCCGGGGTGGCTCGTCCCGGCAGCTGCTGCTGCTGCTGCTGTCCCTCCACCGCCTCCATGTGCAGCACGACCAACTCCTCCTCCACCTGCACCTCCTCCTCCTGCCTTGCTCTCTCGCCCTCCGCTCTCCTCTCCCTTCCGCCTTGCTCCATCCCGCCACGTCCCCCTGCTGCTGTGTGCCCTTTAAATCTCCCTCCCCGGCGTGTGTTGTTGATCGTTGCCTGGCAGCAACGCTGTGTGCTTTGTCCCCGGCTGGGAATCATGTTGCTTGATTCCAGCCGGTGGTTGCCATTCAGTCATTACTTTTTTTCATTTCCCGGTGGGAATCGCTTTGACTACGCTTTCGGAGATGGTCCGGGCCGGAGCTCCGGAAGCATGGTTATTTTTGACCCCTGGCGGGGATTGACTGTGGTGAACAGCTGGTGCCCACGAAACAGACGTTCAGGGCACTTTGGCCTCGCCACGGGACTGACCGTGGTTCACTGTGATTGACTGTGATCCCATTGTTGGAAATGCAAGGACTGTGAGATCATTGCATCCATTTGCCCAATGCAGAGTTTACAGAGGAGTGTGAGTAGCTAATCATCAATAAGCAGGCAGGAAGCATACTTAAGCTTAAGTAGCTTTATTAGGAAATACATGTAGGATAGGAAAGGCCTACATCTATGCTAAGTCCTAAGACTAGGTGTGTTCAAGAGGGAGGAAGGAAGCTCTCTGAGACACAAAGAGATGAGAAATCTCCTGGGGGAGGAGATTGACCAATCAGGTCCTAACAGGAGTAGGACAGATAGGATGGGGGAAGGGTTCCCTGATCTGTCTGTCTACTCCTGGTGTTTCTAGCAAACAAACAGGCTGAGGTGCTTAGGGGGGATGCAACCAAAGGAATGTATTTCCAACACTCATAACGTCTGAAAATACCCTATGTTTGAATTTTATTGAAGATCCATTACTAGGTAAATGTTTATTAATGTGAACATCCTTTTTGATCCGACTTAGTGTTGGCTTTTTGTGTTGTGTTGTGTTGTGTTGTGTTGTTTTATTGTACATATTTTGTTATAACCAATGGTTGAAACAATAAACTTTATTACTTACTTACTTACTCCTGGGGGAAGGGGGACTAGTAATTTAATCCTGGCCTATACCAGGAGAAAATTCCTGTCCCTCTAGGTATGAAGTAGGCGTGGTTCAGAATAGCTGCTATGTTTTCACATAATATGTCCAT
Organism: Sphenodon punctatus; assembly: GCA_003113815.1. NCBI lineage: Eukaryota > Metazoa > Chordata > Lepidosauria > Sphenodontia > Sphenodontidae > Sphenodon > Sphenodon punctatus. Next base: position 1,769,250 of record QEPC01013002.1, on the reverse strand, counting down.
GAAAACAGAATAGCTATTAACATTTCCTGACTGAAAATAAATAAATAAAATGAAATAACCATTGAGCATGCACAATAGCTGCCAGGCTGTTTTTAAAAAAAAACAAAAAAAACAACCCATTTTATTTATTTATTTATTTATTTATTTATTTGATTTCTAGGCCTCCCTCTCCTGCTACAGCAGCTCAGGGAAGCTTACAACATATTAAAAACATATAGAATTATAAAAATATAAAAATGTACAAAATGGCTGCCACCCTTACCCAAAATGGTGGCAATAGTGTTGCCACAATTTTGGATGAGGGCAGTGGTTTGTACATATGGAAAATGGTCACTGGGCTGTATGCAATGGACAGTGGCGGGTTGTTGTTTTTTGTTGTTGTTTTTCAATATTTTGTCTGATTCCAAGAGAACATTTTCCTCTTCTGATCAAAAAATCAGAACTGGCAAAATTCCAAATTCACTCCTAGTATGAAGCCAAGGTTTTCTCCATTTCCTGCCTCCCTGATCTGGGGAGGGCTTAAGCGAGTGAGTAACCTTGCTTACTCTTATGTACTCACAGTCAGGGCCTGGATAACCAACAAGAGGAAGATCTTATTCCCTCTTACTCTTTTGCAGAATCATGTAATCCAAGTCTCTCTCTCTCTCTCTCTCTCACACACACACACGTCACATTCAAAAAGAAGGGAACCTGTATAACACATTGAAAAGATGGGTCTGGGGGTACTAAAATTCATAATTCTATTGGAGAATAAAGATTTAGGCTCCATAAGCCACCACAGAAGAAATGTGCAACAAGGCATCTTGCTCTTTACACTTAAACGTGTTGTGCTCTCTTCATTGTATTTAAATGTTTTGAAATGCTAATTCCTCTACAACCTCTTTTCCTACAGCTGCCCCTCACCCCACCCCCCAGAACTTGCTATTATGTATATACCTAGACTGCATTTATTTTGTGTATCATTTGATTAAAGGTAATAGCACCCTCTCAGATTATTGCTTTCATGTTATATGCCTGTCCTGCATTGGCTGAATCTATAGTTCTGACTTGTTGCATGCCAGAGGTGTGACCCAAAAGCTTGCATACTCTCACCAACAGAAGTTGGTTCAAGAAAAGAGATCCTCTAAACTACTTTGTCTTCATCTCTGAGATTGCAGACTGGCATGGCAACCACAGTCTCATATGAGACAGCAATTTATGAACTCATTGATCATGGCCATCCACACGGTTGCACTCAGGCATCTGCTCCCACTGCTTCACCAGCACAACCCTGGTATACAAAGGACCTGAGGCGGTTGAAGTGGGAGGGAAGAAGGTTAGACTGCAGGTGGCACTCGACTTGCGCTGAAATTGACCGATTGCGGCATAAATAGTTTTTGAAGGACTGTGCTGTGGCTGTGATGGCGGCGAAGAAAGCTTTCTTCCCTGCTATCACAGCATCTGCAAAGTCTCGTCCAGCAGAGCTGTTCTGGGTGGTGAGGGGCCTGGTAAATCCAGCCCGTCTCCGCCAGGAAATGGAGTCATCTAATGCCTGCTGTGACATTTTTATTAACTACTTTGCAGATAAAATCATTCATATTCACCAAGACTTGGGTGCTGCCTTTTCAACTGCAGGGTCAGAGTTGGGGTTATGGTAGCTCAGTCTTGTCCTGTTTATTTGGATTGGTTTCAATTGGTATTAGGGATGGGACACCGGGGAGGATAGCGGATTTATCGGTATCGGATCTCCCCGGGATCAGATTTACCGGTATTGGCATACCGGATTTTTAACATTGGCTGCTTTACCAGTTTTTTTACATTGTGACCATTTACTTCAATGGCCGCAATGTAAAAAACCCAGTAAAGCGGCCAATGTTAAAAATCCGGTATGCCGTTACCAGTGATTATCGGATTAATCCAATATACCTGATTATCGGGTGTATCGGATTTATCCGATACCGATATTCCCACCCCTAAGGTATCACCCACCAATGCAGAGGAGTTGCTTGGGGCGATTAGAGCAACCAGTTGCAAATTAGATCCTTGGCTGTCCTGGCTGGTGAAAGCCAGTCAGGAGACATTTTGGCTGTTGCTGGCTGGGGTGGTCAATATCTTTCTATGGGCAGGGAGGATGCCAGACACCTGTAAAACTGCAGTGGTCTGACCTCTGCTTAAGAAACCATCCTTGGCAGCCAGCTACTGGCCTCTCTCTAACCTTCCCTTTTTAAGGAAGGTTATTGAACTGATGGTTATCTGACAGCTCCAGGCTCACCTTGTTGCTGTTTGATTCCTGGACCTGTTTCAGTCAGACCTTGTATGGCACGGACAATGTGCTTGTGGCCTCGGTCGATGATCTGCACTTTGAGATGGACAAAGGGAATTGTACCCTGTTGGATCTTTCAGGGGCTTTTGATACAATTGATTATGAGGTGTTGTTGACATGACTGGGTGTGTTCAGGCAAGGGTGTGCAGGACTGCTCTTGGGTGGCTTGTTCCTTTCTGTTAGGGAGGTCCCAGCAGGTGGTGATGGGTGATTGCTTGTTGTCTCCTTGGGATCTGCCCTGTGGAGTCCCACAGGCTTGTATTCTGTCTCCCCACTTGTTCAATGTGTATCTCAGGCCACTGGGCAAGGTCATTTAGAGGTTTGGGGTGAGATGCCATCAATATGCGGTAGACAGTCAGCTCTGCCTCTTTTTCATCTGACCTGGGTCCTGCAGTCTCAGTGCCCTGTGCCTGGCTGCTGTCAGGAACTGGATAATTAATTTATTTATGTATTTACACTAATTACCCTGCCCCTCTCGCCCGACGGTGACTCAGATAAGGATGAGCCAACTGAAGCTGAATCCTGACAAGACTGAAGGGATGATAACCATGTGACTCTGAAGGGATTGGGATTCCTGTTATTGATGGAATTTGTCCCCTTCTGGTCAATCAGGTCCTCAGCAAGTGCTTTTGGATGCCTCGCTGCACCTGGAGTATCAGCTTGCAGTGGTGGCCAGGAGCACTTTTCACCAACTCCATTTGGTGAGGAGACTGCAACCTTCTCTCTGGCTCAGACCTGGCCACTGTCATCCATGCTTTCATCACCATGAGGTTAAATTACTGCAAAGCACTCTGCATGGGGCTGCCCTTGGTGATTGTTTGGAAGCTTCAGCTGGTGCAGAATGCAGTGGCTCAGCTTCATTTGGCAACGAGTTGCCAGGAACATATTACACCGGTGCTCCAAAGTCTGCACTGGCTACCTGTAGCTTTCTGGGCACAATTCAAGGTGCTGGTTTTGACCATTAAAGCCCTAAATGTTCTGGGCCCCCTATATCTGAGAGACCATTTGTCCTACCATTAGGGATGGGAAATCGTATTGAAAATCAGGATTGGTTCAAAATCGTATCAACCCGGCTTTCAATATAATAATTTTAGATTGCATTAATCAGAATTGGTTTGGATTCTAATCAATACAGATGAAATCCAATGTCAGCCCCCAGCTCTGCCTCCCCTGGACTCTTGCTGAGCATGTGCACTGGGCAGGGGCCCAGGGGAGGTAGAGCTGGGGGTAGAGGGGCCATGCAGGGGTAAGGAGGGTGGTAGATGCCTTTCAAGACCACTGCCCAGTACTTGCCTCCCTGAACCTCTACCCGTGCCTGCCTGCCCCAGCACCTGATGCAGCAGCACTGGGGTGGGAAGCCGGGCAGGGGCCCAGGGGAAGCATGCAGCTTCAGACAGGGGTACTGGGAGGCGGAGGGGGTAGCTAATTAACTTACCTTTTCCCCTTAGGCCTTGGAGTCCAGAGGCACCGCGTGATGCCTGGTGTGGCCTTCTCAGGGCTGTGCTGGGAAGAAAATACTAAGAAAAAAACTGCACATGTGCAAAATGGCAACCATGGCCATTCTACACATGCATGGCCATTTTCCAAAATGGCGGCGGCAGCATCGGTGCCATTTTGGAAAGTGGCAGCCGGTCTGCACATGTCTGGCTGCCAGCTGAGAATGCGCAGACCAGCTGCCACATTTTTGAAAATGGCCATGCATGTGCAGGACAGCCATGGTGGCCATTTTGTTCATACCAGCCACCTCTGCCACCCAGCACCCCTGCCCGGTGCCACATGCCTCCCCTGGGCTCCTGTCTGACTGCCTGCCCCAGCACTGCTGCAACAGGTGCTGGGGTGGGTGAGCATGGGCAGGGTTCCAGGGGTGGTGGGTGCGGAGTAGGGAACCTGGGAGGCAACTACCCCCCTCCCCACCCCTGCATGGCCCTGGTCTGAGGCCGGGAGACAGAATTGAGGGACGCCCATGCCAGCTCCAAAGAGCTTTGATAGACCCCGCTGGGGGAACCGATCCTTTTTGATCATATCCCCCAGCAGGATTGGATTCTTCGTATCAATACAATTTGTTCAAAAATCGAGCAAATCGTATTGAACTGATTCTGATATTCCCATCCCTACCTACCATGTTCCACTGCAGCCCCTACAGTTGGATGGGGCCGCCCTCTTGCAGGTTCCATCTCTTGCCCTTGTCGATGGGACGGGGGTGCACAGGAGGGTGTTCTGCTGTTCTCAATTGCTGCCCATGTTCTGTGGAATTCCCTTCCCCAAGAACTCCCTTAGGTTCGTTTGAGCCCAAGCTTGGGCATCTTCCAGAGGTAGTGCAAAACCTTTTTATTTCAAAAAACATTTGGCAGACGGGGATAAATAGGGGTTGCTTGGTGGTTTTGGGTGGGGTTGAGGGCTGGGGGGAGGTTTTGGGGAAGGGAATGGGAGGTGTTTTTTTTAGGAATTTTATTATTGTATTTTTTTATTAATTGTAAGTCACCCAGAGCAATTATGGGAAAGGCAGCATATACATTTAAAATACATACATAAATATATTCCGTTTCACTGTTTGTATTAGTGCTGAAACCCAGTCCTCGTTTTTCCCTGGAAAACCCTGCGTTTCACAGTACTTGACTTGGTTTTTCGAGTTCCGAAGTTTCAAGGAATGACCACTGAAACTTTGGAACACAGAAAATCCTCAGCCGAGTATAGGGCAGGGGGCTGGAGGCTGGCGCTAGGCCCCTGTTCCCCCTTCCCTGGCCAGGGAGAGAATAGGCCAATGGGGACCAGGAAAGGGAGGGGTGGGGCTTGGGCCTAGTGGGGGCTCAGGGGTGGGGTGCTAAGGGGTTGGGGGCCTAGCAGGGGCTAAGGGATAGAGTGCTCACCCTCTGGAGGGGCTCCAGCAACACATGGCTTCCTCTGGACTGGGTAAGTTTTAAAGGGGGGAAAAAAGGGTGGGCATGCTCAGGCCTTTCCAAGATGGCGCCAGCAGCATCAACACTCTACAGGGTGGGTACTCTACCCCCTTAGCCCCTGCTAGACTGCCACACTCTCTTCCCTGGCCCATTCCCTTCCCCCCCCCCCAAGGCTCCCTCTGGTCCCCACCCTCAGCAACTACTCTTGAGTACTCTCCAAGGATCTTCAGACTGGCCCAAGCACTGGGGCTGGTCCTCAGAACTTGGGCAAATACTCACGAGTAGTTTTTTAACTATTCGATTCAGCCCTAGTTTATGTCGTGTCTGCTATCAACTACATGGCTTGGTTAGAGACTAGCAGCTCATACTCAGTCATTGGTATTTCCTTAGGCCAGGATCCCACAAAAGTAAATAGGATTTTTTGGTTGATTCTGGACTAAATAAAAAAGTTTAGAGCTGGAGTGTTATAGTTTTAGTCCCTCTGAACAGTCCCATTGATTCAGCAATGCACTCTTTAGTGTTACTAAGGTTATCAGCTTCTAAACCTTACAAAGCATACTTCACGATTTGGCCCTTGGTGCAATTAAAAAATAAAAAATAAAATAGTGAAATGTAACCTCACCAGTCCTTTTAAAGTACCAACCCCTTAAAAATAACAGCATTGCTAAAATGAAAAATATTCAATTTCCTCTATTGCTACCTGTCTCTGTTTTGTTAATATTGTGAGCAAAAAGAAGGTATCTTCACTCTGAGATGAAGCTGAAGTCTGGGTCTTTCTGAAGCTACTGTGGTTACAGTGAAAGAAAGAAAAAGAAAAAAGAACAAAGCAGTAGAGGAAAGGCCCAGGTGGTAATCACAGTAAGTGCAACAGCAGGGATAAGAAGGAATACTCCTCATTTAGCACAGTCAATAGGGGCAGTAATTTATCCTCCACTTTTTTGGAAAGCAAATACAGCTGAATCACTAGATTAACACAGATCACCCACTAAAGGCCATCATTTTTGAAAACCTCCATTTAAGCGGATGGATATTTTCTGATGTACTCTGTTTCCCAGTCACTTTAAACTGGCATTGGCCAACAGCTCTAGTGGCCATTCCGCTGAGCCCTAGTGCCACCGAGTCAGCACTCACATTCTGTCTGAACGACGCAAGGCATTTGGGGGAAGGGGTCCCTCCCAGTCCCAACCATAATAGATGTTAAAGCCAACAGAGATAGACGTTGGCAGAAAAGCAAAAAGACCTACTTTCCTCTGCTGATATGATGGAGAGGATTCAGAGGACAACAACAAAGGGATAGAAGGAAAGACCTCTGAGGAGAGGTTGAAGAAAAAGGGAATAGTTAGACCCCCAAAAAGATTGAGGGGATATGACTGCAGTTTAGCTTTCAAATATGTTAAAAGGTGCTATAAACAATGGTGCCCAGTTATGTTCTCTGATCACTGAGGATAGGACTAGAGAGTAGAGATAATGGTGTTAAAGGAGAAAAAAAATTACGTTAAACATTAGGAAGAATTTTCTCATTACCAGGACTGTTAGGCAGCCGAATAATTTGTCAAGGGAGGTTGTGTTGGCCCCATCGCTGAACACTTTTAAAAACAAGTTAGACAGACATCCCTCGGGGATGGTGTATGTCCAGTGACTCCTGCTTAATGGCAGAGGGCTAGATAACCCTTGGGGTTCTGCCTTGCCCTGTAATTCTAGTGCAGTTGTATAGGTTGAAAATAGGAAGGCAGAAAAAGAGGGGATTTGCAGGATGGATGGGATCTAGCAAGTTAACAGAGGATCTGGAGCTGTCGAGGACTGTAAAGGGTTAGAACTGGAGGGGTTTAAAGGATTGAGTCCAGAATGTCGAACTGGAAGATCTAGATTCAAATTCCAGCTTGGATATTGACATAGTGAGTTGCCTTGGGCAAGTCTTCATCTTTCTGAGTGCAATCCTGTTGTCATTGAAGACAATGGCTCTGTTCACATTGACTTTAATGGGTGAAGACCATACCCTCTCTTTTAGATCCCTACTCGAAAGTGGGAATAATAATACTGGCCTACCTGCATCACAGTGATGCTGTGACGATTAACAAGATAATGACTGTAGAGTGATTTATGCTTGACATAAATACTAAGTATTATGATTATAATGTTACCTGAGTGAAGATGGTAATTTAACTCAGAAACTGAATTAAATTAGCTAGGCACGTGTCAAGCACAATTTGACTGGTTTATGACATTTTCATTCTGTTTTTCTTTCTCAAATTTGGTGCAGCACAACACATGCCAGGTTCAGACTTTAATTTATGAGTATCCATTTCCTAAGGTTTCTGTGTGCTTGAACAAAATAAATAAATAACTAAACACAGACTTCCAAAACAAGGAAACGTACCCAAAATACCTTCTAGCAGGTTGCTGATTTTCAATGCCAAATCTAGAAAACCATTAAAAAAATCTGAATAGTCTTTTATCCTGATAACACCAAAAATTGAACTTAAAAAAAAAGAAAGAAAAAAAAACCTTTAAAAGTTGCTTTCAGGATGAAGGGAAACATGAGAAATTTCAATCCTCAAAATAACTTGGGGGGGGGGGGGAATGGTAGAATCAAAGTGTCACCTCAACTATAATTATATCATTGCTTCTAATACAGCGTTAGCATGCCAGCAACTATGTATTATGTAGCATTACAGTCCTGTCTAACCCAGCCAGCTATGAGGAAGTAGGATAATCTATTACTGGCTTGATTTCAAAAATATTGAGCACCTGCAACTCTTTTGGAAGTCAATGGGAACTTTTGCTGCTCGCAATGTCTGAAGCTCAAGTCAGTTTAAACAAGAAGTTTCTTTTGTTCCACCTTTTCAAGCAGAGACACTGCAGTTCAACAAAGTAAGGCACCTGTCAGAAGATACAAGTCAGAGACTGAGGTTGAATTCATTTTGTATGGGAGCCATTTTAAAAATGTGCGATTTTAGCAGCAGCAGAGCTAGGGTAATGATGAGTACTTTTGAAAATCACTGCTCTGACTGGGTGGTGCTGACAGTGATACTACAGTCACACCTGACGTCTGGCACTGTTAAAATGATGCGCAGGCAAAGATGCTGCTGTGGGTAGGAGCCCGATGCTGGCAGTAGCACCGGTGCACATGGGGTTCTGCTGTGGCTTTGCTCATGCATGACAGGGCTAGATTTTGCACCCTGTCATGGGTGAGCAAAGCCATGGCAGAACCCTGTTTGTGCCAGTGCTACTGCCAGAATCAGGCTCCTCCCCACTGCTGTCAGTGCGGAGCCTCAAACCCATAGCCTCAGGAGTTGTTTGAGAGTGTTTTGCCCCTTGTGCCATAGGTGGGAGACTGTAGGGCATGGCTTTCCCCCTTGCCTTGGTATTCACCCCCCTTCCCTCCAGCTCTGTGTCCCACCTGCACCTGGGAGTGGGCGTGGACTTACCTGCCACAGCCTGATTGGCCCTTTGTGGTATTTTATTTAGAGCTGCTGAGAGCTGTGGCACTGGTGGAGCTTCAAGTCATTCCTCTCTGACTCTTGCTTGGTCTGCTTCTGTCTCTGTGTATGTTTTGTGTCTTGGTGTGGGTAAGTCTTAATGTGTTTCAGCTTTGTGTCATTAGCATGTGCACCCTTCCCCATGTGTGAACACTTGTCCCTTTTGTAGCCTTGATTGTTGGGGGCTTTTCCTGCCCAATTTCCCTCCCTCTTCATCTGTCTGCACTGAGCGTGTGGTTCGTTACTTATTTGCCCCTTGTCCTGTCTCTATGCTGGCCTGTCTCTCTCATTTTCTACATCCCCCTCTAGTGGGTCTGTCTTTAGTTTTGTTCAGCCTGTCTTGGGGCTGTTAGGGTTCTCCTGTCTCTCTTCTTAGCTTTCCTTGACCCTTGAATTCACAAGAGCCCTGCCTGCTTCCTTGTCTCTGTGCTTTGGGTCCTAGGAACTTTGCTCCCTGCCTCTGGCTTCCCCCCTGCCTCGCCTCTGGCTTTCTTGTTCACTTGCCTCTGGATTCCCTACTTCAGGTTTTCTTGCCCCCCCCCTTGCCTTGGGTTCCCCATTTCTTGTTCTGGGTCCCCTAATTCCTTGCCTTGAACCCCCTATTGTTCTCTATCCCCTACCTAGAGTTTCCTGATGATCCCCCTGCTCTGGTTCCCAGTTCCCTGCCTTTGGCTTCTTGTTCCCTGGCTCTGGTTTCCCCCTCCCTAGCTTCCTATCCCTTCACCTCAATGATGAGCCGTATGCTTTCTTAGGCCAGCTCGTCTGGCTTGTATGCTGAGCACTTTGTCTCCTTGGTATCGGAGAGTGGCTGAGAGGTCCCCGTGTTACCCCTTTGCCTCCTCTCCTGTCCCTTTTCCTGCCTACCTCTCCTTCCTTCATTCCCCCCCTCCCCAGGCTCTGACCCCTGAGCCGTGACAGTCCCTCGTTCCCCCCTCTTGCCACTTCCTTGGCTTCCTTGTTCCTTAGTCTTGCCTCCCGCCATTCCCTTCCTTGTTCCTTAGGCTCTGGCTGCCGGAGCCTGTCCATACTGAGGGACCTTAGTGTAAATCGTTGTGCCCTCTGTTCCCTTTGTCCTTGCCCTCCTACCTTCCTTCCCTCACTCCCCTAGGCTCTGACCCCGGAGCCATGACAGTGGCTACATCTTTGCCTGCATGTCATTTTAACAGCGCCAGGTATCAGATGTGAATGTGGTATGAGTTCTTGCAGGTTCATGTGCCCAAAGCCTACCCACAACCCAGTCACTGTGGGTTATCCACTATAAAGGGGATTTTTCACCCCATTTATAAGTAATTTTTATACCACATCAAACACCTCATTTTTCTTGTGGTTTCAATGAGCTGGAGGTAAACATTAGCTAGAATATCTAAAAGGAAGAGCATTTTCATCCATGTCACTAAAGCCCAGCAGCCGAGATGCCCAGGAAAGGGGATAAGAGTCATTTTTCTTGAAGTCAGAAAGATAAGATTCCTGCTGGGCTACTCTGGCTGAATTGACTTAATGATTTTTTTTCCCCCTTAAATGAATGAGAGGTAAAGTGACCTTTAAGTATCAAGAGAGACTGAAAATAAATGACATTTAGTAATGCAGCTGGTTTCAGAGGGGACCCTTACTATATAATGCTTCTGTATATATCATTTGGTGAGGGGGATATTGGCTTTTCTTTCTGTGTTCTAGCATCTAAACTATAATATTGCATTTGTTATATTATTGTGAGGATGGGGTCATGAGCAGTCTTTGCTGGATCAGTACTTTCATTAAATTAGGTAGAACCAGGACCCAGCAGATCAGACAACAAGCCAGTGTTGCAGGCAAACTGGGACACAAAGTGAGGGTATGGGCCAGGGGGTCAAGACAGGAGTCAGCCTCAATGGACAGCCATACCAAGATGCAACTCTGGGCATGGAATCCATGGAGGCAATGTAGTCCTGAAACCTGTATTTCTCATAAGTGTCCTCTAAAATTTGCATATCTGGCCACCCTGCCTGGCCCTTCAGACTGATTTCTTGGCTCTGATTCTCTTGACTTGATATTTGGGTTCTGTAGCAGTCCTGCAGGGCTGCTGCCCCTTTAAGAAGGGGGCTGTGTGGTTAAGCTGGAGGGCTGAGCATGCCCAGGGGTGTGGCAGAGCCAGCCCCATAGCTGGGGATCGGCCGGTGAGGAAACAGACTGAGAGACCCTGGCACAAAGTGGGCAGGACACTGGCCCTTTAAGGCAAAGAGGAGGCAGTCTGGTCATGCCCACTCTGCCTGGATATAAGGAGAGGCAAGGCAGCAAGGACAGCAGTCTCTGCCTGGGAGTTGAATGGATCATATCTCCCTGACAAGGCTGGCCCATGCTACATGCTCCAAGGTGCTGAGGAGAGTCAGGTACGGAGAAGAGGCTTTGCCCAGAAGGGAGCCTTGTGACTGGGGAAGGTTTGGCAATAGCCTGGGGCTTTGAGGCCTGGCTGGATGGACTTTGGGGGTTGATATTAGGTTGCTCCTGAGCTGGTGAGAGATGGACTTGGGCCTTCAGGGTGAAGGTGGATGAGCTGGCAGCCTAGGGATTGTGTACACTGGACTGTACAAATAAAAGGACTATGGACTAATACCCTCTGAGCAAGACTGTGTTGGGTCCTAGAGGAGGGTACACCCTTCCGGGGGGGGGGGAAATTCAGCTGAGGCTTGAGCTGAAAAGGTGTGGCAGAGGGATAGAGCTAATTCCCTTAGAGACACCCCAGTGCCTCTGTGTGGCCCTGGGAAGACCCCCTGCTACCGATTCCATGCCTAGAGTTGCATCTTGGTATGGCTGACTCCTGTCTTTGACCCCCACCCCTGGTCCATACCCACACAGAAAGAAAACCAAATCTGGCCACTCTAGGGCCAGGGCTAGGGACTTGACAGAGATGGAAGATGAAAGATAGACTATCTGGGCGGGCAGGTATGCAGGGTGGCAGACTAGCAACAAGACTGGAAGGCACAGGGTAATGACGCAAGAGGGTCTAGGCATTCAGATTTAACCTGTTGCACAGGCAAAGGGTAGAGCTGAAATTAACAGCTAAATAGTAGAGCTATAAAGCCCAGCGGCTCACGTCAGGACTGTGCCATCTACTTGCCTGCCTGCCTGCGCTGATTCCACCTGGTGCCGGTGAGGAGGGGGTTCTCTGTCACTGCTGCTGCTCTGCTCCGCTGTTCAGCTCCGTTCTGCCTGCGGGGGGAAGAAAAGACTCTGTGAGTACTGGGGGCGCAGGGGGAATGCAGAAGTTGGTCGCGAGGGCCGGCTTGTTCCCTCCCCCACCCAGAAGTAGCCGGGGCTATAAAGCCCAGTGGCTCCCACTGCGGCACTTTGGGGCGTGGCACTTTGGGGCAGTACGGGGTCTTGGTGGGGTTCTTTTTGTTCAGGGCTAGGGAGGAAGGGTCGGGGTGTAGGAGGGGTGGTTAGAGGGAGGAGGTGGGGAGGGTATCCCAGTGACTGACCCTGGTGGCGGCAGGGGGAGTATTGGGAGGGTTATTGGTGGGGAGGGAGCCCGACCCCGGTGAGAGAGGGAAGTTGGGTGGGGGGGG
>QEPC01013002.1:1738892-1755150 GCA_003113815.1 Sphenodon punctatus | reverse complement strand
TCATCCTGCTAGATCTCTCGGCCGCTTTTGATACCGTAGACCATGGGCTGCTGTTGAGACAGCTGCATGACCTGGGGGGGTCTGGATGGGACTGTTCTTGAATGGTTCCATTCATTCCTCTCGGGGAGAAGCCAGTGGGTGGTGCTGGGGGATGAGACATCTTGCCCCTGCGCTTTATCATGCAGCATTCCGCAGGGTTCCATTCTGTCTCCATTATTATTTAATGTATATATGCAGCCCTTGGTGGAAGTCGTGAGAGGGTTTGGGGTGTGATGTCACCAGTATGCTGACTCAACTGTACCTCTCTTTTTCAACTGACCCAGACCCTGCTGTCTCGTTGCTATCCCAGTGTTTGGAGGCCATGGCAGAATGGATGTGACAGAGCAGACTGAAGCTCAACCCCGATAAGACAGAGATGATGTTGGTGGGGAGAGCGAGGGAGGTAGTGGCCCCCCTTATTGGGGGGGTTCACCCTCCTATAGCTCAGCAGGTCCAGAGTCTGGGGGTGATACTGGATGCAGATCTCCGTGTGGAGTGGCAGGTGGAGGCAGTCGCAAAGGCTGCCTTCCGCCAGCTGCACCTGGTGCGGAGGCTGCGTCCGTTCGTCTCTGACCCAGACCTGATCTCCCTCATCCATGCCTTCGTCACCTCGAGGCTGGACTACTGCAACATGCTCTACGTGGGGCTTCCCTTGTTCCTGGTTTGGAGGCTGCAGCTAGTAGAGAATGCGGCGGCCCGCCTCCTTTCAGGAACGGGTCATTGGGAGCACATAACACCTGTGTTACTGGTTGCCAATAGCATGCCAAGCTAGGTTCAAGGTTTTGGTATTGATCTATAAGGCCCTTCACGGTCTGAGCCCCTCGTACCTCAGGGACAGCCTTGCCCTCCGCGCCCCAGAGCGGCTCCTTCCGTCTGTCATGCGTGCCTTCCTGGAGGTCCCCCACGTTAAGCGGGGGGCCACAATGGAGAGGGCATTCTCGGTGTCCGGGCCGCACCTTTGGAACTCCCTCCCGGAGGAAGCTCGCCTGGCCCCAAGACTTCTGACATTCTGGCGAAGTTGTAAAACCTGGTTGTTCACCCAGGCCTTTGGGGGGGGGGGCTGAGGATGTTTTATCTCCCCTACCCTATTTATTGTTTTTTTGAGTTCCCGGGACCTGTTTTAATACTTTGAATTGTATTTGATATGTTTTAATTGTTTTTAGATATATTGTACATGTATTGTTTTATTGCTGTAAGCCGCCCTGAGCTGTTTTTAGGAGGGGCAGGGTAAAAATCTAGTAAATAAATAAATAAACAGGTGTTTTTGTATTCATTAGGATTATTTGCATTTTCAGATAGTACTCTGAATATTGGCATATAAATGTTAATAAATAAATATTGGAATGATATTTGTAACTAGAAGGGATATTTGCATATCTAGGTTCAATTTGCAGTGGTTTTTGTGTAGTGCAAGAAGTAGCCACAATAGTTTTGGGATCACTTAGACCCAGAAAGTGATTGAGCAGGTTTTCAGGATCATTGGCTTTGCCATTATATTGTTAGTGGTTTTTATTTTGAATTAAAATGCATCCAAATGGTATTGAGGTCTGCCAGACCTCTGATGAAATTTGTCATTGTGTTTTATTTGTTAATTTCTTAAAATGTGTACTGAGCTGGAGGTCTGTTAGACCTTATATGGTTAATGTGCAGTGTCTTTGTATATAAGAACGTTTTTACAGATGAAGATGCTTGAAGCTAAATTCATATAGTAGAGTTCATGTTAAATACATTCTCAGTGTTCGTTTATTTATTTAAACTATCTTGGGGTCAGTTAGACCCTCATGCAAAAGTAATGTGGGGTTTCCTAAGACTGATCTAGGGTTTAAAAAAACCAGACAGGTGACTTTAATCTTGCTGTTCACAATACTGTAAATCTCTTGACTGCCCCCTATCTCCTAGTCTGATATAAATCCTGGGATGGACTAGTGTGGATCTATTACTAACAAAAGTATGCTTGCATGGATCTTTCACAAACACTACAGGGGTCCACACTAGGCCATGCTTTGATCCTCCCTTCCCTTTTGCCCCTATCAGGCTACCTACAATATGTGTGTGGAATAGGGGGCATGAAATGGCTGATGTCAGAGATGGGAAAGGGAGCAGGAGGAGCTGTAATGGAAATAGGTGGTGCTAATGCTGCCCCCCCCCCCCCCTTAGCAAGCCACTGCCTTTCCAGCTGAGTAGCAGACACAGAACAAGCTCTAGAGTCCTGTGGTGACAGCAACAAGAACCAAGGTTGTGGGGGCTGGGCAGATGCACACAGACTTTTGCTGAGCCTAAGCTTGGGTAACTCAGAAAGGTGGCAGTCTCCGCTAAAGACACAACCAAACACTGGGGAAGAGCAGGGTGGCCAAACCTCCCCTTTCATCCAGGATGCTTAATAAAAATGCATGGTGCAGGGCTGTGTTGGTTCCAATGCAGCTCCGCATCATGTGTTTTTCATAAGCATCCTGGATGAAAGAGGTATGGCAACCCTAGGTAAGAGGAACCAGGGCAGAAGCTAGCCTCTACGCCTAGCAGCCTCAAAGCTGCCAGAGAAGGTGGGACAGGCGTGGCACCTCGGAGTACCCAGGATTAGATTGCTTTTATTTGCTTTGTAAGCCGCTCTGAGCTATTTGGGAAGGGCATGGTCAAAATTGAACTAAATAAACAAATAGATTGGGAGAGGTGAGGTAGTGTTATAAAGCCAAACCATAGAATGTTTCCGTTCAGAGAATGGCCCCACCAATTCTGAAGTAGGAAGCATTAGTGGTATCACTAGCCTTATGTAATCCTTGCACTCAGGGCCAGCCTTTGGAGATGTGAGGCCCAGGGTGGGGGAGAAACGCAGGGCCCAATTCTCCTGCCGCCGGTGGGCCTGGGGTGCTCCCTGGCTCAGGGCGTGCTTCCCAGCTTGGTTGGGGGGGCGCTGCTTGGGGATGGGCAGAGAGGCAGTCCCTTCTACCCAAGCCCAGCCATTTCACGGGCACTTAACACTGTGGCGGTGGTGGCTTGGGCCTCGTGCCGGGCAGGGTCCCTGCAGCCGGCTCCAGCAGCGGCGGGCGCAGCAGCGGCAGATTAAATCTGCCATTACACTGCCTGCTGCAACCAGAAGTTGCAAGGGAGTGTGGGAGAGGCGGGGCCTCTGCCTCTCTCTCACTCTCCATTACCCCCTCCACTGCCTGTTTGTCTTGGAGTCAGCTGGGGGGAATGAGAGTGAGGCAGAGGTCCCGTCTCTCCCACATTCCCCCTGGCTGAGACACTGACAGGCAGCGGAGAGGGGACCACCCACGGAATGAGGAAGAGGCGGGGCCTCTGCCTCTCCCTCACTCTTGCTGGCCCCCTCCATTGTTGCTGCCTGTCTGAGTGAGGCTGTTTTTAGATGAGCTAAAAACGGTCTTCGACTCAGGCAGGGGGGCCCCGAGTGCAGGGTCCTCCCAGGAGTGGGGCCTGGTGCAGCCTCCCTGAGCCGCCCCGCGGTAAGGCCGGTCCTGCTTGCACTCAGAACAGCACAGAGGGTTAGGTGGAGAAGGCTCCTTCCTCTCTTTCATCTCCTTGGGTGGTTGTAGAGCCAGGGTCGTCATTACATTTTGTGTCTCATAGCAGAGAATAATATAAATGCAGTGCAAGAGAAAGGACCCCTTAACTGCAGAAGGCCAAAACTACTGTATTTAAAGTTACCTTTAAATGTCTTCAAATTTCCTGTAATTTGCATATCTGTTTCCATGGGTAACTCCTTTTCATTGAGGAAGTTCTGTGTTTCTCTCTCTCTCTCCTCTGTGTTTTACAAGCCTCCCTGCTTACATGGAAAACAATGTCTTCTCCTTGCATGTGACTGAAGTGAAATTATGGTCTGCAGTATTCAGGAAAGCAATAAATTCAGAAAGAGAAAATGATATGGTTACTCCCTATTGGCAACCTATTACTATATCATCATTAACTACTGACTAAACCTATGTAGTCAATTAAATATATTATGCTACTAAATTGTCCTTAAAATGATTCAGGTTTGTTCCAAACCTGCATTATGAACAAAGTGGTCTCATTTCTAAACCTAATAAAACAAGAACATGTGGGACCGCCTCACCCCCCAGGTGTTGGATCAACCCCTGCGGTTATCTGCGGGTGCCCTGCTTGAGGTCCCCTGAGTTTTTTCCAGGGGGGGTACGCAGGAGAGGGCATTCTCGGTGGCTGTGCCACAATGGTGTAACTCTCTTCCGGTGGCGGTGCGGCTGGCCCCGGACCTCCCCTCTTTTTGGAAAAGTTGTAAGATCTGGCTATTCCACCAGGCTTTTGGTGGGGGAGAGGGGTGAAAGTGTGGAGGGGGGGGATAGGTGGTGGTGCTAAATGTTGCCCTCCTTTTTTCAGTTTTTAAAAATGTTTTTTATATTGAGTTTTATTTGTGTTTTTATATTGTAAGCGGGTTGCATGATGGCAGGAGGGGTGGGGTATTAAATAAAAAAATATTTGTTCAAATACAGTAAGATTAGCAAATGTCTGTTTTCTATATCTGATACAGTGAGGTAACCCTCCACCATGAAGACCGATTAAAGGGAAGATGGATTTTGAAGTTCTTTCTTGGGTTTCACTTACTGGCAGTGGTCTGAATTAATCAAAACAAAAGTGAGGATATGAATTGTTCTTTGCAATGTAGTTGGTTAATAACTGTAGTGCAGTGACTTGAAAGCCACTTGCCGTGTGTGCCCATCCAACAGGGAGTTGGGAGCTGGTCAATACAAATTGTAGAGCTCGGTGAAGAGGATGATATTTGGCACATTGCACTGTATTTTGTAGAAAGACCTATTGGCTGAATACTTCGGGGGCAGGGATATTTATATTCTTTTACTTCTGATAATTAAAAATCACCTGGGCAGAAGCACTCCGCCATTTCCTTATGAAATGTAATTTCTAAACCTCCTGTAGTTGGTTGGATCCTTCTGTTCAGCAATAATATGAATACCAATGAAATTTATTCTGACATCATCCGCCCACTGCTGGATGAAAATCTCTCCAGCCTAGCACCATTTCTCTCAGCCATGTGTTGCTCTTAGCCAGAAAACTCCAGTCTGCCATGTCAGTGTCTTTCTGAACCCCTCCTACCTAACTGGGGATGAGAGCCTGTTCAGGCTAAATGCTGTGCCCACCCAGCTGTGGGGAACAGGAGGGAGAGCAGACTCTTGTTAGCAATGTACTGGGATGTATCTGTGGCCAAATGGGTGGCCTTGGCCCCCCTCACCTCCTTCTCTCTCATTGTGCCATGGTGTTGCCCATAAAGCCTGCAGACCAGACTGGAGGGGAGGATGCTTTTGCCACTGCTCATCTTCCTCTTGCTGCTGCATCTCCTGCTGGGTCCCAGGGAACTACAATGGACTGATAAAATCATAAGTTCCACCTTCCCCTAGCCCCTGTGAATGTAGTGGTTTCAAAGGGAGACCCAGCAGCATAGGCACCACCCAAGACCCCATCTTTGCATCACGTGAGAACCTTCAGTAGCTGCCAGCTAGGACCATAAATCCTGCAGTCCAAACTGGGGCTGGGCACCCATGTTTGGTGCTAGCCATTGGTGCTGCTGAATGGCAAGGCCAAAGGGTGCCCTTTGGCACTGACAGAGGGAGGGACAAAGGCAGACACCGTCCGCCACAGTGATGGGTTGGAGTGAAATCACTCTCCTTGGTGCGTATGCAAGAGGCGTGGGAGTGGGTGGGAGGGAAGGAGTTTCCACCCCTTCTTGTCTGCCTGGCCACTTTGCCAGGCACACAGTGGCAAACTGGAGACAATGCAAGACTTATTTATTTAGTCAGGTGTTTGGAGGGCAGGGCTAGGGCTTGGGGATTTGTGTTTAACTGGTTCCTTAAGTATTTCTATTTTATTGGCTTTAAACTTTAATATAGTCTGCTGGGGAAAGGCAAGATATAATAAGAATAATATCATTAATAAAAATTAAAGTGATAAATTAATAATATAAAAATATAGAGTCCACATAGTTTGGGGCACATATTTGCTCCTCTGGCCATACTCCTTTCCCTATGAGAGGTTGCCGAGAACCTAGCTCGTAGAACATCTACATCAGGACCATTCTTAGGCTGGAACACTTAATGCAAAGCAACTGTTTTAATTTGTGCCCAGGCCTCTTCCCAGAGCCCAACCCCGGGCACTTCTTTCCATGCCAGGACTCAGCCCTTGCACCTTCTATCTGAAAATTAGCTTTTTCAGCTCATCCCCCCCCTTGTTTCTTCTTGCCTAGCTGTGCCTCTTCTTCTCAACAGGACTTTGGAAAGACCCATGCAATGAAGCTGCTGGGGACAGAAGCACTCTCCTGGGCTGTTTCACCTGAAAGCCCCTCTCAGGTTCTGCTAGGCTCAAGCATGGCCTCTCCCCTTCCCAGATCTATGGTGTTTGACTGAGAGTCTGAGCACCTTATAAAACTGGGTGTTTTTAAACGAGCGTAGCAGGCACACTGAGTACTAGAGTGTGGCTGCGGGGCACCCATGCATGTGATGTGTGCGGTGAGTGCTTCACACAGGCAGCTCCTAGCATGGTTGTCCCATCCATGGAGGTAGCCAGCCACCCTGGCCCGCACTGGGCACTCTGGATTAATCGGCAGTGCTCCATGCGTGGCCATGGGCAGCCACTGTGTGGATCATGGTAGCGCGCCTTCCCAGGCACTGACTTCAAATGAGCAGTTGGATGCGTGGATGGTGGGGGGCCATGCAGGAAACCTGCTAGAGAGTCAGTTGGGCTGTTAAATGACATGGGGCCAAAAGGGGTGCTTAGGGAGGAAAGGGATCTTGCAGAGAAGCTGAATGAGCTCTTTGCTTCGATCTTCATTGCAGAGGATGTTGGGGAGATACCCACACCAGAACGCTACTTTGTAGGTGATGAATTGGAAGAGCTGCTACAAATCAATGTGACTCTGGAGGAGGTTCTAGAGCAAACTGACAAACTAAATACTAACAAATCACCAGGGCCAGATGGCATTCACCCCAGAGTTCTGAAGGAACTCAAATATGAAATTGCAGACCTACCGTTAACAATTTGTAACCGATCACTAAAATTGGCCACTGTACCTGAGGAGTGGAGGGTGGCAAATGTAACCCCGATATTTAAAAAGGGATCCAGAGGTGATCCTGGAAAAGCTTGATGTATGTGCCGGGAAGAATGGTGGAAACTATCATTAAGAACATAATTGCTGGGCATGTTGATGCCCCATGGCTTAATGGGGAAGAGTCAACATGGATTTAGCAAAGGTAAGTCATGCCTCACTAATCTGTTGGAATTCTTTGAGGGTGTAAATAAGCATGTGGACAAGGGAGACCTGGTAAATATAGTGTACCTGGATTTCCAGAAAGCATTCAATAAGGGCCCACATAAAAGACTCTTGAGAATTAAAAAGTCATGGGATAGGAGATAGTGTCTTAGTATGGATTGGTAACTGGATAACGGATAGGAAGCAGAGTAGGACTGAATGGTCTGTTTTCACGATGGAGATATGTAAGAAGTGGTGTGCCTCAGGGATCTGTATTGGGACCGGTGCTGCTTAATGTATTCATTAGATCTTTTGGCAGCATTTAATACCATTGACCATGAGATGCTGGTGGCCTGGCTGCGGGACCGGGCCAGAATGGGTGGAATTGTTCTTCATTCCTGGCCGGGAGAACTCAGCATGTGGTTCTTGGAGAGTGTACTTTGTCTTCCTGGGACCTCACGTGTGGGGTCCTGCAAGGTTCTATTCTGTCCCCCCTCCCCCCCCCGTTTAATGTGTATAGCAGTCTTTGGGTGAGGTCGTGAGAGCGTTCAGCGTGTGTTGTCATCAGTATGCTGATGATTCACAACTACCTCTCCTTTTCTCCAGACCCAGCAGTCTCGGTACTTACCCAGTGCCTGGAGGTTATGGGGGACTGGATGAGGGTGAGTTGTCTGAAGTTGAATCTCGACAAGACGGAAGCGATGTTGGTGGGTATGTAAGGTGGAGGAGATGGTGGCTCCTGTTGTTGATGGGGTTTTCCCCCCCTTTAGCCACTTGGGTCTGGATTCTGGGGGTGCTCCTCGACTCACAGCTCCACTTGGATTTCCAGGTGGAGGCTGTGGTGAGAGAAGCATTTCGCCAGTTACATCTGGTGCGATGACTGCAGACGTATGTCTCGGATTCCGATCTGGCCACCATCATCCATGCCTTTATTATCTCTAGATTAGACTACTGTAATGTGCTCTATGTAGGGCTTCCCTTGGGGACGGTCCAGAAGTTGCAGCTGGTGCAGAATGCTGCGGACTAATGCTGCGAACTGTCTCCTAATGGGGACGAGTCATCATGAGCATATTACACCAGTGCTCCGTTCTCTGCAGGCTGCCCATTATCTTCTGGGCCCAATTCAAGGTGTTGGTAACGATCTATAAAGCCCTAAACGGTCTGGTTCCTGCAAGACAGCCTCAGACCCTGGGTCGTATTGTGGCCCCTGCGGTCAGCTGGGGGACTCAGTCCCCCAGGTTTCTCAGATGGTGACAATGGGGAGGGTGTTCTTAGTGGCCGCTCCTAGGCTGTGGAATTCCTTCCTGATGGAGGCCCGCCTGGCCCCAGACAATACAATACACTGAAATCCTCAGCCCAGTATGCAGCAGCAGTCAAAAAAGCAAACCATGTTAGGAGTTATTCGCAAAGGAATAGAGAATAAAACTGAGGATGTCATAATGCCTCTATACAAATCAATGGTGCGACCGCACCTGGAATATTGTGTGCAGTTCTGGTCGCCCCATCTCAAAAAAGAATTGCTGAACTAGAAAGGTACAGAGAAGGGCAACGAGACTGATAAAGGGTATGGAACAGCTTCTGTACAAAGAGGCTTGACAAGCTGGGTCTCTTCAGCTTAGAGAAGAGAAGACTGAGAGGGGGACATGATAGAGGTTTATAAAACCTTGAGTGGTGTGGAACGAGTAGATAGGGAACCGTTATTTACCCTCTCCAATAGGCCTGGGCCCTTCTTATCTGTGGGACTGCCTCACTCCCCATGTGACCCTTGAGATCATCCGTGGGAGCCCTTTTGGAGGTTCCCCGGGCGAGGTGGGTGGCCACCGATGTTATATCTCTTTTGGTGGCCGCCCCTGTGTTGTGGAATTCGCTCCCGGAGGAGGCTTGGCTGGCCCCCACTCTCCTGTCATTTTGACGTTTATGTAAGACCTGGCTGTTCTGCTAGACTTTTGGCAAGGGGGAGGGCTATGGTTGGGGGAGGGGTCTTTTTTCCACTGCATTTTATGAACTTTTAACTGTTTTAAATTGTTTTTATATTGTTTTTTGCCACCCTGGGCTGCCCTGAAGGGGCAGGAGGGGCGGGATAAAAAATGTATATAATTTCTGTTTATTCAGGACATGAAACTTAGTCCTAGTCCACGAACAACACAACAATATACAATACAAAAACAAAAACAAAAACCACAAACAGGCATAAACCAGTCAGATGCATAGGTACAAACTAAATTACAAAGGAAAATCAAATCCAACGTACCCCTAGCTTGCTCAATGAGTGTCTTAATCGAAGAACCAAACAACAGCAATACTTTACTTAGGATCTACGGGGTCATAGCATTCCCAATCCTATTAGCGTTGCCAGGCCGTTTGGCAGAAAGATCATAACAGATTGCGCTAGTTAGTGGCTTGGGCCTTACACCTTTATATAAGCCATACCACAGATGAATATACTACAATTAAATTTGAAAGGTCAAAAACTTTCACCGAACATCAAAGGCACTAATCAAAAATGACATACCTGCCGAGGTCACCTCCCCGGTGGTGTCTGACAGAAGAAAACAGGACAGCTCATCCTCAGAATGCCCAGGCAAGCGGCCCAAGAAGCCTGACAGCCAGGTTTCTCTATGTGGATCGTATAGATGGCAAGCACAAAGGATATGCTCCGGGCCCTCAGCGTCCTGGTTGTCAAAGGGGCAAAGTCTTAAATGCCACGGGGTGCCACTATAGCGGCCCTCCAGCAATCAAGTGGGTAATGCATTTAGTCGTGCATGCAAAAATAACCAAATTTTCCTAAAGGAAACCTTTGACAGCAGAAACTTCACAGGGACTCCTGGGCACAATAATGGAGGAACATAACATGTCAAAAAGGAACATTTCGAGACAGTGGCAGAGTCTTCCTGTCTACTAACATCGATAAGTCTTGTCAAAACCAATGCCTTGGCAGACCTCAGATTCCTAGATAATAAATTCGCCACATCCAAGCCCAGTGAAGAAATCTTAGCACGGACCAAGCTCCCCCAGGTGCTAGCAAAAGTCTCTGCTTTCAAAAAGATGAAGAGGCCCCCAGAAGAAACCCTATAAATGGCAATCCACAGGCTTATTGCCTGATGCCAAGGGTAAACATTCCAGGTAACCTGTCCCGTTTCCAGGCATACAGCAGCCGAAGGAACTCCATTTGGGATTTTTAGAAGAGATCGAAAAAACCTCATCTGGAGGGAGGCAAGGTCAAACGGGCGACGGATGGCCCAAATGGAAGCCCCATAGAGCAATTGTGCCCTTGGCTTGGCATCCAACACTTGACAAGCGGGAGCAAAAAGGCCCCCATCCCTTTTATGAAAGAAGTGTAATAGCAACAGGATACATCCGTCAGCCTTAGCTCTGGCTGCTGAAAAATGTAAATCCCAGGCCAAAGATGCCTGTATCCTAACCCCCAAATACTTATAACTCCATCCCTGTTCTATGTGAGCGCTGCCAATAACCCAGGAGTACCTTTTCCTGGCTCGGCCAAATGCCACAACCTTTGTTTTGGAATAATTAATTTGAAGCCTATTCCTTGAGCAGTATATAAATAAAAGATAGTACTAGAACTAGGGGATGCTCCATGAAACTAGCTGCCAGCAGATTTAAAACAAATAAAAGGAAGTACTTTTTTGACTCCATGCATAATTAACTTATGGAATTTGTTGCCAGAGAATGTTGTCAAGGCCAGTAGTATAGCTGGGTTTAAAAAAGGCCTGGATAAGTTCTTAGAGAATAGGTCCATTAATGGCTATTAACCAAGTAGCTTACAGGATGAACTTCTTACTGTCGGGATCTGGGAGTGAACAACGGGGAATGGATTGCCCATTGTGATGGTTGGTTCTTCTCCCATGTGATCGAGATTGGCCACTGTTAGAGGACAGAATGCTGGGCTTGATGGACCATTGGGCTGACTCAGTATGGCACTACTTATGTTCTTATGCTTAAAATCACCCACTGAGTCTATTGCCCCCTGTGTGAAGGCAATTGCTGGTAGAGCCCAACAGGGCAGCTTCTCCAGATCTTCTGAATATGCTTCCAAGGTGGGCATGAACCCTGGCATCTGTTTTATAAATTAAGCAATGTGGGCAGTGCACCCAAACAGCTTGTGGCCAACCCCCAGGATTGGAGTGTGTGTATCTATGTGAGCATGAGCTGGCTTTGCTTTTCCCCACACAATTGCATACTAATTAGCTCACAGCAAACTTGGATTTTTATTTTTTTTTGGGGGTGGGGGTGGGGGGTGAAGTCTCTCAAACTCTCCAGGCTTGAGATGAAGCCCCAGTTTGTCTCCACCGACCACCTTGGCAAAACTGAGCCAAAAACTGAACATTCTTCACAAAAATTTAACGGAGAACCACAAGACTATATTGTCAGATGAATAAATGGATAACAATACAGTAATTCCATAAACAACAAGAAATTGTCTGTCCCAGATTTTGGCCTGATGCAGTCAGTACATGGAAATCGGCTGATAACAAAAGTTCTCCCTGACTGGTTCTAGTTCAGGTGAGTATTAAAAATAGGTGTGCATGTATATGTATGAGTGTTTGTGAGCATGGAAATGTGAGTTAATTGAATAGTGTGAATGCATATGGTTGAAAGGTTGTGTAAAGAGCTGTGTGGACTTTCCTCAGTTCAGAGTAGGCTACCTCTTCCTCCTGTAGGATTCTGTGAGTGGGTGGGTGAGAGCAAGTTAAAGTGAGAACTGACTGACTGGACCTACCCCAGTTCGGAACAGAGTGACTCTTTTTCCTCAGTCTGACTCCCTGAGAATGTGTGTTTAGTTGGAATCAGGGCACTTTACTAGACAGAAGGGCCCCATGCTCGTGGTGGTTTTGCTGCAAGTGGAGAGAGCTTGACATCTTAATTGCTCCTTAATCTACCTGCCAGCTATTCGGATTACTAACAGGCCAGGTGTCCTGAATGAGGGGATACAAAGAAGGGGGCTATCGAAGTCGTCATGATTCCAACTAGCATCACATTCCACGTGGGTGCCCCAGACTGCTTCTCTTTTAGATTGCTAAAAAAAAAAAAAAAAGGGGGGGGGGAGGGGGGAAGAGGTCTGTGTGTGTTAGGGTCTTCCTAACAGGGCATATCACTCTGTTTCCTGGGGCAACAGCCGGCTGAAAGCAGAGCTACAGTGTAAATCTGCTGAGCAGATGGACACAGCTCTGCCTCAGTTCAGTGCTCTGGGTTTGGATGGCCTGCTCCGCAGACGGTGCTTTGGGATGTTCTGGAACATCACAAGTGGGACTGGCCTACCCTGCTTCCACATCTGGTGGAGTGCCTTTAGACAGGCCGGCCTGGACGTGAAGCAGTCTGGTGTGGTTAGCACCAGGGCACCCATAGTGACAATAGGTCACTATAAGGTCACACCACAGGCTCATTTAAAACATAACAGCAATTAACCTACAAATCAGATGGTATCCTATTCCATTTAGACAGCCAATGGAATGCTCCATATGCACCCACTAAATGATCAATTTAAATTCGGCTGCAGCACATACACACCGCTAAATGCAGCTGTGATGCAGCTGAAGCATCTTTCCTTCATCCCGTAACATTCTGTTCAGGTATTGAGTTAAAGCCAATAAGGTTTATCAGTGTGACCTCAGAACAGGCACCGAGGTACTATGAGTTCTCCTTTACTGAATAGCCTGGGAGATGACCAATACAGCTGTACCTCTGGCTGCCCTTGTAGCTGCTGGTTTAAACTTTTAATCGCATCGCTAACAGTATTCCGACATAGCTTTTGTGATACATAAATGCATGATGCTTGGCATTCTCTAAATGACTGCACAGTATTTTGTTAACAGCAGCTCCACTCACTCTTGTGCCAAGCAGTTGATATCCAGATGCTCATAAGTAAAATAATGTGTTGACACAAACTAATTATCTGCCATGTGCAACTATTTATACATTCTCACTCTATTAGCTAAATAGGAGAGCAGCTCAGTTTCGCCTCAATATTTGCATGCACCTGCAGGTGGTTCCGACTCAACAATATGGAAATGAAAGATAAAGCCAGGGTCGGCATCTCTTCTTTAATAGGATGCAAAATAACTGTGGAGCCGGATAATTCCTTATGCTTAAAAGAGAACACTTTTGTTGGGATTCCTTTAATAGGTCTTTTTCACTTCAGTGTGGGTTCATTTTCTGACTGGAAAGGAAGAAGGGCTTGCACCCGCTTCCACGGCTGTTCTCAGATCCAGTGGGATTTATAAGTATCTGAAGTCAGTGTCACAGCCAGCGAAGTTGGACCTCCATGCAAAATGGTGGCACAGGCCTCTTTCTAACATAGCAATGTTCGATGGGCACACACTGGCTCACCCATTAGAACAAGAAAACTATTACCATAATTAACTCTGATGTTCATTTAAACACCACAGGGGCCAGGCATGATGAGCCCGTATGTTACACTCATACTGTTAGTTCTAAATTGCACATGTGCCACATGGGCTGGGTGCCCCCTCCTGAATCGCCACCGGCTTTCCATAGGCTGGGTCTGGTATTTTACACCAGTGCTTTTCACATGGTCATTTCAGATTTATTTCTGGGCCTCCAAATACATGGGGCCCTGTGCAGTGACACGGTCTGCGCTGGCTTAGATCCGGCCCTGCCTAAAGCTGTCTAGGGGAACGAAATAAATCTGGTTAAACTGAGAAAAATCCTGCAGTCCTTAGAAAGGACCCAGTTGTGCTTCGTATGTGGGAGGACTGGCTTGGCAAGGCCTGTGGGGCTGACTTGAACTGGGAACCTACATGAAGAAAACGTGACTGAGAACGGTGGGCTGGGAGGACTAACATATCAGCGTGATTTACCATGTTGCCTGGCTGGGGACCCTATGCTGCATGGCCAGTTTCCTAGCTTGATTCCCCCCCTCCCCCGCAGCCATCACAGCCCGCATCCCAGTCAGTCAGGGGCTAGGGGTGGTGCCAAGCTGGGCTTCAGCTGAGGATGCTTTCCCCCCTCCCCCCTTTGATTGAGTAGGATTTTCCTATTATTATGTTTTTCTATTTATTGAACTTTATTTTCTTTTTCCCCCAAGGGGAGAGCCTGGCTTGGGGGAAGGTGTGGCCTGGGGGCCATGGCTTCAGGGACAACCGCCTCAGAAGTCCCTAGTGCTCCAAGAAGAACTTTAGCCAGAGCAGATTCCTGACTCCACCCTTCCCTTATTTGCAGAGTGGGAGAGTTTTGCAGTATAAGGAGCTGGTAACGGAGTCAGACGAATGGTCTATCTTAGCCCAGTATTGTCACAACCTGACATGCAGCAGGGTTTCAAATCTGTCTCCAGGGTCTTCAGCAGAGGCTTCACCCAGGCATGCTACCAGAGATCCTCCACTATCCCCAACAGAGGCTTCACCCAGGCATGCTACCTGAGACCCTCCACTATCCCCAACAGAGGCTTCACCCAGGCATGCTACCAGAGATCCTGAATCAGAGATGCCAGGGACTGAACTTGGGACCTTATACGTGCAAAGTATGCACTCTACCACTTGAGCCACTGCAGTGGTGTAAAAGTGGGCACTCTGACCCTATGTGCAGGGAAGAAATCTTCCTTACTAAAGGAAAGTGCTCAGTGTTTGACTGGGGCAGGCACAATATGCACTGTCCTGAATGCAGGAACAACAAAACCCTTCTGGCCGGACCCCACCTGCAGTGGTTCCCAAACTTTTGGTCTGTGTGACCCCATTTGAACATATCGGTTTAATTTCATGTCTCCATGTAGAAAAGGCGAACAAACTATATGAAACAAACATCAGCCAACACAATGGGTGCTTTTTAATGGATGGGCCACCTTGGTGCTGGCCGTGCCAGGCCACTTCAACCCCGGGCTTGCCCATTCATCTAAAGACGCTCCACCAGATGTGAAAGTGGAGCGGACTGTGCCTGCTCCGGGCCAGGCCTGCTCATGGCACGCCAAAATATCCTGGAGCACTGTCTGTAGAGCAGGCTGGCCAAACCCAGGGCATCAGCCCAAAGTGGAGCTCCTGTCCATCCCCTTGGTGGACTCCTACTGCAACTCTGCTTTTGACCAGCTGTTGCCCCGGGCAACACCATAGGGTTATGAGCCCAGACTAGAGTGTTGGGCAATCACCGGGTCCATCTAAAAGTGGGAAAATGCAGAGGCGCGCTCCCAGAGCAGCGCTGGGGGCAGGAAGCTCCCATGTCTGTTTAGACTCAGTGAACCCATGGTCATAGTGTGACATTCTCCCTCCCTGTGGTCTTGACTGACAGTTTAGGAACCTGTGTCCTCGTAGGGATGTGCGAACGCAGTATGCCTACCTGGCAGTCATGGCACACTGCCAAATACTGCCTCCGGGTCCTGCCACCAGTGGCAGGAGGAGTCCCGAAGCAGGGTATAGGTGGGCCCTGCTTCAAGCAGAAGTAATGGATGGCCCACACACATCCTGGAACATTGAAGCAGCCCTGACTGCCATGGTGAGGGAGTGGGTCACGCCTGGTGCGCCCTTCACCAAGGGGTGTGTGGTGACTGATAATGCAGCCAACATCTTGAGAGCAGTCTGTGAGGGGGGCTTCACCAGCATCCCTTGTGCCACACACACCCTTCACCTGGTGGTCAGGGACGCTCTGGGCTTGGAGGAGAAGGGAATTGGGGCAGGCACCCTTAGCTTCCTGATTGAGTGGGGGAGGAAGCTGGCTGGCTTCTTTAACTGGAGCGTGAAGGGCAGCGACCTCCGCTGGGTGAAGCAGACCAAGCAAGGTCCCACAGTGCACCAGCTGGTGCAGGATGTGTCCACCCGGTCAGGGCTGGCCTTACTGTGGGGTGACTAGGGGAGGCCACCCAAGGCCCCATGCTTGGGGGGGGGGGCTGCGGTTCAGGGGTGTGTGTAGAATTTTTTTTAAAAAAAATTAATTCAATTTTTTAAAAGTTGAGGGGGGGGGGACTCGGGTCAGTGTGGTGCCGCACTGCACTGGCAGGCAGAAGCAGCACCACGGGCCCCCTCCCCCCCCCCC
>QEPC01013002.1:1726448-1737526 GCA_003113815.1 Sphenodon punctatus | reverse complement strand
TTTGGGAGTAGAGTGGGGCCATCTGGGGGTGGTTTGGGAAGGGGCTGGGGGTGCTGTGGTCGTGGGGGACTTGTTTCGTGTTTGATACGTTTAACTGGGTTTTTAGTGCTTTGGTGCTTGAGACCCTTAAATCCAATAACTGGAAAGGGGGTCACACTGACAAAGTTTTGCTGAGAGCTGTGTTTGGCTGCTCTGGGCTTGAGGTTCAGTTCCTCATCCCTGCTTTCATGGGGTGATGTGTCCATGTGGGGGTTGTTTGATTTATGTTTGATCAGCTGGATCTATGTTTCAACGCCTGTGTTGGGAGTGTAATAGGAGCCAGGGCTCCTAGGTTCTTGGGGAGGGGAGTGGGGGCTAGTGGGTTAGTGCAGGGGGGACTGTGTGTGGTAAAATGGAGGTTTGGAAATCCTGAGAGAGATGTCACTGTAAGTCATGAGATTTCAGTTGTGTTCAAAAATGCTGGAAATGGGATGTGCGTGGTAAAATTGGACTCAGGCTGTGACTGGGGTGCTTTACAAGGAAATTTATAAACCCAAAACACAGGGACCCATTCGGGTCCCTGTGTTTTGGGTTTATAAATTATTTATTTTAAGCTTGATGTGTATGTAGACTGTGTTTTTCTTCCATCCGATGTTAACCCTGGGAACTCCTTGCTGCTAGGTTATGCCATGCTACTGGCCTACCATCCCCCTGGCTCTGCGCCAAGGCCCGCCAGCCTTACTGCCCCAGTGCCCCTCCAACATCAAAACCACCCAGCCGCCCTCGGAAAGCGCGTGGAGCTGAGGGGGCCCCGCAATTTGTGTTCACCCAGGGCCCCGCAATTTCTAAGGCCGGCCCTGCACCTGGTGGAATTTGACCTTCCTGATGCTCAAGCAGCTTCTTGAGCAGAAAGCCACCTTGCATCAGGTGCAACTGGTGACACAATGGGGCACCTCCAGGTTACAATGGGGTGGAATGGGAGATCCTGGCGCACACGGTCTTTGTTTTGAGACCAAGGCCAGGAACGATGGAGACCAGCAGCTTGTCCACAGCCACCATCCGCTAGGTGACCCCTCTGGTGCAGAGTCTCCTCAGGAAGCTGGATGAGATTCTCCAGGGGTGGGATTTTGGCCCTCAGGGCAGGAAGCTGGTGGATGAGGCAGTTGCCCTGGTACAGCAGCTGAAGGCAGGGCTGAAGGCATGGTTCGATGAGCTCTTGCAGTGGGCGGAATATGTGTTGGCAACCATGCTGGACCTCTGGGTCAAGGGTAGTGTGGCACGCCAGACACCACTCTATGGGCACTGGAAGGGTGAGCTGGTGGAGAGGGTTCGGCAGGCAGAGTGGGCTCCGGAGAGTGCACAGCAGCAGCAGCATGCCCCTGGGGATGATGGGAGTGGGAGCAGCCACCCTTTTCAGCTGATGGGGTCTATCCCCTCCCCCAGCTATAGTGGTAGCAGCACTGGCAGCAGGCTGAGCAGCAGCAGCACCCCTATTGCCAGCAGCAGCAGCTCCTATATGCAGGCCACTCTGGGGAGCATGGGCTCTTGCACAGCAGGGCAAGCAGCGTGGCTGAGGGCAGTGGTGGAGGTGGTGTGCAGGCAGAGTTACCTGAGGGAGTACGATGGTGCCTCAGCAGCAGTGGAAACCTACCTGGAGGAGGAGCTATGCATAGAACCCAGCAGTGATCCCTTGGCCTACTGTGGCCGGCCCTGTCCAAAGTGGCCAAGGGTCTCTTGTCCTGCCCACCAACGAGTGTCCCCAGCGAGCGAGTGTTCTCGATGGCAGGAGACATTTGCTCGCCACACCGCCTGAGACTGGGGGCTAAGTTGGTGGAGCAGTTGCTTTTTTATAAAGGTCAACCTTCCACGGCTGGGATTCCCTGAGCTGCCCCTGGACACGGATTGATGATGCAGTGGCACACATCATCCCATGCCAGGGGCAGTCTTGGGACAGGACTCCTCCTCCTCAATCTGGGCGGCTGCTGAGGTGCTGTCCCTCCCTCCCAATGCCCAGCGCCTGCCCTGCCTCTCTCTCTCTCTGACTAGATGGCCTCAGCCAGCCTATCTGACTGATCTCATGACGCAGTGTGGCATTGGGAAGCTGTAATCCTGCCAGACGGCCTCTGGCTAGATGATCTTGGCCCGCTTATGTGACTGGCTCTCTCTCGCGCGCTGCACAGTCTTTACCAGCCTATCTGAGTGCCCTTCCAAGGTCCCAGCCTGCCTTCCCTACTGCCTCTTGTGCCACACTGCCTCAGTCTGCCTGCCTTCTGCTCATGCCACACTGCCTGTCTTCCCGTCCAGGTTGCCAAGCTCGAACTCTGCCTCAGTCTGCCTTCCCATGCTCATGCCATGCTGCCTGTCTGCGCACCCTGTGGGCAAAGCTGAAGCCCTGACTTGGCCTGCCTGCCTCCTCTGGCAACCCTGGGTGATACCGCTGCTGCTGTCTGATGGTCCATGGGTGCTCTGCCCTGGCAAATCCAAGTGTGCCCACGCAGTCCTGCTGCTGCCATCTGCTGCTGTATGGGAGCTCTTCCCTGGTAAATCCTACCATTCTAGCTCCATGGGTACTGTGCATAGGCAAATCCTGCTGCTACTATCTCTGTTGTTCCATGGGTTCTGTGCCCTGGCAATCCAATGTCGGCAGCTGCTGCCAATGCTGCCTCTGCTGTCTGTGCCACGGGTTCTGTGTCTGAGTAATCCAATGTCTGCTACTGGGTGGCCACGTGATTCACCACTGGGCAAGGCTTGACCAATTGGCAGAATAGTTTGTTGAGATCCTGAGAGTAGGATGCAAGCCTGCAATGCTTGGCCGAGCAGGGGTACCAGGCACCAAGCCCTGGCCAGGCCTCTGCCGCTGCTCCACCAAGCTAGCCAGCCTGCAACACCTGGCCGAGCAGGGGTGCTGGCCACTCCAGTCCCAGGACCCACCATCAGGGTTCTGGGGCCTACGTTCCAGGTGGGAGGGGTTGTCATTTCACTTCATTGTCCGCGAGTGTCCCCCATCGAGACCAGCCAGCCTGCAACGTCCAGCTGAGCAGAGGTGCCAGGCACCAAGCCCTGGCCAGGCCTCTGCTGCTGCTCCACCAATGCCAGCCAGCCTGCAACACCCGGCTGAGCAGGGGTGCCAGCCACAGGACCCACCATCAGGGTTCTGGGGCCATCAGAACCCTGACAGAATTCTTTGCTGCCCTCATAGCGTCTGCAAAGTCATGTCCAGTGGAGCTGTTCTGGGTGGTGCGGGGGCTGGTCAGTCTGGCTTCCCTCCACCTGGACGGGGACTTGTCCCATGCCTGCTGTGAGGAGTTTGCCACCTACTTTGCAGACAAGATCGCTCAGATCCAGAGTAATTTCGACACCAGGTTGGATGCAGTAGGTGAGGTGCATGAGGTTATGGAGGCACCGTCTGGTCAATCTTTCTGGGAGGAGTTTCAGGAAGTGATGCCAGCCAATGCGGTGGATGTCTCGGGTCTGCTTGAGCCACAAGTTATGAACTAGATCCATGCCCGTCCTGGTTGGTAAAAGCTTCCAGGGAGACATTGGGGTCAGTTCTGGCAAGGGTGGTTAACATGTCCCTTTGGCAGGGGAGGTTGTTGCCCATTCTCAAGGAGGCTGTGGTGCGCCCCCTGCTGAAGAAGTCTTCGCTGGATGTGGATGCACTCACCAGTTACCGTCCTGTATCTAATCTTCGCTTTTTAGGGTAGGTTATTGAACGGGATGTGGCTCTGCAGATCCAGGTGCATCTGGACCCTGTCGGTTTCCTTGACCCTTTTCAGTCTGGGTTCCGCCCCGGCTATGGTACTGAGACGGCAATGGTGGCTTTGTTGGACGATCTCCACTGGGAGATGGATGCAGCATGTTCTGCATTCTTGATCCTGCTAGATCTCTCAGCCGCTTTTGATACCACGGACCATGGGCTGCTGCTGAGACAGCTGCGAGACCTGGGGGGTCTGAACAGGACTGTTCTTGGGTGGTTCCGCTCATTCCTCTTGGGGAGAAGCCAGTGGGTGGTGCTGGGAGCTGAAACATCGAGCTCCCGGGCTTTGACTTGCGGCGTTCTGCAGGGTTCGATTCTGTCTCCACTTTTGTTTAATGTGTATATGCAGCCCCTGGGGGAGGTCGTGAGAGGGTTCGGGGTGTGATGTCACCAATATGCTAATTATACTCAGCTGTACCTCTCATTTTTGACCGACCCAGGTCCCACTGTCTCGTTGCTTTCCCAATGTTTGGAGGCTGTGGCGGATTGGATGTGGCAGAGCAGACTGAGACTCAATCCTGATAAGACAGAGGTGATGGTGGTGGGTAGGGCGAGGGAGGTGCCGGCCCCTCTGGTGGGGGGGGCTGCCCTCCCATAGCCCAGCAGGTTCGGAGTCTGGGGGTGGTTTTGGATCCAGGCCTCCATTTGGATCAGCAGGTGGAAGTGGTGGCTAAAGCTGCCTTTCGCCAGCTGTATCTGGTGTGGAGGCTGCGCCCATACATCTCCGGGCCCGACCTGGCCACTCTTACTCACACCTTCATCACCTTGAGGCTAGACTACTGCAACGTGCTCTATGTGTGGCTTCCCTTGGTTCTGGTTTGGAGGCTGCAGCTGGTGCAGAATGCGGCGGCCCATCTCCTTACAGGGACAAGGCGATGGGAGCATATTACACCTGTGCTCCGCACTCTGCACTGGCTGCCTATAGCGTACCGAGCTAGATTCAAGGTGCTGGTGTTGATTTATAAAGCCCTACATGGCCCCTCATACCTTGGGGACCACCTCACCTTCCGCACCCCAGGCCAACCCTGTGGTCCGCCGGGGGACACCTTCCTAGAGGTCCCCCGTGTTAAATGGGGGGTCATGATGGAGAGGGTGTTCTCAGTGGCCAGGCCGAAGCTCTGGAACTTCCTCCCAGAGGAAGCTCACCTGGCCCTGGGTCTGATGGCTTTTCGCCGAACCTTTAAGACCTGGCTGTTTGCCTAGGCCTTCGGAGGGGAGGGTGGGAGAGTAGGGTAGGGAGGGAGGGAATCTTCTGGGTGGGTAGGTGGGGGGTAGTTTAAATTATTTATATTGATGATGTTTTATGTATTATTGTTTTTAACTTGTGAGCCGCCCCAGGATGCCGTAGGCATGAGGGAGCGGCCAATAAATATAAAGAAATAATATCATTTCACTCACGGGGAGCCGTCATTCCACCGCATCAGGAAACAGCCAGCCACTCCAGCCCCAGGACCCACCCTCAGGGTTCTGAGGCCTACATTCGAGGCAGGGAGGCCTGTCCATCCACATCATCCAGAAGCTGCCACTCTAGTCCCAGGACCCACCATCAGGGTTCTGGGGCCTACGTTCCAGGCAGGGAGGGATGCCCATCCACATCATCCAGAAGCAACAGAGGTGCTGCTGCTACTGCTAGGGCTGGTGACGGATAGGCCCCGCCGGCTGAAAGGGGTGGCTGCTCCCAGTCCCACCATCCCCAGGGGTGTCCTGCTACTGCTGCCACACACTCTACAGATTCCTCTCTGCCTGCTGGACCCTCTCCACCAGCTCACCCTTCCAGTGGCCATAGAGTGGTGTCTGGCTTGCCACGCTGCCCTTGACCCTGGGGTTCAGCATTGTTGCCTGCCAAAGCATATTCCTCCTGCTGCAGGAGGTCATCAAACTGCCCCTTCAGCCCTGCCTTCAGCTGCCACACCACAGCAACTGCCTCAGCCGCCAGCTTCTTGCCCTGAGGGCCACAATCCCACCCCTGGAAAATCTCCTCTAGCCTCCTGAGAAGACTCTGCACCAGAGGGGTCACCTAGCTGATGGTGGCCCTGGAGGAGCTGATGGTCTCCGTCAAGGCCAGGAATGGTCTCAGAACAAAGACAGTGTGAGCCAGGATCTACCGTTCTGCCCCATAGTACCATGGAGGTGCCCCGCTGTCAGTCACCAGTTGAACCAGATGCAAGGTGGCTTTCTGCTCTAAGCCGTTCGAGCATCAGGAACATGGAGGAATTCCACCAGGTGGACACATCCTGCACCAGCTGGTGCACTGGGGAGCCTTGCTTGGCCTGCTTCGCCCGGAGGAGGTCGCTGCCCTTCACGCTCCGGTTAAGGAAATTGCCCAGCTTCCTCCCCCCACTCGATCAGGGAGCTACGGGTGCCTGCCCTAATCTCCTTCTCCCCCAAGTCCAGAACGTCCCTGACCACCAGGTGAAGGGATGCTGGTGAACCCCACCTCACGGACTGCCCTCAATATGCTGGCTGCTTTGTGCATCACCATGCACCCCTTTGTGAGGGGTGTGTCTGGTGTGACCCACTCCCTCACCATGGCAATTGGGGTATCTTGATCCGAGAAGTGTGGGGGCTGTGGCATCCATGACATCCACCTGAAGCAGGGTCCACCTATACCCTGCTTTGGGACCCCTCCTGCCACTGCCAAACACTGCCTCCAGGTCCTGCCACCAGTGCGTCGTTACTGCCAGGTAGGCATGCTATGCATTCCTACTTGACCACAGGTTGGTGGTGAAGTGGATGGTGGTACCCCCAGCCCCTGCCAGCTGCTCCCTCACCTGCTCCTTTAAAGCCCAGTACAGGGCTGGCACCACCTGCTGACTGCAGGTGCTGCTAGCAGGCCTCCAGTTGTGCTCGCTCTATGCTGGGTTCTCCAGTTCTAGTCTCCATCTCGGCTGGGCGTTGCAGGCTGCCAGGCATCGACGGAGCAGCAGCAGCAGAGGCCCGGCCAGGACTCGGTGGCTGCCACCCCTGCTTGGCTGGGCATTGCAGGCATCGGTGGCAGCCTGACTCATGGTGGTGTGTGAGGGCAGCTTAAACCAGGGGGCCAGGAAGCCAATCAGGCAACTAAACCCGATGTCCCCGACCACTGAGAAGGGCTGCCGATCGAGAGCAATCATTTCCCCCCAACATACGCGTGGCTTTCAGTTGAAAGCCACACCGCCCTCCACACCCTGCAGCTGCTGATGGACTTGGGCAGCTATCCCCACCCCAGCTCCTCCATGGTGCACTGACACTTCTGGGCCTCAACTGGTTGCTGCTGCACCACTGACAGCGCTGATGGGAGGGGAAGAACATGGTGGTGACACAGCTCTCGGAGGGAAGTGTGGCCAAATGGGTAGAACCCTGGAAAATCTAGAAACCATTGATACAGAAAGTTCAAAGAACACAGTATACTTATTCGGGTTCATACATTTAGGTGCTGCTGGTGGGTGGAAAGCACCGTGTAATCATCTCCAGGGTAACCTTTGATGCACATTACGTGGGTAGGAAGTAGAGCAAAACCAGCTGTGCACTGTTTCCCCCCACACACTATGGCCCTGGGACTAGTTTGATGATGTGAGCAATAACGTTCTTAATGTGTTACATGCACTGAGTGAGCTGTATTCCTTCACTTTGGGAAAATGCCACCTTAAGGGGAAGCATAATGTACAGCTTGTTTTATCAAAAGGGAGGTCCAGTGGGCCACTTTTTTTGCTGATGCAAATGGTCACAGTTTGGTTGACATCCAGGAAATTCCACCCATTTACATCAGGGGTGAATTTAGCCCAGTATGTGATAAGCAAATATGAGTGATTAGAAGTCTTGTGGTGGTTCCCATTACTGTACATTGTCTGGTTATCTTCTAAGGATACGATTTGGAAAATATTTACTCTGGAGTAGTCCCATTGACTTTAATAGGATTACTCTAGAAACAGTAGTTTAAGGATTGAGGAAAGCATTTGGGAATGAGAGATCCTATTTGGCAGATCACAAACGTTGCTGTTATTTATGTCAATATTCTAATCTCACACAGCACTGGGATTGGTGGCTTTTTTGGTTTGGAGAGACACATATGACTCTGCATCAGTGGGATATCTTTCATGATGTCCAGAACACAACATCCAACTATTAGTGACTTCATGGTGCAGCTAGGAGGGGAAAATATATGCAATATAATCCTTTATGTTCAATTTAAGAAAATGAGATTACCAGCAAAAATGAGGCAAATTTTAGTAGCTTATTCTTTCTGTCTGATCAGGCATGCACATCTTAGATAAGCAGCTTAAATAAAGGATTATCTTTGCTGCAACTTTGAAATGGAGCTGCTCATAAACCTTCTGCGGTATAAATATTTTAAGACTAAATCTTGACCATTATTGCTTTGGGACAAAGAAAACTGGGGGAAAAAAAGTGTAGATAGTGGATTGTGGGGAGGTATTTGTATCCAAATGTATAATTATTAATATTATTATTATTAGCATTTATATAGCGCCAGCTATGTACCTGGTGCTTTACAAAAAATAAGATAGACACGGTCGCTGTCTGAGAGCTTACAATGTAAAGTTTTACTCCTCTTAAATTTATTCCTACTTTAGATGAAATAACTGACATGAAACAACTTGCTTATTAGTGACCTGGATTATGGATGGATATCTGTATAAGAAATGTACATAATTATGATTACCAATACTTGCACCAGAGGTGTATAAATTTTACAGACACACACACTCTCTCTCTCTTGTGAAGCTTCTGGTACAAATAGCAGGCTTAAATTTCTTTGGAAGATTTATTGCCCAAGCCCAAGAAGCATTTTCCTTTCAGAACTCCATAGAATCATTCTGGCATTTTGGGATAGCTTTAAGCCTGCTCTCCTATCTTTCATTCTCTCTTAATGGTGAATGTTACAGATAGCTTGTCTGAGGAACAGTGAAAGATAAGCGCATCTCAGTGTGGGGGAAACAACGAGATAGTGGAAGCAGCTCTTTAGCCATCATAGACCTTGCTCAGAGAGGGAAGACACAGTATTTTCTGTTCAGTAGGGCAAAGATGTTCCTACTGTAATCCACCCCTCCACATCTTTTCCCAGGTTGCCTGTAATTATGGGTGAAAACAGACATGACACTAACCACCCTTTAACTACCCTTGGTGGTTATTTATGCATGTTGCAGGGCTGTATTGGTGCCCTATGCAGCCCTGAAACATGCATAAATAATCACCAAGGGTGGTTAGTGTCATGTCTGTTTTCACCCTATCTTTGCTCCAACTTTGAAATGGAGCCACTCATAAACCTTCCGTGGTATAAATATTTTTACACTGGTTTTTTGACCGGTTTGTTTTGGGACAGACATCTGAAAAAAATGTGTAGATAGTGGATTGCGGGCAGGTGTTTGCATCCAAATGTCTAATAATATCAGACTTCTGTTAAATTTGTCCCTGCTTTAGGTAAAATAACTGACATGAAACCACTTGCTTATTAGTGACCTGGATGATGGATTGGGATGGGGACAGATTTAGTCAAGTAAGGCAGTCACTGAAGGCAGACCCAGAGGGATCAGCTACTGCACCTACCACATCTGCTCCCTCGGTCAGCTGTGCTGGCAGCACCATCAAGCCTGCTATGCCAGGGTGTTCCCCAAGGCCTGACAACATGACTGGCCAAGCACTGGTAACTTCGCTGCAATACCCAGCATCGCCGTTGGCCGTGTGGTTCCTTTCCAGTATAACTGTTCCAATGGGTGTGTCTGGGTCTCAGCTCCCCTCACTTACTTACCCCACCTCCCCCAGGTAAAAGACTGCTTAGACTGCCTGCCCCAGGAGTTCTTGACAGTGTCTGCTCCATTTGCATGTGCTGGAGGCTGCTGAGGTATCTGCTTTATTTGAACCAAAGGCTGCTTGGAAACAGAAGCCTCACAAGGTGAGGGCAGGAATGAATGCAGAGCAGTTAGATGAGGTGGTATCTACTAACCAGTCAAACTGCTCAGCAGAGCATATACACAAACAGTAGTAATTAATTTCCCTTTTGGCAATATGCACTGCACTCACCTGTCAACAGAGAATTATGGAATATACCGGTCACTGGACAGACCTCTGGCCGCTTTTATACGAGCAGCCGGATGCAGCGCGTTCAACGCACTTCCTGAAAAGCCCCGTGGGGTGCATTTGGATGCACCGGAAGGAGCTGGCCGCCATAGGAATCGCCGCTCGTGTCATCTCTTTGACACATTTTGGAAGCCTCAATATCGGGGTTTCCAAAATGTGCCTTCAAAAAGACAGGGCGAGCAGCGATTCCGATGGTGGCCGGCTACTTCCAGTGCATCTAAATGCACCTTGCGGGGCTTTTCAGAAAGCACACTGAAGAATGTGCTGCATCCGGTCGCTTGCATAAAAGCAGCCTGAAATTAGTGGAATGTGGAGTGAATGCAGACCTTACTCTGGGGGAAGCGCATACATATGAACAACATGTCTAGTTATTTTGGAAAGGAGAAAGCTCCTTCTCTCTGAGTTCTCATATCTTTAAAGGCTTCATTTTTCTGAGGAGAGAAGTACTCCCTCAAATGTCTGCAGCTGCATCATTGTCGGTGCACCCCCCTCCCCCAAATTAGACCGGACACAATTACTGGATTTTATATGGCTGCACCCTTTATTCATCCAAATTGCAAACAATTGAATAGGTGAGGGGATGACATCGCCTATTGCGATACGGGCCCAGTATCAACCATAACTTCAAACTCAAGAGAGGCCTTGATATACCCTCGACAGCCTCACCAAACATCTCCCCTTTGTCCAACGCCAGCCACGCGTGCGGCCAAAGGGGGCATATGTCCGTCCGGACCTGAGTAAGGATTAAGGTGCCCGATAGTGGGAGGCCATACAATTTCCCTGCCACCATCTCAGGCCCCCTTTCCCAGGGAAACCCACGTCCTGCGTGCCATACCCTGCACCGCATTATGCGTGGCTTCCCCATCTCTTAAGGAGATGCCTCCTATGTTTCCTTATCCTACTTTAAATGATTCTGGACCCCCGCCACCAAGGAACCGTCCATACCTTCAGACGGGTCCGAGCCCCGACACCTATCCAATTACTTCCTCTAGACCAGCCTTCAGAGCTTGGAGGTAGACATCATTACCCACTGGAGACAGGTGCATTCCATCAGCCCTAAATAAACCTATGCGTAATCTGACTATGTCTAATTGTTCCCACGTTGATTGTACCTAACCATTTCCTAATCTCCCTAATACTTGTCCTCCTGGTCTTGTCTATTTTCTTGTTCGGCACCCCTTCCCCTCAACTGACCCTACTAACTAACTCAGTCCATACTAGCCTAACTCCCAAGAAATATTGTTTAACTCCCCCCCCCCCCCCCCCC
>QEPC01013002.1:1715886-1726419 GCA_003113815.1 Sphenodon punctatus | reverse complement strand
CCCCCCCCCCCCCCCCGCCACCCCCAAAAAAATCCCTTTTAATATCTCTAATTAACTGTAGCCCTTTGAGCCCCAGCAGGTCATTTTCTCCTAAATGTATCACCAGGATATCCGGCCAGCCACGTTTAGACAACCCCTTCAGCACTGGGAGGAGCTGGCACCACCTTATCCCGCTCCTCCCCTGCCAGTTGATCACTGCCCTTTCTGACAGACCCATCTGGGTTCCATGTGCGGTGTCTCTTGCCGCCTTAGCGGCCCAACGAATCAAGCTGTGCCCACAGATCCAGATGCTCATCCTCCGGTGCATGGGGTGATCTGTCAAGGAAGGACATGATATGGTTAAAACGTGCTGTAGGCCGGATCCCAGCGCACGTAGGTACAATACGCTGTTGACCGCCAATGGCCGATTGCTTGTATATCCATGACTGACATCCCTATCTGTGCTGCAAATGTGGCTGCACTGATCTGGGAGGAATGTGACCCATAATGCCTGGGGTGGAGGTTGAGTCTGACCAGCACTGTGTGCAGGACTGATGTGAACTGGTACCTGGTAGCAGGTGTCCCGTTCAGGTGACAGAACAACACACACACCCCCGACCGATGGCCAAATTGCCAAATACTCCTCCACTGCCTGAACTGGGCATAACAATGGATCCCTCGTTGTGCTAGCCTAACCGTCCTCTCCCCTCCCCTGCAGTTTTGTCTTTGATACCCGTAATCGAATCATGACCTGATCATTATCCCCTTCTACATCGTTAAGCTCTATAGCCCTACCTGACCTATCCCTGACTGATTCGGCAACCAACTTGCTCACTCAGAAGGCCCCAAATGCCACTTTAAACATTGCAGCAAACATGGATTCCTCGAATTTGCTATAACAGACCAACTGCAATACATTCACAACTTGAACAAAGATGGGGGGGGGGGCGGGGTAATGGGTAACCTGGTGTCCCTGGCAACCGGTTGCTCTTGTACCCAAGACTCCAGCAGCCTGCGGGCAAGGAAACCTTTCTCAGGGAGCGGGAAACCAGCCAATTGGCTCATAAATCCTAAGGCAGCTAACTTTCCTGCTATCGTCCTGGCCGCCAACCCCTCCTTCCGTAAGATCATGGCAAACTGTAACACCTGTGCCTCGGGGATGGGAAAACCCATGCTCCATCCCTGCTGTGCCCAGAAATCCTGAAACGACTGAAAAGCCCTATGGTAAGCTGTTCTGGTATGTGCGGCTAATGCACCCTGCACTGTGGAACTTAACTCTACGATTCAAGGTTCCACAGCTCCACTGGCATAGGCTCTGGGTTCTGGTTGGCCCATGGCACCAGCAAGCGGAAGCGCTCCATCTGGAGTCAAGAGAGAGCATCCGCAGTCTCATTCTCAAGTCCAGGGACATGTCTCGTGTGGAACAGTATGTTGTTTTCTAAACATGCCAACACCAGGGTTCTGACTAAGCCCATGACCCTTGGGGAGTGGGATGTAAGCATGTTGATTATATCCACTGCCTGGTTGTCGCACCAGAACAGCACTGCCTTGTTGGCTAGTTGACTATGCCATAATTGGACTGCCACGACTATGGGGAACAACTCTAGGAACGTGAGGTCCCTTGTGATGCCTGCCGATACCCACTCTGATGGCCATGGGGCTGCACACCACTCATGCCTAAAATATACTCCAAAGCCCTGGGCACCTGCCTCATCTGAATGGACTTGCAGCTCATCAGCCAATAGGAGTTGCTCCCTCCAGACCATCACACCATTGAATTGTTCCAAGAAGGTTAACCATACCCGTAGATCTTGCTGCATCTCTTTGGTGACCCTGATATGATGAGGCAGCAAGGGGTCCCCTGCCAGCTTACCATACAGACGTGACAAGAATGCCCTCCCGGGGTGACCACCCTGCAGGCAAAGTTGAGGCTGCCAACCAAGGACTAGAGCTGCTTCACTTATACCTTGACCGCAGACTCTCACTCCCTGATCTTAAGGATTAGAGCAGTGACCTTGTCCTTGGGGAAATGGGAAACACCCCCCACTGTGTCAATTTCGATACCCAAATAGGTGAGCACAGTGGAGGGGCCCTCAGTTTTCTCGGCTGCCAAGGGTACCCCCAAATGCCCAGTTAACCGTTTAAACAACTCCATCAGTTCCAGGCATTCCAGCGTGTCCGGGTGCCCAACAAAGAGGAAGTTG
Organism: Sphenodon punctatus; assembly: GCA_003113815.1. Taxonomy (NCBI): domain Eukaryota; kingdom Metazoa; phylum Chordata; class Lepidosauria; order Sphenodontia; family Sphenodontidae; genus Sphenodon; species Sphenodon punctatus. Next base: position 1,724,236 of record QEPC01013002.1, on the reverse strand, counting down.
TCAAGATACTTTGTGATAGCCCCCCCCCTTTTGTTGTGAGCCACCCCGAGCTGCGTGGCAGGAGGGGCGGGGTAAAAATTAATTGAAATAAATAAATAAAATAAAATTTTTGCCTCGCGCCGTGCAATCCATGCGACAAGGGAGCTGAAACGCTCAAAAGCAGAGCATGAGATAGAGCATCCCATAGGCATGGCCTTGTCATAATAGTATTTGCCTTGGAAGTGGAATCCCAATAGGTGGAAGCTGTCTGGGTGTACTGGCAAAAAGCGAAATGTGGATTTAACATCGCACTTTGCCATTAACGCCCGATAACCATATTGCCTGACCAGCTCGACTGCCGCATCGAAGGATGCATAGTGCACTGACGTAAGGTCCTTGGGTATTGCGTCATTGACTGAGTGGCCGCGGGGATAGGAAAGGTGATGGATGAGTCGAAACTGCCCAGGCATTTTCTTTGGTACAACCCCCAGTGGGGAGAATATCATGCCCGGCAATGGTGGGGAATCAAACGGACCCACCACTCTACCCTCCACCATCTCCTTTCCGATCTTCTCAGCCACCACCTCCTCCATGCCCGCTACAGACTTTAGGCTGGGTGCTACTTTGCCCTGCTGCACCTCGCCAGCTGGTATCCTAAATCCTTCTCAGAAGCTTTCTACCACATACCTTACTTCCTCCCTGTCTGGGTACGCGAGCAGGGCCGTGGCCAGCCTATCTACTCTCACCGGAGTTACCACCCTTTCCTGCTCCACCTGCGCTGGTACCCCCTTGGCTGCCTTTGCCTCCCCCGCCGGCTGCACCCTTTGCCCTGGTCCATGGCTTGGGTCAGGGGCAGGAGGCCACTGCGTGAAATCCCCCGCAGGATGAGCAGGTGTGCCAAAACCTGCATATGGGGCGGCTACAAGCGCTCGAGTGGGAAAACTCCCAGCATTGCCCCATGGTTCCCCCGGTGGCCTGCCTCCCCCCGGTCCTGTTTGGGTCGTTTGCTGGTGCCACCCCCCTTTTGCTAGCAAGTGGCCACTATCGGCTCTAGGGCTTCCCGTTACATCACTTATGCAATTTAACCATAAATCCTGCACATGAATGTCCCACCTAAGCCCTGGCTTAAACGATGCCTGGTGCCTGAATGATTTATCATATCGAAGCCAAGCTCCTCGAGGCCCCATCATATGCTCGGCGGATTATCTCCGCATATTTAATGAGGGCAGCCCCCTTTTCCGGGTACATCTCCAATTGCACCCCATGATAAATGGCATAAGCTGCTGTCCAATTGGCCCAATTCCTGTCCGCTTTTGGGCACCTATACTCTTCCTTTTCTTTCTCCTCCTCCTCCTCCCCATGATCCACTATGGGACTGCTGAAGAGGAGGGCGAAGATGTCCACATACTCGCCCCTCCAGATCTTTTTCCCTCATGGTCGGCAGTAGGTGTTCGCTAATGGGGTCTGATAATTCCACGTACCCACCTCCCATAGGCGTGGGCTGGTGTGGCCCAGTCTCTCCATACCAACCTTGCCCTGTTGGTGGCTGGGCACATCTTTGCGGTATTGGCTGCCCTGGTGTCTGTCCCGGGGGGGTATGCAACTCCCATACCCCTGGGCATATTGCCCTGCCATCTGAGTGGCAGCTTCTTGGAGCGGCGGGGCCCACCCTTGGAGAGCCTGTTCCCATTGTGTCTGCCTGGGGGGGGGGAATACCCCCCATCCCTGCTCCCACAGCCCTGTTGTCTGTGCATCAGCAGCTTGGATCATTGGGGCCCAGACTTGGAGGGCCTGTTGTGCATGCGACTGTCCCATAAGGGGAGTGAGACTCCGGTACCTTGGCCGCACTGCCCTACCGCCTGTGTGGCGTACCCTGCGTCAAAGGGGCCCAGACTTGCAGAGCTTGTTGTGCCTGCCCTGTAGGGGGCACGAGACCAGAAGGCCCTTGGCCCCGCTGCCCTGCAGCCTGCGTGGTGGTCCCCCGGATCATTGGGGATGTAACCTGTCCCCATCTGCTGTTCCATCAGAAGTACTGCGGGGGCTTCCTCACAGAGGATGACCTGGTCACCCCCCAGCTCTAAGCCCCCAGTCTGGCCTCACTCCCAGACCCGTAGCCCCATGGATCCTGGAAACAGTCGGCCCCAGTGTCCCCAATGCTGTGCAGGGGGAAGGGGGCTCTGCTGTGGGCCAGGGATCACCCGTCCCCCCCCCACAGTTGCCTACCTTGGGGTGCCATGGTGTATTGGGGGGGAGGGTGTTGAGCCACTCTGGTCCCTTGTTGCCAGGGTGTGCTCCATGGCCTTTAGCCTTGCCAGCAGGTGCGGGTCCTCTCCTCCGTCTGGGGCTGCTTCCTCCCTGTCCTGTGGCCTGTAATTTATACTGAGAAGGGGGTGGCGGCCTCCTCTGCTGCAACATTTTGTCCTCAGCTGCCACCGACCTGGGATACCCTTCCCCACGTGCTGGGTCCTTGGGGGTGTGTTGACCTGGATGTTCCCTGGGGGAACCCCCCCGTGCCTTGCCCCTCAACTTGAGACCCAGGGTTTCCTGATCCACAAAGTGGGCTGTGGGCACAATCCACCCCCCGCCTGAGAAGCCTCTCCTCCGCTGGGGCCCTCATAGTTTCCACCGCGGGGGCCTGGTCATTCCCAGGTCCATAAGCCGGGGTACAGCCCCCGCCGGGTGCCTCCGGGCCCAAGGCCCTGCTCAGGGCCTCCATTACCGGTGCCGGAGTACAGGCCTTGGCCCCGGAGGTTCTGACCTCAGTCACCCCCGATGATCCTGGCCTAGTGTCCAGGGAGTCACCTTGATGTACACCTCCCCCAAACAAAGCCACCTCACAAGCCACCAGGTGCTCCCAGGTTGATCTTGTGGCTGCGGGTGGGGGGCAAGCTTGCCCCCCTCTTCCCTTTTTGCCAGCAGGGCCCGCCTCAGCTCTTGTGGAGGTTTCTCCATCCCCCCCGCCTTTGCCACCTTCTGGGCCTTCTCGGCCCGGGTCTTTGCCCCTGCCCTGGGGCTGTGCTTCCTCCCTTGCACCATCCTCCCAGCCTTGCTCCTGGCCCGATCCATGCCATGCCCGCTCTCCTGGATCGCACTCGTGGATCTCTGCAGCTTCTCTGTTCCCTGCTCCTCCTAGAATGAGCAGGGAATGCAGTCGGCCTGCCACTGATTGCCCCACGTGATAGTCAGGGCCAATCAACGGCTCTATCTTTTCGCGCCGTCAGCGAGGGTCGCCATGGCAACCCTCACCAACAGCTCCCTCATGACCGCTGCCCTGGGCACTGCAAACGCTGCCTGCAGCAAGCCCCGAGCTGTCCTGCCCCATTTGTTGAAAGGGGAGGGGCGCGACAACCCCCCCACCGCTGCAATTGCGGCAGAGGGGAACTGTCTCATAAATAGCCTGCTTTTCCTGGCTTAAGTGCAAACCATTAGAGATATCTAATGCCCCATACCGATTTATTAATTATTATTATTACTATTTTATTTATATAGCACAAACAATGTACCTGGCACTGTACAATCCAAGTCAGACAGGTCCCTACCCCTAAGGGGCTTACAATCCGAGACAAGGGAGAGGTAAGCATTGGGAAAGACTAGAGTACATTCATGAGGTTGAGAAGTTGCAGGCTCACGTGCTTTGCTTAGTTACAGGGAATTAGTAGTCAGAAGCTGTTTGGAGCTCAAAGAGGCCACATCTATGCTGGAGAGCTGAGGCTTGTGGAGAGGCCTGACTGGGAGCCGGAGAAGCTTGATTGTGAGCTGTCTAAGCCAGCGAGCAGATTGATAGCTGACTAGGTTTGTGGCTATTGAGAACTGTGTGGGACAAGCCAGGGGTTTGCTGCCTGGCCTGGAGAACAGACTGTATTATATAAATAAAGAAGTGTTATGCTAATTCCCAGAGTGACTGTGTAACTGGTACTTATCCTGCAAACACCCTGGCAAGCTCATACCTGCTACAGTTTGGTAGAGAATGGAGGCAAACCCAAGTGTTGGCCATCACACCATCTCAGAAAAAGGGGGATCTAACCGGATGCAGGAGACCTGCCATGCCAGAGAGTGAAGGATTGAGCCTAGAAGATTGTACCTGAGTGGCCGAGACTGAGACAAGCAAAGTGAGATTGGAAGGAGGATTGTGCTAAGGAGCAGAGTGAAAGCAGCTGGAAGAGTATGACCAGCAGAGGGAGGATTGCATCCTGGAGAGAAGCAAACAGAGTGGGAGCAAAATAAAGGGAGCTCACCCAAGGACGAAGGCTTGAATTGGGCTGGAGGCAGGAGCCTCACCCATACCAAAGACACACAAAACGGCAGATGGAGGATTATGTCCAAGATGGTGGCAACCAAGGACTTTGTGGGGTTTGATAGAGCCAGAGTTGCTGCTGGAGCATGGGAGGACAGTGTACCCTAGCAACTGAGAGACTGCATATCCCACTGCGGAGGAGACAGACAACGTGGGAACCAAGATACCGCTGTTACCCTAGATGAGGATCTCTGAGACATGGTTATGTTTGTGGGCAAGAAGGACACTTATGGAGGTGGTGCCTCTCCCTGAAGTGTGGAAAAGACTTGGGTGAGGCCCAAGACAGGGAAAGCTTGTGAATAGGGGCCATGGGTAGAGAGAATGCCCATTTAAAAAGAATTCCCTGAGAAGGAAAGGGGAAAGTCTGGTGGGGGACAGTTCCCCTATGTTAAAATGGTAGAAGCAAGCCTCTAGAGAAGGTATGTTGTAGTTGCAATGCTTTGGGCCATTTGCAGAGGAATTGACCAGATAAGAAATGCCCAGATAAAATTAAGTGCCTCGGGAAAAGGTGCTGGAGGTGTAAAGAAGAAGGGCATTGAAGGAAGGCCTGTCCTAATGGAGAACCCCAGAAGGAGAATGAGTTCCCTGGGGAAAGTGACAGAAGTAGAGCACAGATCATTGAGGAAAAGGCAAAAATACCAGATGCCCTAAAACAAGCTAAGGAAAGACAAGGACCGGGTGTAGGTAGAAGAGCTGGCCCAGGGGTCTAAAAGAGAACCGTGTGTGCAAACTAGGATAACACTTGTCCAGATGGGGGTAGGATTGATAATTATGGGAATTGGAGAAAGGAATTGGAAGAGTTCCGGAAAGGGAAGCAGAACCAGACCCCCCAGAAAGAAGGTCAAGAGAACCGTACCCAGATGGAGTTAACAGCGGAATATTTATTATTTATTTATTTTTTGCACTTAGCCACACCCTCATGCCCATGGCATCTTGGGGCTGCTTACAACATATAAAACAACAATGAATACAATAATAAAACACTCAATTTTTAAAACATCTAAAAACAACAACCACCACCCCCAAACCTTTTATCCCATTCCCCCCCCCCCACCTCCTCCGAAGGCCTGGGAGAACAGCCAGGTTTATGGCAGAAGTGTAGAAAAGAATGGGAAAAATTAAAGGGGAAACCTGAATGAAATGATTGAGGAAGTAGTAATAGCGAGGGGGGAAAAGAGAGAAATGATAGGATGTCTTGAAGGACAAAACAGAGCAGATAAGAAAGCTTTGGGGTGAAATACAGCAACTGAAAATAGTTGATGAAAGCCCTGGGAGAAGGCAGTAAGAAGGTCTGGTGACTTATAATGTCTGAAGAGATCTGTGGAGTCCCAGGGGTGTTGGGAAAGGCATGGGAGTGCCCACCCCCCATCCCAAGCTGAGGGAAAATAAATTGGGCAGCTTAGTGAAATTGCAGCTGCTGATTATTGATAATGGCTGAAGCAAGCCACTAACCAACCCATCTCTAATCTTCCCTTTTTAGGGAAGGTTATTGAACGGGCAGTGGCACTGCAGCTCCAGGCGCATTTGGACAGCTTCGGTTTCCTTGGCCCTTTTCAATCTGGGTTCTGTCCTGGCTACGGTACTGAGACGGCGTTGATGGCCTTGGTGGATGATCTCTGCCAGGAGACGGATGCAGGATGTTCAACCTTTGTGATCCTGCTAGATCTCTCAGCCGCTTTTGATGCTGTGGACCATGGGCTGCTGTTGAGATGGCTGCGAGACTTGGGAGGTCTGGACGGGACTGTCCTTGGATGGTTCCGCTCATTCCTCTCAGGTAGAAGCCAGCGGGTGGTGCTGGGGGCTGAAACATCTAGCCCCCGGGCCTTGACCTGCGGCATTCCTCAGGGTTCCATTCTGTCTTCACTGTTGTTAAATGTGTATATGCAGCTCCTGGGGGAGATCGTGAGAGGGTTTGGGGTGTGATGTCACCAATTTGCTGATGATACTCAGCTGTACCTCTCGTTTTCAACTGACCCAGGTCCTGCTGTCTCGTTACTCTCCCAATGTTTGGAGGCCATGGCGGATTGGATGTGGCAGAGCAGACTGAAGCTCAATCCCGATAAGACAGAGGTGATGGTGGTGGGAAGGGCGGGGAGGTGCTGGCCCCCCTGATAGTGGGGGTTCGCCCACCTGTTGCTCTTCGGGTTCGGAGCCTGGGGGTGGTTTTGGATTTGGGCCTCCATCTGGATCAGTAGGTGGATCAGTAGGTGGAGGCGGTGGCTACGGGGGCTTCGACCTTACCTCTCCGGGCCCGATCTGGCCACTCTTGTCCATGCCTTCATCACCTCGAGGCTAGACTACTGCAATGCGCTCTACGTGGGGCTTCCCTTGTTTCTGGTTCGGAGGCTGCAGCTAGTGCAGAATGCAGCAGCCTGCCTTCTGACGGGGCGGCATGAGCACATAACACCGGTGCTCCGCGCTCTGCACTGGCTGCCTATAGCGTACCGAGCCAGATTCAAGGTGTTAGTATTGATTTACAAAGCCCTGCACGGTCTGGGCCCCTCATATCTCGGGGACCGGCTCACCCTCCGCACCTCAGAGCGATCCCTTTGGTCTACCGGGGGCGCCTTTCTGGAGGTCCCCCATGTAAGACGGGGGCCACAATGGAGAGGGCATTCTCGGTGGCCGGGCCGCGGTTGTGGAACTCCCTCCCGGAGGAGGCTCGCCTGGCCCCGGGCCTGTTGGACTTTTGACGTATCTGTAAGACCTGGCTGTTCGCCCAGGCCTTCGGAGGAGGGGGGTAATTTTGTGGGAGGTGTTTTAAATTTGTTTTAATTATGATATTGTAGATTTTTTGTGTTTAAAAATTGTTTTATATTATGCTGGAAGCTGCCCCGAGATGCCGTAGGCATGGGGGGCAGCATATAAATATAATGAAATAAAATAAAAATAAATATAATTGAGACGAGGTGAAAATGCTTAATTGTCTAGGAGCTGAGGGAAGCTCCAGATAAGAAGACAGAAAGGCTGAAAGGGAGCCTAGGGTGTAAAGTAAAGAGGTAACTGTATAAGCTTGATGAGGCTAATTGGGACTGGCTGCAGCAAGCCAAAAAGTAAAGGCTGGGAATCTCTCTTAAGTGAGAGAAAGCTGCATTGATTATTGAAAGTGTCTAAATGTGATTGCAAAAGAAGAATGGTAAAGTGGCTAAGAAAGCCTTAAAGGGAGTAAATGTGACTGGAGAAGAATGCTTGAAGGGACTGGGAAAAGTCTGGAGATTCTGTAAAAGGGAAACGGTATAAATAGGAAAACAAAAGTTTGCAATAGGCAGAAGGAAGCCTTGATAGGAAGCACTGAGAAACAGAAAGTAGGAAATGTGGTGTTGTGATGGAAACTGTGTAAAATGTGTTGAGATGTGAAGAAAAAATATACATTGGTTGAAGTAAGCCTAAATGTGGAATGCTATAGTAAAATGTGGAATGTGATGGTAACAATGTATGGGTCTGTAACCCCTGGGACAGGGAGGATGATGATGTTGGTTATTGTGTAAAGCACCTACCTGCTATGGTCAAGAGGGTTCCAGGGAGGGATATTTGGAAAGGTTGGGTGGGCCTGTATCCCAATCCCAATAGAGGTGATTAGAATGTGAGCCAGGGGGAGGATGGCCTCCCTGCCAAGGGAAAAATAACGTTGGCTGCAGAGACCCCTGACTAAAGATTAGGCATGGGCGAACAGATCGCGGTTCGTGTTTGGCCGTTCGGTTCGGCCGCGGTCGGTTCGTGTGTTCGTTTGGCGGTTCGGTTCGGCCGCGTTCGGTTCGTGTGTTCGTGTTCGGTCGTTCGGTCGTACCTCGCGTTCGTGTTCGCCCGTTCGGTTTGGTGGCGTTCGTGTTCGGCCGTTCGTGTTCGGTTGTTCGGGCAGGTCGTACGTTCGTGTTTGGACGTTCGGTTCGTTCGCCATCGGGTTGTGTGTTCGTGTTCGGTCATTCGGTGTTCAGGTGGTTCGCGCGTTCGCGTTCGGCCGGAAATATCGCGGGAAGCCGTAAAATTGGCGTCGCACCGGAAATTCGTGTGCGTGTGCGTGAGTGAGGCGAGAGGGTGTGTGTTTGTTTCGGTGGCTGCTTGTGTAGTGTGTTTTGG
>QEPC01013002.1:1681596-1713741 GCA_003113815.1 Sphenodon punctatus | reverse complement strand
CTCCTAGCTGAGTCAAATGACTTCCCCCTCCCTGCTACATTTGGCCTTCCAGTGACCTGACAGAAGACCATGTTTTAGCCACCCGAACACAACTGAACGCGATTCGAATTGAACAAACTGTTCGGCCATTTCATCGTTCGGTGTTCGGTTCCATTCGGTGTGTTCTCCATTTTCGTCGTTCGGTGTTCGGTTCCATTTGGTGTGTTCGCCATTTCGGTATTCGGTGTTCGGTCCATTCGGTGTGTTCGTGTTCGTGTTCGGTTGTCCGAACAGGCCAAGTTCGGGCCGAACACCGAACTACCGAATCGCGTTCGCCCATCCCTACTAAAGATTGTATGCTAGGTGGAGGAGGGTCCCTGGCATGGAACATAAATGTGGGAAATTTGGCTGAATGGAAGCCTGTCTAGTATATCTAAGCAGAGCACTGGGACTCAGTCGCCACATTGTGCCCAGGGGGACTTGAATGCCAAAGGGGGTGGGTGGGTTGTGCAGATGAGCCAGCTACCAACAGGAAAAAATGTTGAAGTGCAAAGCTAGTGGGGACAAAAGAGCTGGCTACTAATAGGAAAATACTAAAGAATTGACTGGGAGTGGGACTCGGCCATCATGCTATGCCTAGATAGTAAAGAAACGGGTAATGTTAAAATGCTATATGGCTGGGTGGAGGGTTGTTCCCCAGACCCATTACAAGAAAGGTAGCAGGGTGGGAGACGACTGAACAGGCTACCAAGACTAACGTATGTATGTATGTACCAGGTGGTAAAAAGACCGACCAAGTAAATCCCGGTGGTACAGGCTGGCTGTGAGTGGTGATGGGAGGCCAGAGGGGATGTTAAAGCCCAATTAAGGGTGCTAGACGCTGATGCTGAGTAAAGTGTGAAATTATGTATGCTAATGTTGAGATGAAGTGGATTAAGATTGGAATTGTGCTGATGAATTGTCTGAAAATTGTAATAAGATAGAAGAGCTGCACCCTCCATTTGTGCTGTCTCTGGAAAGGGGGAACGTAGTGAGGAGAAGCATGAGAAAGCTGCTGTGCCTTTAAGAGAGAGTGGGGCTGGAGCCATGCCCACTCTGAGGGATAAAGCCACAGGTACCAGGAAGTAAGAAGTAGGAAGCTGTCTGGAGCTCGAAGAGGCGACATCTATGCTGGAGAGGCCTGACTGGGAGCCTGAAGACTGAGAAGCTCGAGTGCGAGTTGTCTAAGAGCCAGCCAGAGGATTGATGCCTGGCTAGGCCTGTGGCTATTGAGAACTGTGTGAGATTGGCCAGAGGTTTGCTGCCTGGCCTGGAGAACAGACTGTGTTATATAAATGCTAACTTCCAGAACGACTGCATAATTGGTACAGATCCTGAAAGCACCCTGGCAAGCCCATACCTGCACAGTGTTCATTAATTATTATTATTATTATAAACATTTATATAGCACCAGTAGTGTGACCTGGTGCTGTACAGAACATAGAAACAGACACGGTCCCTGCCTGAGGCTTACAATCTAAAGACAAGGAGGGGGAGACAGGGAGAGGGGACAGTGGGAGAGACAGGGAAGAAGACCAACAAACATTCAAGCGGATGTGAAGTCTCAGGTGCGTGTGCTTGGGCTTGGTTACAGTCAGGTTGCAGCAGTCTGCAGAGGAGGGCAGACAGTAGGTATCTGGGAACAACTAGCAGGTATTGGGAAAGGCGGCGAGGAAAAGGTGGGTCTTGAGGAGGGATTTGAAGGAGCGGAGGGAGGGGGCAAGGCGGATGTGGGTAGGGAGGAAGTTCCAGGCATGGGGGGCAGCGAGGGAGACGGGTCAAAGACAGTTAGGTGAGCAGGAGAAACGAGGAAGAGTGAGGGAGGGGACAGAGGATGAGCGGAGAGCGCATGCAGGAGTGCGTAGGGAGAGTAGGTCTAAGAGGTAAGGGGGAGCTTGGTTGTGGAGTATTTTGAACGTGAATTCCAGGAGTTGAAACAGGACACGTTCAGGAAGGGGGAGCCAGTGAAGAGAGAATAGGAGAGGCTGCACATGGTCGACGTGATGGGCAGAGTGAATGACCTTGGCAGCAGAGTTTTGGATTGCGATAAGGGGGGGACAGGTGAGAGCGAGGTCAGCAAGGAGGAGGTTGCAGTAATCGAGGCGAGAGATAACCATGGGATGAACAAGGGTTTTGGCCGAGGTAGAGAGAAAGGGGCGGATCCGAGCAATGTTATGGAGGGCGAATCGGCAGGATTTGGCAACAGAGTCAATGTAAGGTTTAAAAGAGAGGTGCGTGTCGAAGATGAAGCCCAAGCTACGGGCTTGGAGAACAGGATGGATGGTGACTCCATCGATGCAGATGGGCAGGTTAGAGGGAGAGAAAGAGGAGGGAGGAAAAATGAGGAGCTCAGTCTTCGTAATGTTGAGGTTTTATGCAGCTTCTATATTGTAGGTGAACAGTAACTGTTGATAGCGGGGAGATGCAGGAAGAGGGGCTAGACAAAGGTTCTATAGAGCTTCTGAAAATCGGAGGGCGTCACCTCCCATGAGACCTCCTTTCTAGCACATGTCTGCCCCCGGCAAGGTGTGAGACCTATTAGGATGATCCGCCCCCGGAGGCTGATGGACCCGGTGCGGTTTCTAGGTGCTCTGGGGGACTTACCTCTGACCTTGATTACCATCTCATCGATGACCTCGTCAAGCTATGGAACATCTTGCTGATGGAGACCATTGATCAAACGGCTCCCAGGCATCCATTGCCCACGCGGTGGCCCCGCAAGCCTCTTTGGTTCTCTGAGGAGCTGCGGGTCATTAAGCAAGAAGGGCAACGGTTGGAGCGATGGTGGCATCGATCTCATACTGAAGCTGACAGATTGCGACATAGAGCTAGTTTACGAGCCTATGCCATGGCTATGTGGATAGCAAAGAGGGAGTTCTTTGCTGCACTCATAGCACCCGCAAAATCCTGTCCAGCTGAGTTGTTCCAGGTGGTGCAGGGGCTGGTCAGTCCGGCATCCCTCAACCCGGGGGTTGAGTCATCATCCACCCGCTGTGACCTACTTGCGGATTATTTTGTGAATAAAATTGCCCGGATTCACCACAACCTTGATGCCGCACTTAGTGCAGCGGAGGAGGTAGAGGGTGTAGAAGCCCTGACTTGTCCGTTTTTGTGGGATCACTTTCAGTCGGTGACACCCGCTGACATGGTGGGGGTGCTTGGGGCTGTTCGAGCCACCTCTTGTGAATTAGATCTGTGCCCATCTTGACTGATTAAGAGCTGCTGGGAGACATTGGGGCTGTTGCTGGTTGGGGTGGTCAACGCCTCCCTGCGGGAGGGCAGAGTGCCAAGCTGTCTCAAAGAGGTGGTGGTGTGGCCTCTGCTCCAGAAACCATCGCTTGACACTGACTCCCCTGCCAGCTACCGGCCTGTCTCTAACCTTTCCTTTTTTAGGGAAGGTTATTGAACGAGTAGTGGCTCAGCAGCATCTTGACCACATTGGTTATCTTGATCCTTTGCAGTCTGACTTTCATCTGGGTCATGGCACTGAGACAGCACTTGTGGCCCTGGTGGATGACCTTCGCCAAGAAAAGGACTGGGGTCGATTGACCCTATTGGTCTTATTAGATCTATCGGCAGCATTTGATACCGTTAACTACGAGATGTTGGTGATGCACCTGCAGGACAGTGCAGGAGTGGGTGGGATTGTTCTTGAATGGTTCCACTCATTCCTGACTGGGAGAACTCAGCGGGTGGTACTCGGTGATTCCTTTTCATCTTACCGAGACCTCCCGTGTGGGGTCCCGCAGGGTTCGGTTTTGTCCCCTCTCCTGTTCTACCTGTATATGCAGCCCTTCGGTGAGGTGATTAGAGTTCGGGGTGAGGTGTCATCAATATGCTGATGACACCCAATTGTACCTCTCATTTTCAACCGACCCAGGTCTGGCTGTCTCGGTGCTTGCCCAGTGTTTGGCAGCTGTGGGGACTGGATGAGGGCTAACCAACTGCAACTGAATCCTGACAAGATGGAGGTGATGCTAGTTGGTAGGTCGGCGGAGGTGACAGCTCCATTGATTGATGGAGTCTGCCCTCCACTGATGTTCCAGGTGCGGAATCTGGGGTTGCTCCTCGATGCGCAGCTCTGCCTGGATCTCCAGGTGGAGGCTGTGGCGAGGAGTGCCTTCCGCCAATTACATCTGGTGTGGCGGCTTCGACCGCTGGTTTCGGTTCTGGATCTGGCCACGATCATCCATGCTTTTATTCACTCTAGGTTAGACTACTGCAACGTGCTCTACGTAGGGTTACCTATGGTGACGGCTCGGAAGCTGCAGCTGGAGCAGAATGCGGCGACCCAGCTCCTGGTGGGGCTGGGCCACTGGGAGCACATTACACCAGTGCTCTGATCTCTGCACTGGCTGCCAATAGTCTTCCAGGCCCGATTCAAAGTGTTGGTCTTAACCTGTAAAGTCTTGCACGGTCTGGGCCCTGCTTATTTGCGAGACCGCCTCACTCCCCGGGTTCTAGATCTGCCCCTGCGGTTGTCCGGGGGCACCTTGTGGGAGGTCCCCCAGATTCTTCGGGGGACCACACAAGAAGGTGTTCTTGGTGGCTGTGCCTCACCTCTGGAATTCCCTCCCGGTGGGGGCACGGCTGGCCCAGGACCTCCCAGCCTTCCGTAGGAACTGCAAAACCTGGCTGTTCTGTCAGGCATTTGGTGAGGGAGAAGGTTGGGATGGGGGTGGGGAGGGTGGTATGGGGGTTTATTTTTATGGTTGTATTGTTTTTATTATATTGTTAGTCGCTCTGGGCCACCTGAGGCGGGAAGAGAGCAGGGTATAAATCTTGTAAGTAAATAAGTTGCCTATGCAATATATTAAGAGGGTGTCTGTCTTGGTGTCTGATGGAGACGGACCTTTTCCAAGATAAATTTAAGGCTAAATAGAACTGGCATGTAAGGAGATGATATCCTCACAAGGATGAGTGGAAAGAAACTGTTGGGGGACTGTACTTGGTATGTCTTTATGAACATTAGCAGATGGGCAGTTTGCTCCCTGGGCAAAATGCTGCTTTAGCACCTTGTTAAATCCTTGTTGCTGTGGGAAAAGACATGCACAACTGCAGAGTTTCGGTACTGCTGTGGGTCTCCGTTGCTTCATTTCTAGTCTCGCTGCTTCATTTCTTTATCATCCACTCCTTAATTAACCTCTCCTGGTGCCATGTGGGTTCTGTGCTAGCATGGGCCACTCTGAGTGCGGTGGCCCACAATCCTTTGTCTAGAACGTCCCTGGTAGGTTTTTTTCCTTTTGGACAGATGTCTGCAATTCCTAAGCGTACCTCAGTATGTTGACTCACTTCTGGAGACGAACTTCACATTTGCTCTTCACCAAAAAATTCATCATGGATTGAAGTCTCAAACAGAATTTGTGGGCCTGATATTCAGAATTGCTGTACACTCCAGCACTTCTGATAAGCAGCTCCTTACTATCCTGGTTGGACATCCAAAAGATTGGGAAATCCACAATTAGTGAATGATTTTACAGTAGTAAAACCTTTTCCTCCCAGCCCAAGAAGAATGAGTGTAAATAACCAATCCAGTTAGAATTCACTTGGAAAATCGAATGAATTAATGAATACATTAAAAAAGCTCCAACATAGTTCTTAAAGAGAGAGTAGAGCATGTTACGTTTCTGATTTAGGGCAAATTTGCACAGTGCAAAGCCCTAATAACGTTATAATTTTATTTTTAAGCATGCTTTGATGTGTGGGTTGCCTAATTGCCTCTCCCACTCTCAATACCGTACATAGGTGTAAGAAGTAAACAGAACAATGTTTGGATGAAAAATTACAGATCCACCTACTCCCTCCCCCAGGTTGCAGAAATGCTATTTCTTTAGCACTGGTAGGTAGAACTAGTTATTCTATTAATCTTAGCTTCAGTGTGTGTGTTGCCCTGCCCTCTATTGGATGAAGTGTTCATTATTTCACATTTGCCTTCCCCAAAAGAAACTAAAAAGACAAGCCTGTCTTCTACTGCCAGCTTATCGAGATGACCCATTAGCTAAAGCTATGATGCTGGTATGGAGAAGATGGGCAGTGTGGTCCTCAAGCACCCACTCCAATGGGACTTGGGCTGGCAGGCAGGGCTACTGCCAAGGGATGCTGAGAATCCATTCTCTTTCATGGGGCTCCACAAACTCGAAGATGGAAGTGGGATGTTGAGACAGACTCCCTGATCCTCAGCTTTCCAAGTTGCAAAAATGAGTCTGGCCGAAGCGTGAGGTGAAGTTTAATCAAGGACCTGTGCTCACTGCATTTTTCCCTTTGGCTGCAATGGGGAAAATGCAGTGAACGTGGGTCCCTGAGCTTAATGTAGTAAGCTTGTAATATTAATAATAAATTTAAAAATTGATGGCATTGAGGGGAAAGTGTTATGGAAGTGTGAGGTATTATTAATATAAAATATTGCCTTGTATATAGGATGAGCCAGCTAACTGCTAGTTATAAATTTCAGCCAATAATTTAGAACAAAACAATGATTATTTTGAAACAAACAACTCCCCTTCAGTTAATTCCCTTATTTGTACTCTGGAACCGATGAGACTGCCACAATCCACACGGTGTGTTGAAGTCCTCATTTGGGTCTGAGATAACCAAAATACAATATTAAGTCATATAGGTCAATTATTGTAATTATCATAATTAAGGCAGACCGAGAGCTCCCCTTTGATTAGCTATGTCTGAACAGTCTTGTTAGTAAGTTTATAAAAGAATAATTGTATTAAATTTGACCAATAAAATCTACTTTCATAAAGAAGGTTTAGTTGTACTTAAACTGAGGGGTGTGAAAAAGGGCACAGCGTGTGACTCCCTAGCTCCACTCTGCACAAGCTGGAGAATTCCCCAAATCATGCCCATATCTGTAATATAAATTTTGTTTGTTGTAGACACCAATCAAAATTCATGTTCCAGATGTGGCCAGTCTGGCATCATTTTGATATTCCTCAGGCTCAGCCACTCTGGGTGGATTTTTTTAGATGGACGGAGTCTGCCAGCCCCTGAAGCTGCTCCAGGGGCCTACTCCCACATCCACCTGTTCCCAGCTCCACCTCAGTCTGCAACAGATGGATTGGCAGTGTCCTAGGCTGCAGTACACCTGAACCACAGAGTTGCAGAGGGGTGGGGGAAAGGGGCGCTGTGCAAGCAGATGACAGACTGCCGGTCTGTCTAATGTAGACCTGGGCGTATCTACTCCAGTGGCCCACCCCTGCGTCCACCCGTCTCCAGCTTGACCTGGGTCCGCAATAGACAAACCAGCAGCGTCCCCTGTGCAGTGCCCCCCCTACACACTATAGAGCTGCGGACGCTTACCTGATGCTCTAGGCTGGTGCCCACAATCCCATGGTACTGACTGGGGCAAAGGATAGATGGGTGCAGAGCTGCAGCATGGGTCTGCCAGGTTTGGCTGGCCTGCTCCATGTGGCATGCTCCTGGATGTTCAGGAGTGCCACTGGCAGGGGCTGCCCTGGAGTAGCTGCAGCCTGCCCCACTTTTTCAACATCTGGTGAGTGCCCTTTAGATGGACCAGCCAACCCAGGAGTGATGGGGGAACCTCTGGAGCTACTGTCCGTCTGTTTGCACCCTCTGAACTAGGGAAATTACAGTTGTAGCTGCAATAGAAGTGCAGGGGCAGGGAAGAGGAGGTAAAAGAGCAAGGGGGAGCCAAGGGATGAGAAAAAGGACAAGGGCAGGGTGGCAAGTAAAAGAAAGGAGCTAAGTATATGTAGGTGTGAGAAGCAGGACATCAAAAGGATAAAAGGTGGGGGACCAGGTTTAAAAAGATTGAGAACCACTAGCGTAGAGCCTCGGAGCCAACACTTTATATCACGCCCCGCCCTCTCAGCGTCAGGATCTGGGCCTTAAACATGCACCCTTAAGGGTCCTAGAGCAGTGCTTGGCTGAACCCGGTCCTGTACACCCCATCCAACTTGTCTCAGACCCTGTCGCACCTTCCTAGTTGGCTGCCAGCCACGATATAAGCCTGGCTGGTGGCAACAGGAAGCTGGGCAAAGCAACCCATTTCCCATCTTTTTCTGTGTGTCCTAGCTCCTATTTCTTGCCCTTGTCTTGCCTCCTTGCTCCTTCTGCTCTGCTACCAGCCCTGACTCTGCCATTGACTCCAGCCCTACCTTTTTTCCCCTAGTCCTGGCCGTGGTCCTGCCTCTGAGCCACAATCCCAGTTGTCCATCTATGTCCCATACACCTGTCATTCCATAACCTTTACATGCAGGAGGGCACAGGTCCTTATTAGCAGAGTTGCTAGTTTTCTCTGCCAGGGAGTTTTTGCAAGTGGTAATTTCCCAGAAAAACCTGATTATTATTAGTCTTCCATGCTTCCCCAGAGAAAAACATGGAATTCCAGTATTTTTCTGGGAAATTTCTGCCTGCAAAAACTCACTGGTAGAGAAAATTAGGAAT
Organism: Sphenodon punctatus; assembly: GCA_003113815.1. NCBI lineage: Eukaryota > Metazoa > Chordata > Lepidosauria > Sphenodontia > Sphenodontidae > Sphenodon > Sphenodon punctatus. The sequence continues at coordinate 1,705,308 of QEPC01013002.1, read as the reverse complement.
CCTGTTTATTAGCTAAGTATCTGCCTTACTGTGTTTCTTGGAGAATGGCTGTATCCTATCACAGCCACAAGAGGCTGTTGATGCGACTTCCTTTATACACAAGTATATGTTTCCACTTTTTGATGCAACCCACATTTCAATATGAGATTAAATCTCAGACAGAAATGTGGGTTGCATCAAAAAGTGTTCTGGGGAAAAGAGCATATTCCTGTGAAAAATCTTTTAATTCGGCTCTACTCTACCTTTTAAGGATCTTTATTCACTGCACGTGAAACTGCCAAGTCTTTTTAAAAAATAAATTATGAAACCTTTTATTCAGGAAATCCCTCTCTCTAAAGCCTTCGCAATCCTCTTCCTAAAATATATTAGGATTAGTTTTTTCATTGCATGTTTGGCTTTGGTCAACATTCACCTAAAGGAAATTTTGATAATTCTTTCAAAAGAAGATCATGTGGCCAATCCAATGTCTGCGTGCATTCAGTACATGCAATTTACGTACTGAGTGTGTGCAATGCACACGTGTAGTACGGCATGCGTGGTGTATGTATGTATGCACACCTTTGATGGGGGCCCGCAAGTTTGTTGTTTGCTAAATCATTTAAGGGGAAATCCTTGTCTCTTTGCATGGACAGACAGATACCATAGACCATTAATTGTCCAATTATGGCTAAAACGACTTTGGGTGCTTTCAGATGGATGGCGCCGACGGCTCTGCTCCACCTTCCAGCTGGTGGCCTGACTGTAAAGGTGGGCTGCTAGAGATGCAGGAGGAGCAAGAGGTGGAGCAGGCTCCAGTCCTGCTGCTTGCGGTGCTTCAGAACGTTCCAGAGCACCATCAATAGAGCAAGCTTCTCAAACTTTGGGCAACAGCTGGAGGTGGAGCTGAAATTGCAGTCTGTCTCCTTGGCGGATGGTTGCTGCAGCTCCCCTCTTGGCAGGGGTTGCACTGGACAACGCCACAAAGCTGTGGACGACAGCCTAGTGCTGAGCGATTCCCCTGCAGCGTTATGGTGTGGGGGATGGGGGGCACCACATGGGTGGATTGCGGGCTGCGGCAGTTGCTAGATCTGTGTAAACCCGGCACAAGCGGGGTTGCATGTAGGGGACATGGGGCTGGTCACCCGCAGAGCAGGTTCGGGGATGACTAGCGCTGGGTCCATCTAAAGACCCCCAATGAGGGCAAGGGTATCAGAATTTGTCTCTTACAAATAACACTTTATCTAAAAGAAGCAATACATCTAAACCTACATTCTCACTGCCCTGGCTCTCAAAATTATTTTAGAAGGGCATTCTTTCGGATCCTGATCATAGCAGGTACTATGAACTTCCTGAGAGATGCTAAAACACAAAAGGCACTCAGTACATCGGAGGCAATCCTCTAATACATCATTAGGCTGGACTCTGAATGCTGAATAATTGAAGTAATTTTTTCCCCCCAGACAAACATAAGTGAGGGAGGAAAGTTGAATGATCAAAGCATTGCCTTGGTTTCTGCTGGGGAGGGGTGGGGGATTCAGTCTGGGAAAAGTCACCACACAAAGATCCTTTTCCACATTAGTGAAAGCTTCAGAAGCATAATCTAAGTGTCAGGAAGTAAGGAGCAAATATTTATTTATTTAATATCCCACCCCCTTTGTGAGTCAGGCACCTCAGGGCCGCTAACAACAATATAAAAACATACACAAACCTAAAAAAACAACTAAATCTAGGGCTAAATTACTAAAAAAAAGAACCCCCCCCCCTTCTTTCCATGCTCCCTATAAGAGAAACCCAGGGGACCTCAAGGAGTTTGCCCCGGACGGACTGCAGGGGCCACTCTAGAACAAGGGGTGTGAGGCGGTCTTGCAGGTAAGTGGAGCCTAGACCGTATAGGACTTTATAGGTTAAAACTAACACCTTGAATCGGGCCCGGAAGACAATAGGCAGCCAGTGCAGAGCGTGGACCACAGGTGTAATATGCTCTTGGCGCCCATCCCTGTAAGGAGACGGCTGCAGTGTTCTGCACCAGTTGCAGTCTCCGAACCGTCACCAAGGGTAGCCTCATGTAGAGGGCATTGCAGTAATCCAGTCTTGAGGTAACAAAGGCATGGATGATGGTGACCATTTCTGAGTCCAAGATATACGGCCAAAACTGCCGTATCAGATGTAATTGACAAAAAGTGCTCCTCGCCACAGTCACCTCCTGGGCCTCCAGGCGGAGCTGGGAGTCATGGAGCAATCCCAGACTTTGAACCTGCGAGACCAGGGAGGGATGGACCCCATCAATGATGGGGGCCACAAACTCTCTGGTCCCTTCACCCACCAGCATCACCTCCATCTTGTCAGGATTCAGCTTCAGACTGCTCGCCCTCATTCAGTCTCCCACAGCTGCCAAACACCAAGTAAGCACTGAGACTGATGAGTCTGGGTCGGATGAAAAAGAGAGGTAGTTGAGTGTCGTCGGCATATTGATGGCACTGTAAGCCAAATCCCCTCACGACCTTGTCCAGCAGCTGCATATACATGTTGAACAGAAGAGGGAATGGAACCTTGTGGGACCCTACCCATGAGGTCCTGGGGGGATGATAAATGCTCTCCTCCCCCCCTCCACTGGTTTCTTCCGGAAAGAGTGGAACCACTCAAGAATGGTGCCACCCACCCTTGCCCGGTCCAGCAAGTGAGTCATCAACATCTTGTGGTCAACCATGTCAAAGGCTGCTGATAGATCTAATATAATCAGTAAAGTGGATCAACCCTGATCCAACTCCCGGCAAAGGTCGTTGACCAGGGCCACCAATGCAGTCTCCGTGCCATAACCCGGGCGACAGCCAGACTGCAAAGGATCTAAAAAACTGATGCAGTCCATGTGCCCCTGCAGCTGTTGGGTCACCAACCGCTCAATAACCTCAATATGAAACTTGGACAGAATGGAAGCATGCAAAAAGCAGTAAACAGGTGGAATAAAATTGAAGCATTCCCTTCTTGCCTTCATGGGTGTCAGAAGAAGTGGGGCAGAAGGATCAAATCTTCCCATGACCTTGGGCTAGTTCCCTCCTTAATTTTGGCTCCTCGCAAACTCTGGGGACAACATGGGTTTGCGTGGGATTGTTACACTCAAGCTTGACATATGTGAGATACGTTTAACATATTGGCTATAGTCTGGTAGGGATGGGCGAACAGATCGTGGTTCGAGTTCGGCCATTCGGTTCGGCTGCGTTCGTTTCGTCCGTTCGTTTCGCCCATTCGGTTTGGTTCGAATGTTCGGCCGTTCGGTGGTTCGGATCGAACGTTGAGTTCGGATTCGGGATTCGGTTCGGTCGGGATAGGTTCGGTCTTTAGTTCGGTGCAATCGGGAACTGAAAATGACATTTAGTTTTTGAAATAAAAGGAAAAAACTAAAAAACATATTTCTGGCCATAACATTTTTGTTTCTTATTACTTTTTGATGATATTTAGGGAGATTGTACCCCCCAATGGAGCGCACCAAGTAGACCAACATTCGGAACGATTAGATAAAGGAAACTGATTTCAGAAGCAATTGAATATTGTGATTTTAAGAAAAGCTCCATACACATTCATGACTACAACTTCTTTATCTTGCATCCAATGTTCATGAAACTTGTGCATATTACATCCCTCTATATGCTTAATATTTCTGCCAATTTTAGGAAAGAGTGGATAAAGGGTCCCAAGGGTATAAGACATTAACCTGAAAATACATTTCCAGCTGTTACATTTTGATATTCCATTCTGTTTACAGGATATTTGACAGGAATGTATCAAATACCGTTCCTGCTATTTCAGCAAATGTACAGGAGATTTTGATAAAGGGAACCACTTCTGTTGGCCAATTTGCATCACAAACCGATCTTATACCACAGTGACATAAGAGAATCCCAGGCATAGGCCCCTTCTCTACATTTGTTGTACAGGCATATAAAATTGAGACCCTTTATAATATCTCTCTGATATTTGGCAGAGATGATCATGAAAGTGAAATATATAGTCCTGCCAAATTTCATGTACACTGGTTGGACTACAAAGATGTTATAATCAGACATACATTTATTTGTTAATTGCTTATACCACCAAGACCTTTTGTCCAATCCTTCTGAAATTTGGCAAAGATAGTTACTATGGGAAGGGGTATAAACTTAACATGTTTCACCTACATTAGATGTGAGGCAAAGAAGTTACAGCTAAGAATGTATATGTAGAATATTGCAAAATACAATAATGCAACTGCTTCTAAAATCGGATTCCTTTATCCAATTGTTTTGATATTTGGTGCACATAATGAGTTCTATTGAAGGTAGAGGCACCCCAAATTTCAGCCACATAGCTTAAAAAACAAAAAAGTTACAGCCGATAATGTGTTTTCCATTGAAACCAATGGAAATTCAATTCCGAACTCACCGAACGCATCCGAACCGAACGTTCGAATTCGAGTTCGGTTCGACCGTTCGGTTCGGTTGACCGAACTATTCGAGTTCGGTCCGAACTCCGAACCGCGTTCGCCCATCCCTATAGTCTGGACATATTGGCTTTAGTTTGGACATAAAGGCCTGGACATATTTGGCTTTCTGATAGCTTTTCCCCTGCTCAGCTTTTAACCTTGTTAGTGAAATTTCAGTAAAATATGAGTTCACATTTAGGGAAGTAAAGGCACACAGCTGATGAAACATTCCCATTGCATAATTGGGTTGCAAGATTTAGGTTAAAGTAGCTCAGAAAAAGGATATTTCATGGGTGGGGGCAACGACTTTAGTTCCTCAGTATCTTAACCACAAAAGTTGTCAACACATTTATAATTTTATGTGTGCGTCAATTCCTTTTAAACAAGCTATTGGCAGTTATTAATATATGAATCACTTAGCCTGAGTGTCTCTTCCTTGCGCTTGTATGGCTGGGTAACTATGCTAGTTTTAAGTTTATTACTTTAACTTTTGTACTTAGAACAATCTTAAGTTTTAACTTTAATTATAACTATGTGACATGTACCTTTTTAAGTACACGTATAAACCACCTATCAAGGTTTTACTCTGTTTTGGGATTTTGTCCCCATAGTGAATGCTTTTACTATGTTTTCATAAATATTTTCAATTATATTCTTATTACTAATTATGTTTCTTTTATTTAGTCATTTCAATCTCTCTGGGTATTTTCATAAATTAGCTATTTGCCCAGGTTCTCAACCTGCATAATTATCTATCAATTAGGAAAAGGATCCAATAAATTAATAATCAAATCCATATTAGACTAAAACCTGGAAACAGGATGAAATTAAGGAGGCGACTACCCTGTTAGAGTTGCCAGCTCTTGCAGCTTTGACCCGATATTCTCATAGGCCAAAATGGGAGTGTTGGAGCCAAAATCATGAGGTGGCAATTCTACCTCTCTGGATTTTACCGAGAGTTGCCACATTTTGATACATTGGGTGTTAACACACAGGCTAGGAGCGCACCGGACCCCCGAGTTGCTCCATGGTTCCTCTTCCCCCCGCCCCTCCAAATCTCACATAGGCTCTGCAAGGATCCCAGCAGATGGGCTGGCAGTTTCTCTGACCAGTCCACCCACGCACTACCTCCACCACAGAGTTGCTCTAGGCTGTGACTACAACTCTATCATGGAGAACATGGCCTGCACTGTGCACACACCCCAACCCCGCAATCAGATGGGAGGCAATCCCAAGGAAGCCGAGTTACTGCGATTTTGGTCGGTTATCCCGCACGGGGTGCCCTGTGTTTCTGGGGTTGATGCCCTGTAAAGCTACCCCAGCCTAAACCCGGGCAAACATCTGGCAGCCGCCCTTCATACAGGCAGATAAATCTGGGGAAAGGGGAGCCAATGTGGGGCTCTGTCGTGTGTGATAATACCCATCATCTCCAGGCTCTGGCTGAAGCGCCTATATCCCTGGATTAGTCAGGGGTTGCCACTAGAATGTTTCAGGGGTGTGTGGCCATGTCAGAAAGGGGCAGAGAAAAGGGCTCTTCTGTAGCCTTGGTGATGCAAGTTCACCCATTGTGGAGCATTATGAGTCTCCAAAAGGTTGTGAGCAGAACATTGGAAAGGGCTGGGAAAGTTTCTTTACCACCCTTTCTGCCATAGTCCCACCCTTTTTTGGGGTGCCACTCTGCTCCACACATCCTCTGGATTTCCTGAAAACTGGATGAGTGGGTGCACCTAGTGCTATTTTGGAAAGCCAGGCATAGACCTTTTGACAGCATCAGAGGGGTGGAACTGGCCTCCTTCTCTGGACTTTTCTTGTCCTGCTGTTTGTCCTAGTAGTTGTACGGTACAACATGACAACCAGTATGCTAACATAGTAAAGGGCATAAATTTGGTGCAGCCTGGTGCTTTCATTTTATCTTGTAAATGCAAATGTTCTTCTGTTTTAGTTATCTAAAGGAAAAACAACTCAGGTCTGAGTTCAGCATAAATCTAGTTCAACCATCAGAGTAAACCTGATCCATTCTCACTAGAAAATCAGAAATAATAAACAGAAAATAATAACGGCAGCAGCACAGCAAACATCAAAGAAAGGCTATGTACTGGAAAGAAGGCAACATTATTGAAAAGGGAGTACAACAGAAAGCATGGAAGCTGGGCAGAAAGGTGAACCTTGTTTCCCCAGCTGCCTGAGTCTTGTGCACAGTTTAAATGACAGACTTTTCAGCTCTCTGAATTTCAATTAGACTGTGCCAATGGGCAAGAGGGGAAGGGAATTTTAATGATCCAGGATCAGGCATATGGTAGGAACTGAATAGTTTTCAATTATTCATAGAGCAGACTGGGGTAAAAAAAATAGATTGTTTGTTTAGGTTATACCACATTAAACACTTACTTTGAATATGGTGATTAAAAAGGCCAAATGGAGGTATTATTTAGTACTTAAGGGATTACCGTCTTCCCCACTTATTGTTCATGCTTAGGCAATGCTAGTTTGATTGTGATATACCAGCATCTAACGGCATATAGGTAAGTTATTATAATGGCTCCTTGTTGTACGAACAAACTCCTCATGTATTGTCAGGGGTGGGGGCAAACAGTGGCATTTCTTTTTACCTGCACCCTGGTGTCCACTCTGTGTTTAATATCAGATCATTTTAGCTTATGATTCATGTCATGAATTAAGAGGGAGAAGATAAAGGATCATGCAGCTCTCTCCTGCTTTTTGATAATTTATTTTAATTTCACAGCATTTGCCATCAGTGGAGTCACCACACTCCATAGTGGGTTGGTGGGGGAGGAGGGGTGACAAAGGTGACACGTTTTTGCTAGAGACTGGAATACAGAGGACAGGCACAGCCCTTTCCTCATCTGTAATTTTGGCCCTCATGAAAACTCTCTTGCAATATTGTGCTGGGTCCAGGGTGAACTCATAGCACAGGCTCCTAGTCCAGCTGACATAATGAAGGACCAGCTGTGTTCCCTGGCCCTGGAACCTCAGGCTTTCAGCCCTTCTAGGCCCACTGTTCCCGGTCCCTGGGATTCCAGCTTTCAACTCTTCTAGGTAAGCGGGGAGGAATGTTGCTTGTATTTTACCAAGGCTTCTGTCTCGCTGGGGTAAATCAGTCTCTCCAGACCTCACTCTTTCAGATTATATAAATAACCCAAACATCTATCATTTAGCTCGACATTTTCCGCATGGCTATGGTATTACGCGTGATTTGGACCACTGCGGCTTGGTAACACATAGCCATTCCTCCCCCTTTGGACGAAGCTTGCATATGGGGGGGCCAAATGAAGGAGGGATTCCTGTCGTGCCGTGCTTTGCCATCGGAAGGCCGCTAACACTAGTCTAGCGCGTGTCTAGCACGGTTCATCTCCACATTAGCAGGCGTTACGACGATATTAGCCATTGTCCTGCGTTCTTCCAGGCCTCCCATTTCTTCACCTGAGAGGAAACAGAAAATAAAAGCTAGGAGGATGAAAGCCAGCCAGCCAGCCAGCCAGCCGAATAGCGTGGTAGGGGCTGAGCAGCTCCGGGCAGCATGACACTGCTCCTCAGCGCACATGGATCTGACAAGGGGGAAGGCTATATACGGACACCTCCTTCACTGTGTTTATTCTGGAACAGCTCAGGCTGCCGCTGGGGTAAAACAGCAGACCCAGAAAGTGACAACCCTCCCCCCGTGCCAATTTGCGAGCACACGTTGCCGGGGGGGTGTGAGCCGGTGGTCGGGATTGCAGCAGCCTGTCCGACTAGATCAGCGGGAGGGTTGCACTCACAGGGAGCAACAGCTACAGGGGGGAGGAGCCGCCCCGCCCTGAGACGAGTGGTGTGGCAGGCTGGGGGCACCGACGCCCCTGCGCGTCGCCAGTGTACTCTGCTGCTGTGGCGGCGGCCCCAGCGCTGCCCCTTAAGGAGGGGCGGGCAGGGAAGCACAGCAATGCCCCCCCGGCAGGCAGGAACTCGCGGAGAAGCGCCTCCCTTGCTGCAAGTGGCTGCAAAACACCAGCCTCTAGGACCCCGCGGAAATCTCTCTCCCCCACTCCCATCCTCTGCGTTCCCCATGGTCGCTGGCACCCGAGCTGCTGCTGCTGCTGCTGCAACACTAGGGCTCCAGTTCCGAGCGCTCGCGGCGGGTTCTGCGCTACTCAGACCAGTCTATCCGCTCTGCAGCTCCGCCCCCTCTCCCCCCCCCCCGAGCCCAGGGGCAGCGTACCAGCTGCAGCTGCTGCCTGCGCGCGCACACGCTCCCCCCGCCTCGCGCGCTGCTGCTACTTTCCCCTCGCGTGCGCGCCAGGCGCGCCCCCACATCACTCTGGACCAGCTCTTCCTCGCAGCGCTGCTGCTGCAGTCACCCTCCTTAGCTCTCCAAGTTTTCCCAGCCTCAGCATCCTCTCTCTCCCAAGAAGCGCGCAAGGGAGGAAACCCCCCTCACCCCACCAAGTCTTTGCTTCTCCTTTGAGCGCCTCCTGCTTCTCCCAGGTAGGGTCCCCAAAGCTTCTCTTCTCCCGTGGGCTCCTCCTGTGCATCTCTTCCTCCCCATCATTCCTCCCGCTTGAAAAGTGTGAGTTGCTTTGAGGGGGAATGTATAGGGAAGAAGGAAGGGGGGCTTTTGCATTGCCCCCCCTCCCTTCATCCTAGTCAAGACAAGCACCCGACGTTGCATTCGTGAAGCTCCTTTTATCCTGCAACTTTGCACTCCAGTGTGGCTGCCTCCCTTTGGTTTTGGTGCTGTTGTTCTGCCTCTTATTATTGTTTCAAACAGCTGTCAAGCATGCTCAGCATTTGGAAGCATCACCGCTTGGCATTACAGCCCTGTTATTGAACCTCTGTGCAAATGGGCATGAGGATTTTTTGCTGTGGCTTTCTCTGGGGTTCCAGTGTGTTCTAGCCAAACGAGGAAGAATTAAAGAACTGATCTTTTCGTTGTTGTTTCTGCCTTTGTTTTTTTTTTTTGATATGACGGGGGAAAGAAACCTTTGATGCCTCTGCTCACATGCCACTTTTGATTATGCGTTACATGTTAGCCCAACACCAGCTCCTTGCGAAAGATGGTGAGATCCTAAGTTGCTAGGAGGGGAAAGTGCTGCAGAAATCCTCTCCTTTCCAATCTCTTTTTTGAAGTGCCATTTATTTTTCATTGGGTTAAGTGAAAGCATTGCTTGGTGGAGACTGACGCTAGCGCTGAGTGCGTTTGTATTTCTCTTGCATGGTTAGGTCTGGCGAGGAGCAGCTATGAAGAGGAAACTGACGCTTTTCAAGATGCTGTTGGGTCTTCTCTTTTTCTTGGTTTGGGGGCCAACAAGGTGAGAAAAGTGGCTTCTTGGTGCCGATCAACAGAAACACGCTGTGGGTTTTGATCTGCTGATCGTGGGTTTATAGTCAGTGGGCTATAAGACCATTATATGGTGACTGCCACAACCCTCAAACCACATATTATTGATTTCAGTGGAACTGCTGTGGAGTAAGTGGTTTGAGGGTTGCAGCCAGTATATATAAACATATATCTACTAGTTGTGTTGAAATACAATAATTTATGATTTTCAGAAGAAGTGGAGAGACTGGGAGATTGCTGGGGACAATGTAAAGTTAATTACTTGCCTTAAATCCCTCCAAGAGCTAGATGGCATTTTTAGTTTTACCACTACAAGAAAGAAATGCTTTTAAATGCTCTCTGTGTAACATTCTAAACTGTAATGAATTTATTGGACTTAGAATGTCACTGCCAGTCTACGTCATAAGCAAAGCACACAGAAGGACAGCAAATGCCAAATGAGCACTAATTTTAAAAATAAGGTTGCTATATTTGAGTATGGGGTGGACTTGTGGGCAAATCTTTTTTTTTTCCCTTGGTCAACAACAATCAAGACTGATATTTAAGCTTTAAACCTCTAGGTGGAGATAGTCTACAACTTCACAATACCATCTAATAAAACAATAACCTGACTTATTAATCAACTTTTCAGAATGTTGTTTAAAGGGCTGTATTTCTAAAATGATGATGTAACAAAGTAATTTTAAAGCAATTAGTCTTGTATTGCCTATATCCTTTAAACATGAATTATCTAAATCCATTTTACTTGAATTCAGTTTTGACTGCAGTAGGTTTTCTGGTTAAAATTGTTTTTCAAAATGATTAGAGCCTCAAGATTTGTAATGTAAATCTCATGAGCAGCCAAGCACTGATTTCCGTCAATTACTTGCCATATATCTCACAGTGATTAGAATTAAACAATCCTTAAAATATGTGCTATTTTTTACTTAATACTGAGGTATGGTGCAGTATTAGTTGAGTCACAATGGGCCCAATTCTGTCATTCTTACTCACAGGAGTAATCCCTTTGACGTCAAAGGAACAATTTGTGTAATTAAGGATTATTCACATGTGTGACTTACCTTAAAATGGTATAAATTATCTAAACTAGGTTTCTCAGTTGCATCTTGACTTTTAAAACTATTTTATCTTTAAAGTGGTCAAGATGTATATGATTTATACCTGGGAAGTACTGAGGTGTATTTATAAAAAACGTCTTGAAATTTAAAAACCTGTGTGGTAGTTCATTTGTGATGTCTCAGTGTTTAATTTATAAATCAACTGATTATAGGTGGTAAGATGAGAAGTGTCTTGGAAACCACAGACTGCAATAATTTACATTTAAATGCTTCCTCCATGATGATGAATTGTAGAACAAAAGTAAAATCCTGCCTTTGTTAATTTATCAGGGGTATTACTCCCCTTAAAAACTAAAATTGTTAGCTGATTACTGCTTTTGCTTTAGATCTGACAAACTGTACTTCTATAACAATAATTAAGTGAACAGAACAGCATTAATTGTTCATTCAGAATACCATGTGTAATGCAACAGCAAAGGATAATCACACAGAAAATTCCAAAATGTCAGACAAAAATATCTGCAGGTTGTTGAAAACTTGTAATATGTATAGCACGTCCTTCTATACTATCTTGATACTTTCAGCTTGAATTAAAGAAGATAGGATACCGTTCATTTTATACAAATGATGCTTAAAAACTGGTTGCCCAAGAAAATACATCTATAGGAGCAATGACTAAAAGAATACAAGGCCCATGGTTTGAGCTTCCATACCTTGAGGAATGAATCATTGTTCAGCACCAATCTTGGCTGGATAGCAGAACCATATTTCACTGGATTTATTGGAGCTTTCCATGGATTGTTGATCACTGGAAGGGATGAGGTCTTTTTTCCCATGGAAGTTGAAGACAAATTGAAGTGATCTGCAAGCACTCCCTGACAGATTAATTCCCCCAGCTTCTTACCAACCTTGATAACATGGCCAGTTCTGGCAAAACTCTGTGGAAAACTCTCCTCTTTTTTTGGAAAGGACTTGTTTCAAAAGCCTGTTTTAAAGCTACTGCTAATTTTAAAGCTGTCCATGGCTCTCTGGTAGTTTGATGCTTATTAGCCTCATTTTATCCACCCACTATATGCTGATATCACAGGGTTCCCTGAGCATGATCAGTGGAGTTCTTTTTATGTTGGTACTTGGGTCATGTACGTTGCAAACCCTTTGAATATGGAGTCATAGCCAAAGTATCTCTGCAAAGGAGAATGCATGCAGGGGTCTGAGGAGGCGAGAAAAGTCTTCCAGAAACTCCAAGGAGACAATTTTGGGTAATTTTATGATATACCCCAACGCATGGACACTCATTGTCCATGTGGGGGATGTCTCATTTGAATACCGTACATGAGGGGGTGTGCTCCCATGACCCATGTACCGCCCACCCAGTCCATGGAAAATCCGGAGTTCCCCATGTGTGGACTGGGTGGACAGTGCATGGATGGGACAGCCATTCATGGGGCTGCTTGTATGAAGTGCCCCTCCCATTCATGGCGCCCATGCACCCACCCCACACAATGAACGCAGACCTGCCTACCCGTCTCACTTAAAAACACCATTTTGCAACTCAGGATAACCGTCTAAGGGCAAGGAGCCATGGAAGCCCATGGATGATGATTTGGGTTATGCACCTGAAAAACAAAATTTTAATATAAACTCATCTTTACTATAATTTATTACGTACTGAAAATAGAAGCACTTAAACTCTGTTGTGGTTTTTTTTCTCTCCTGTGTCTCTAACCCATAGGCATAGGTTTAAGAATGTGTATATCCACATACTACCCAACTGTTCTTTGTGCTGGGAAAAACTCTTGTATTTACTAGGGGTGTGTATTATGTTTTCGTTATTATGATAATGAAAATGAAAATTGTGATTTTTGTTTTCATTATTGTAATAATGAAAATGACAAATAATAAAAACAAAATTGAAAATGAAATTTTGTTTTTGAAATAATGGAAAAACACTAAAAAATGTATTTCTGGCTATAACGTTTTTGTTTCTTATTAAATCCTGATGAAACCTGAGGAGATTGTACCCCCAGTGGAGGGCACTAGGCATTCCAAATTTTGAAAGGATTGGATAAATCCTTTCAAAAGGATAGAAGCAATTGAATGTTGTGATTTTAAAAAAAAGCTCCATACACATTCCTGGCTACACCTTTTTTTTTTTTTATCTTCCATCCAGTTTGCATGAAACCTAGGAAAATTATGTCCCTCGACTAATGAACCAATCCTGCCAAATTTCAGAAAGATTGGATAAGGTGTCCTGATGTCATAAGCTATTAAATTGAAAATACATTTCTGGCTGTAACATTTTTATATTGCATCCTGTTTACAAATAATTTGGCAGAAATTTATCGCACACCTTCCCTGTTATCTTTGCCAAACTACAGGACAATTTGATAAAGGGACCCAATTTTATAAGCAATTGAAGTTGTCCTCTTGATGATCATTATTCAGACAAATAGCAGCACATGCAGTGCCAGTCAGAAGCAGGCACCTGGCATGGCAGGGGGAGGAAGGCTTTAGGAAGGAGAATGGGGAAGAACCTAACAGACACATTCACTGGCCAATTACTGGATGCCTCTAGCTTTACATGACCAATCGGTGGTGAATTCGAGGCGGGTGTAGGGGGCAGCCCTGAGGCGGGCATAGAAGAGACATAACTGGGACTTTGGGAATAGCATCTCAGCAATCAGGAGCCATAGTTTACACATCCAGGCTGGCCAATTATCATCACAATCGCATCCTGCGGCACTGTGACAGAGGACATAAGAGAATCTCTATTGGCTCTTTCCTAAACAGATGCGTCCGACTTCCCAGTAACAAGTGGGGGAGAGAGGTTGGGATGCCCGCAGCACAGAATGAGGATATTTGGTTGACATTTCTGCTGGCCAGTTGGCATCACAAACTGATCTTATAGCATAGTGATACGTAAGAGAATCCCTGGCACAGTCTCATTCTCTGCATATGCTATGCAGGCTTCTAAAATTGGAACCCTTATCACATATTTCTGATATTTGGCATAGATGATCCTGAAGGTGTGAGAGACAGCCCTGCCAAATTTCATGCACACTGGTTGAACTGCAAAGATGTTAGTCAGACATGCATTTATAGGTTAATTACATATATTATTCAATCCTTCTGAAAGTTGGAATAGATATTAAACATGGGGAGGGGTATAAACTTGCCAGGATTCATCCACGTTATATGGAAGACAAAGGCGTTACAGCCAGGAATGTATATGCAGATTTTTGCAAATTAGCATAATTCAACTGTTTATAAAAGCGGATTCCTTTATCCAATCCTTCTGGAATTTGGTACACTTAATGTTTTCCATTGGAAGTACAATCCCCCCAAGTGTCATCGAAATATAGTGAAAAACAAAAAGTTACAGCTGAAAATGCTTTTTCCATTGAAACCAATGGAAATTGAAAACAAAAGCAAAAATGAAAATGAAATTTTGATATTTTTGAAAACGAAAATGACAGATTTAAATATCAAAAATGAAAACAAAAAATGACATGGGTCCCTGGTTCACATCTCTAGTATATACAACTTTCCCTGAGAAAAATGTGACATATTTAAGATAATGGTTATTAAAAGATAATGGTTATTAAAAGTCAGCAACTTAAATATTCAGAGCTAAACAGTAATATTAATTGCATATTGATTTTTGGATGGAAAATGTTTATCAGAATATAAAATGTCTGTTTAGATCAGTATTGACTGACTCCCTAGAAGATGAAGCTAAGAATAACATCACCATCTTTACGAGAATTCTAGACAGACTTTTGGATGGCTATGATAATCGTCTTAGACCTGGATTAGGAGGTAACAAACTAAAACTTGATTTTTGTAAGGAATAAAATTTGATTTTCATTTTCAGACTGTTCTTCCAGCAATAATATGCATCATTCAACACATTTTTACAGTGGTTTGTGTTAAATCATATTTGCGATAGACATCTATGAAAACATATCCACCTGGTTGAGAATTATTTGTCAAAGCAATAAGGCTTTGAGGGAAGTAAAATCTGATGATCAGTAGTAGCATCTCCAGGGATTACAAAACTAAAATAAAATGTGAGCAATTGCTTCTTTCTCCATATTAATATAACTCTTGTTTGGCATTTAGTTATGTCTTCTGGTCATCATTTGGATTTAAATGGAAACACTCATCTGATGCAGCATTCTTTGCACATACGAATTTTTTATGAACGTTTTTGGTGATGAGTACAAGGTTGGACTTCTAGACTATCTGAATATCCACAGTGATGGATAATGGATTATTAAGATACATGTATCTGGTATATTTAAAGTCTATGGGAGTTTTGCAAAGATCATTGAAGCGTGCTTGCAAAGTAACAATCATAAACGGGTTAAGATACAAAAAGAAGAGTCCAGGATTCTTTTGTGTTCTGGTTGTCTTTGATTGTGAGACCATTACAGCTACTCTAAAGCTATGTATATAATTTATGGGCAGTGTAAGGGCCTGCTTTGACTTCTCTTGATTTCAGTGGGATCAAGCTTTATTAGGGCCTACTTAAGTTTCCATTGAAATCAATGGAAAGTTTCTTGCTAACTTCACAGAGGATGGTTAAGGCCCATTGTTAATCTGCATTCTTCGGGCCCAACACAGCACTTATATGGGGAGCAGTTCTGTGGTCCTGAGTAGGCCTGAAGTGAGAGCAGGTGCTCTTATTCTGTTGTGAATTATTGACCTTCCAGCAGTGAGGCGAAAACTAGATATTTTTGACGTTTTCTGTGATTGTTCTCCTGTTTTAGTAATTTCCTGTAGCTTCGGGTAATTTCCAGTATTACTGCTAATACCGGAAAATACTGAAAAATACAGATAATACCGGAAATTACCAGAAATTACCAAAATGGCATAAATTAGTAGAAAATCATGAAAAATTTCAAAAATGCCCATAGATTTCCTCCTCTGAATGAATGAAGGAGAAAAAGCTGTTTCTGTCGGAAATGGCACTCTCAGAGATTGTTTGTTTCAGCTCTAGCTTGGGCTAGTTCCTGGTATAGCTGCAGCATGAAACAGAGGTGATATTTCTTTAAATATTTGTTCTGACTTGGATTGCCTCTCTATTCCTAGTCTTGGTCTTCTTTTAGCAGAGATTTACACACATGTTGTTTTGTATTTAAAGGGCCTACATTTAGATAATCATAAAGTGAGATATGCAGTATACTGGGTAAATTTGCTGTATAAGTCAGTGTGTGTGCATAGTGAATGAGTGAGTGAACATGATATTGCTTTGGAAAATGCTTGATCTTTCGTCATAGTTCAAATGAAGTTAAGAGACTTTTAGATTCAGAAAACCCAATGCAGTTGACAGAAACTCACCCTTTATTTCTTTTTTACTGTTATTGCAAAAGAAATGGAATAATTCTCATTAAGAACATTCCATGTAGCAGGTGGTGGGAGTGAGATGCCTTTATGGCATAAAGGCATCTAGGCCATATTGTGCCAAATGCATGGTCAATAAAAACAAGGATTAAAAAGCAGTCAGCAATCCTAAAAAGTAAAAAAGGTATTAAATGAAAACAAAAGCAGAAGGTACCACAGTTGTTAGCCATATAGTGAGAACAGCTTGCAGTTTTATTTAATATAGAGCTCTCTGATGAGAAGGTTGAAATTTAAACACTCATTATTTTTGAAATAATGAATTGAAAGAGTGTGAATTTTCTGTTTTTTAAAAATTTTTTATTCACGTTTGAAATAAAATTTGATTTAAAACCTCTGAGGAGAGAATTTCTCCCATGATTAGTAGATGCTTGGTGAGCATGCAAATAACACAATTAGCATCTGTTTGGTATTGGTATATGCAGCATCAACCAATGCAGAATGCGTGTGAAATGAAAGTGTGTCATGCATAATGTCAAACCAACTACAATTCATGATATATATTATTCTGCAATAATGTTTCACCAGGGGATTCAGTTACACATTGAAAGCATTGTCACTGATATTATATTTTGATGCAGCCTTAACCATAGCTTGTGGAACTTGCTCGGCTGCATATAATATATATAATACACACCTACCCTGTAGACTTTCTATAAAATTACATATTTTGAAGGATAAGGATTTGAAAACATTATTTACAGAATTCTTTTTAAAAACTGCATGTCGGGTAACTGTAAATATGAATTGCAACTTTAAATAGAATACTGCATTTTAACCTTGCTTGGATATAAGCCTAAACTTTGGGCTAGATTATGATCTCCCTGAAAGTGAAGTAAATCTGATATAATTCAGTTGAAGAAAATTCAGCACTAACAGTGGTGTAACATCAACCTATCCACCCTTTAGATTAATATAACAGGTCTGAATCTGCCCTGACCACAGTTGAGGCAGAATCTATTAATCTTTTGAAACCTTCTGTAAGGAAAAATCATTGCATCAGTTTATTGTTCACCATGTCTTCTTAAAGAAAAAAAACAAACATCTTCCTGCTGGATTTTCATTGCTTTATATAGGGAATTGTGCAGCTCAACAACAATTCATACATTTGTATCTTTGGTGATGGAAAGGGTGAAGTTAGGTTACGATAAGGTGGTTTAGATGCTTATTGAAAAATAAAATTCAGTACAAGGAAAGATTTAACTGGAAGTTTCTTGAAAGTCTTTGTACAACATGTAACTAAGTATGGAATCTCTTTGAAACACTGTGATGGGAGTATAGGAAAAGCAAAGTTACAAAGATTTAATTTCTAGATTTGTTGAATTTGGTGGGTTTTACATTCCATTAGCATGGTAAAAATTAATTTATTTTTAAAAATGAAGAGACGGGAGGAAGGAGGCAGGGAAAGGAGATGGTGTAGAGATTTTGATGTCGTTCTTTAGTATTCAGCAATGAGCAAAGCCAGCAGCAAATGGAGGAGGAGCGAGTCAGAAGGTTCTGAGGCAGTTGGGCATGGTCAGTGGTGGGGAGGGGAAGGCGGATGACCAACTAGTGGGCAGCTGTTGGTTCAGATGGAAAGCTGGGTTGAGCTTCTGGGGTACCAGCTAGAATCAGTTGAACTGGGGTTGGCTAGTATGTAACAGTAGCTTGTTCTAGGCAACTGTTTCTTTGATTTTTGTCTTAATTATTCACAAGTTGCAAGCTAAATAGACTAGTCTGTCTAAGCAAGAGTGTGTGTCTTATCAGATAAATATCCCTTTGTGTTTCTTTTTTGAGGAAGCCACTTCAGATGAAAGTTGAGCCTCAGACCCTTGGAATCCAGAGTAGTAGCTTTACCTAGGGGAAAAATCTCCATTAGCTTTTAGTTGCAGTTGTACTGAAATATTCTTTCAGGAAGATAGCTAACTGAAGATCAGGAAAGTCCCTTTCTGCGCCAAGTGAACTTGCTGTTGCAGTGGTTTCTGAATCATGTCAATTATTCATTCAGTCTTTTATGCATCTATTTATCCAGATTTTATTGTTGTTATTAATGGCTTAATCCAATTTTATAAATGGCTTAGGAACCTGAATTATGGGGGAAAACATTTAGTCCCAGTGGACCTGATTTTCTGCTGGTTGGCCAGCTTTATTTCCCGGAGGTTGCTGGGGGAATATTCTAATCATCAGCAGCACTATTGTGATTTAAGTAACATGCAGCAGCATTGCAGCTGTTCTGGACTTTTTGATAGGGCACTTTAGCCATGCTTTCTTAGCTGCATCCTACTTGATATGAAGTCAGAGAAGTCTCATGGAAGACTTCTCACTGTGCTTTTTAACTACAAGATTTGTTTACTGCCACTTTCAGATTTGAAGAGAATGTCTTGTGTGATCTCCGTTCACTTCCTACATAGAGTTGAGCTGTTACCCCGAGTCCTTTCTTTATATGGCCATGCCCAAAGCCCATTGGCTACAAAACAGGTGCAGTTTGGACATAAGGGTGTGTAGGCTTTTAGGTTCAAAGTGCACCTGGACATTTTGTGTATAGGCAGGGAAAGAAATGTTGGAGATAACTAGTTTGCAAGCCTATAAAGAGGGGCTTGGTACAGCTGAAGCACTTGTGTTGTTTTTTTCTTCCTAAGAACCAGCAACAGCATTGTCCTTTCCAGTAGGCATGGACATCCTTGAACATTCCTTTTACTATAGTGACTTCTGCATCCACCTTTTTGGTGCAGTTTAAAAAGCAGATATCTAGGGTCTGATTCTTGTCTAGTTGTACGCTGAGATAATTCCATTGATTTCAGCAGAGTTACTATTGATTTACAAACTGGTGTAGGAGTACAGTCAGAGGCCCTTTTCACACAAGACGCCCTCATGCAACGCACACATGGGTGCCTGTGTGTACATACGTGGGGGAGTCCTGTGTGGCTGCTGGGGCGGGAGGGTGGGGGTGCGTGTGCGCTCCTGTGCTCCACCTACCTCCACCCATCATCACCCACACACGGAGCCATGGCAGGATGGCTCTGTGCATGGAGGTGGGTGGAGAGGGGTGTGTGTGTCCGTGTGATGGCTGTTCATGCACCACGTGCACACCCATCTCCCCCCTCCCCCTCCTCCCCTGCTGTGGCTCGTTTGAAAAGGGCTAGAGTGTTGTGCAGTGTTAAATTTTAATCTTTGACAGGTGTAGGCATAACAAGTCTCTCATCCTTTGCATGTAATATAAATCAAAACTATTTACATACAGGAAAGAATGTAGCTATCTGAAAGAACTGGTAAAAGTTGTAGTGTGTTTGAGGAGACTTGGAAGTAAGGTTACCATATCTTCCCGTTGCTATCCCAGTGTCTGGAGGCCATGGCGGAATGGATGTGGCAGAGCAGACCGAAGCTCAACCCCGATAAGACAGAGGTGATGGTGTTGGCCTCCCTGATTGGGGGGGTTCGCCCTCCTATAGCTCAGCAGTTTCGGAGTCTGGAGGTGGTATTGGATGCAGATCTCCGCATGGATCGACAGGTGGAAGTGGTGGTGAAGGCTGCCTTCCGCCAGTTATATCTGGTGCGGAGGCTGCACCCGTACGTCTCCGGCCCCGAACCTGGCCTCCCTTGTCCATGCCTTCGTCACCTCGAGGCTGGACTACTGCAATGCACTCTTCGTGGGGCTGCCCTTGTACCTGGTTCAAAGGCTGCAGCTAGCGCAGAATGCAGCGGCCCGGCTCCTGTCGGGGACGGGTCGCTGAGACCATATAACACCTGTGCTCCAGACTCTGCACTGGTTGCCAATAGCATGCCGAGCCAGGTTCAAGGTATTGATATTGATCCTTATAGATCAATAGCCCTTCACGGTCTTGGCTCCTCGTACCTCAGGGATGCCTCACCCTCCGCGCCCCAGAGCAGCTCCTTCGGTCTGCCGGGGGTGCCTTCTTGGAGGTCCCCCATGTTAAGTGGGGGGCCACAATAGAGAGGGCATTCTTGGTGGCTGCGCCGCACCTTTGGAGCTCCCTCCCGGAGGAAGCTTGCCTGGCCCCAAGCCTTTTAACATTCTGGCGAGTTTGTAAAACCGGTCTGTTCGCCCAGGCCTTTGGGGGGTGGGGGTGGGGTTTTTAATCTCCCCCTACCCTTATTTATTGTTTTTGTGCCTAACCCTGTTTTAATATTGTTAGGAGTGTTTTACATTTTTTATTATTGTATTTTTATGTTTTAAAATTGTTAGCTGCCCTGAGCTGTTTTCAGGAGGGGCGGGGATAAACACTGATTATATAAATAAATAAATAAATAAATAAATAAATAAAGGATAGTTATGAAAAATACATGGTGCAGTGCTGCATTGGTTCCAGTACAGTCCTGCAAGATGTATTTTTCATAAGCATCCTCTTTTAAAGGGGGAGGAATGGTAACCCTACTTGGAAGGTCCATATGATGATCACCCTTATATCTGTGTAGTCTGCCTGGTAAAAGAGACAACTGGGTTATTAGGTGAGAAGCAACTCTATTTGTCCAGTTGATACAGAAGTCTAGGATATTGCAAAGTTCTGAGTGTCCTTCCTCTGTCCCCAGTCAAGTCAATGGGAGTTTTCTGCATTTTTCAGAGGGATGGTTAACATTTCACAATATCCTTCTTTACAAGTGTAGGTGAAATAAAGCTAGTGGGGGAGAAACCAGAGAGCCAGTGTAGCTTAAGGTGTTGGAGTAGATATGGGAGACCAGCTTCAAATCCGGTCTCAACCTTCACCTTGCTGAGTGGTCTTGGGCAAGTTGATGTCTTTCAGCCTCAGTTCCCCGTCTGTAAAACGGGAATCATAATCACTTACCTTGTTGTGAGAGCAAGCTAGTTAAGGATTGCAAAGCACTTTGAAAATTGAAATCCGTATAGACATGATAAATAATAGACACGATCCAGTATTTGTTTGAAGAAAGGAGCGTCGGGAGGTATAGAAGTGTTAGCTCAACCCATCAGGGGTTAAGGAGCTTAGCTCTCCTGCTTCCACCAGTGAAACCTGTAACTGAAGCCTTCGAAGGGAGGCTGATAGTGGTCAACTGAGGCTGGGAGAGGACTGCTCACTGCTGTGGGAGATGGACATCCACAGCTAGGGGGAACAACTAGCATAACAGAGAGAGAGCAGGAAACTGAGCAGAGTAGGGAGTGGATGAGAAACCTTTTTGGTTTTGAGTTTTCTGTGATTCTTTTACTTAGGACAGCATACTGTTTATGGGTCAGATTATGGATTTAAACAAAACCCAGGTTGAGAGGCACTAGAAAGTAACCCCGGTTACGTAGGGTGTTAAAAACAAGATGTTAGCGTGCTAGAGTCTGGGTTCAGTCCATGCAGCCTCACTCAGACGTACAGCATGTAGAACCTAATATAAGGGCAGCACACTTTGTGTTTTTCTTGTGCATTCAGGTAGTCCCCCCCTTACAGATTTAGTGTGACAAACCTAATACACAGGCAGGCATTCTTCCCTGTCATGCTCTGCCTACCAACCACTACCACCCCCTTTCCAGCATCCTGATCCCTGTCATGATTTACAGCGGCACTGAACCATGGAAAGAAGAAGCCACCCCAGATTCTTTCTTCTGGGATATCACTCCGGGAGGTGTTCAGGCCCTGCTATCCCTGCATACCCACGGAGGTTCATACTTGGGTTTATACCTGCCAGCACTTGGCGGCTGGAAATAACCTTTTGCTGTGCACAGAATGCTGATTTTATTGAGCAAATTGCATATTTATTGAGCACCTGTAGTGAAAATTGAAAGCAAAAGTAAATATTGAAAGTGAAAGCAATCGGTCTTTGCAAGAGCAATCTGCATAGTTTACAGCAAAGTTTGGGTAGGTAGCAGCATACAGTTTTATTGGATTCTGCCTGCTGTGGGGCTGGAAATCCTCCCCCATTCAAACATACACCTCTTGTGCCCCCTCTCCAGCATCTTATGCATCACCATACAATTGGAGCAGAAATCTCCTCTCCCCTCTCCCTCCCCCCCCCCCCCCCACTTGTCAGGGTGCTCTGCACTTCTTCTCTGCTTTCCCACACCTTGTATAGGGCAAGAAGCTCTCCGTCAGTCTGTTCACATTCCCTGTACCCCAAGTCACTTGTTTCCCCAGAGATATTCAGCTTCACCATCCGATTGAGGTACTCTGGATGGCTCCATGGGTATCCTCTCGCTGTCATCAGGGCAGTGATAAGGAAAAATGGCAGGTAAGGTCCAGCCTCTGTTAGTGGGTTTCCTACTTCGGGCAGTGCACAAATGTCTAGAAAAGCTACTGTTTCAACTGCATCCCACTCTCTCACCTTGTCTGGGGCTCCCACTGTTCCACTTCAGAGACTGCTCCCCTGCGAACCACTATCATCTGTGTTCTCCACAACATCTGTGAGACTGGTGGGGCCACGTTGGAGAACCCCTTCTCAGTTAGCTCTGGCGAGCCAGTGCCCCTGTTCTGGGGGCAGCTGAACAGTGTGGAGCAGTGCAAAGCTGGAGAGATCAGGGGTGCCTTGTGCCAGCACATCAACTGCAATGCTAGCACAAATTAGTGACACTTTAATGATCCTTTAAAAAAGTTTAATAAAGCCATTAATTATTTTTTTTTTTTTAAATGTTCAATAAAGCCTTTAGAAATATTTCCAGTGTCACTATGTTTTACTCTGGCCTGTCCACATGCCCCCCCTCCCATACAGTTTCTTGCCCTTTCCCTGTGCATTCCCTATTGACATTCACAGGAAACTCAGCTGCAGCCTGAAGCTCTTCATTTTCCTATTGGTATTCACAGGCGAGCGGGGTCTGGGAATGGCAATAGGAAGCATAGAGGCACAGGTATGATGCCAGCTAATGTGTCCCCCCTCCGCCCTCAAGGACAAGTGCTTCTAACTATCAGCCCCCAAAGCATCTTAGCGCCAGGGGCGTAGCTATCATAGGGACAGACGGGACATGTGTCCCGGGGCCCACCATGGTTGGGGGCCCACACATTCCGTCCATCCCTCCTGATAGCTAAGCGGCTGCCGTTTAAATTTTTTTTTTTTGGTGGTGGTGGTGTTGGACCCCAGTGGCCCGGCTGAGAGGGAGGTGGGGGCCCCACCCGCCTGCCCCCGGGGCCCCGCCGGGCCCCCCCTCAATCCCGGGCCCCGGCGAATCCGAATCCCTCCTGCCTTCTTCGCTGCCACACTGCCTTTGGCCTTAGCCCCGCCTCCCTGACACGTCGCTGTGCGCTGCGCTGGAAACGAGGTCCATTGCGCATGCGCCGGCGTCCAGCGAGAGCGGCAGAATACACGAGGCAGGCAGGCGGCTGGCGGGCGACTCCTCACTTGAGCAGAGGCTGAGCTGCTGCTGCTGGGCGACCAGGGGCCAGGCGACTTGAGGCACGCACACGCACGCTACTCTCACTCCTTCCAGCCAGCGGCGTGGCGGCGGCGGGCAGACCCAGGCTCCCCCAGAGTGTGACTGAGTGGAGGCGGCAGCGGGGGTAAGAATGGGCGGGGGGCCGTGTTTTGGGGGCCCGGGGGGCGGGCGCGGGGGGCAG
>QEPC01013002.1:1617475-1678743 GCA_003113815.1 Sphenodon punctatus | reverse complement strand
GGGGGGGGGGCCCACAGTCCATTTCTTGTCCCTGGGCCCATTCCAACCTAGCTACGCCCCTGCTTAGCGCTATGCCATATCACCATTCTCCACTGCCCCCTCCATGTACCCCACGCCCTCACTTGCAAGTGCATGGCCAGAGATGATATGGCTATTTTAAGTGAACCTGCCACACACCCCTTCCCTTCCAACCTCCAGCCCCCAAAGTGGCTTATTGCTATGCTATACTATCATTCTCCTATGCCTCCCTCCAAACCTCCCACCTTTTTTAGAATAAGTACAGAAACCATGGACTGTGAAAAATATAATTTCATTTAACTTTATTGAATTTTACTGAACTTTAATTATTAAAAAAATGCTTTTATTTATTTTCAAAATCCATTTATTTATTCTTCCACTTTCCTCTTTTGGGGGCAGCTGGGTACGCTCTCTTGGGGGTGGGTGGGACTGGGGGACATTTTACTCCTCATCCTGCCACAGATCTGCTGGAGGAGGATGCGGAGAAGTGTTCAGCAGCGGCACGCTCACGTGACTGGTGGAGGGAGAGGCGTGCCTGGACCGGTGCGGGTTGACCTGTGCGAGCGCAGGATGGAGAGGACTCAGGTGCTTTGACTGTGGGGTTGATTGCTGTGGAAACCAGGGTGGACGTGACTAATAATTCTTCTGCACCAGAAGAATTAATCTTTGAATTTACCACTGAGTTTTCTTTAGGTGTGAGTGTAGGCAATTCCTGAAACGCTCATAGATGATTATAGCATGTTTCCATTTACCAATCCTTTTGGTTACTGAACAGTTTTCAGTAAGCTTCCTCCTCCTGTAAACACACTGTGCCTCTCCCCCTCCCCAGCCTGCCATCCCACCATGGTGCCTTTCCCTCCCCTGCCTCCCCATCTAGGTCCCAGGAGTATCCTGCTGTTCCACAGCATTCTCCTGAACACATGTGAGCACAGTAAAGAAAAACACCCACATAATTAGATAGGAATAGGAATAGTTCAGTTTTATTGTTGAAACAGACATAGGTCTTTACAACATAGACAAATAAATAAAGAAAAATTAAAAATATTAAAAGTAAGTTACAAAATACAAAACAAAATGAAATACAAGACATCAAAAATCAATAGCTTCCTTGACAAAAACCTTACGAATCTTAAATGCTGCTGCTAAAAATTTGACAACCTGTACAGTGATGGAAGGTTCCGATCCGTGGAGAAGAAAAATCAGCGTATTAAGCTGGCTGCAGGGGGGCATATCAGTAGTTAGGAGGCTAATAAGCTGAGGGTCAGCATATAACCGGCAGTCTAAAATGACATGCGCCAGCAATTCAATCACCCCTTGGCAACAACCCCTACAGAATCTTTGTGAATGGGGGACATTAGACATTCTGCTCTCTATTACTGCCAAAGACGACAAACTGAATCTCCCCAGTGTAAAAGCATGCCTAAATTTCCATTTCTTTAGAAAACTCAAATAGGCTGCCCCATTGGGTTGCAAAGTAAGTGACCAATAAATAGGTGAAATTTTCTGTGTGCCACTGCTGCTAGCAAAGTTTGCTTTTCCTGGTCAGAAATGCGCTGCCTAACCAAACGTAAGGCAGCAGACACATTTGTACCCAAGAGGAACTCTCACGAGAAGACCAGATTACATAGTACAGTCTCCATTCTCTGCTCCCAGGAGCTCGCACCCTTCATATTGAGTGCTAAATAACGGAAGCTGTCAGGAGGGGGAAAATTTGCCTGCAACCAGAATTTAACAATAGCAAGCTTAATTAAAGAAACCACAGATGGAAGGCCAGTTTCACCCCACATTTAGAGCCCTGGTGTACCGTTTGGTACATGTAATATTGACCGCAGCAAAACATTCTGCACTTTATCCAGAACATCAATATATGCTAGTCCCCAGACTTGAATTCCATACAGCAACTTGGGGAGAACTTTTGCTCTGTAGATTTTTACTGCAGGGGCAGTCATTTTCCCGCACTTTGAAAAATAAAAGGATAAAATCTCCCCAAAGTGGAATTGGCACACATAATTAGATAGCAATCAAGGACAGCCTTTATCATGCAACTATGTAAATGTAGCCCCCCTCCCCAGGTGCATTAACTTATACTTGCCTGACTGTCATTCTGAGCCATGGCCATAATGATGAAAAAACTGTGGAAATCACCCTGGAGAAGACAGCAGGTTCTGAAGAGTAAGTGTTGGGCCCATGCTGCAAACTGGTGCCAAGCTGGAACAACACATATTTGAATTTGGTTTGAATTTGGTGCTTTCAAGGCAGACGTTACACACGCATCAGTGAGAGTGGAAAGGGGCAGGAAGCGGTCGCTCCTTGGAAGACTCTAGGATTTTCACCCGTGACTCTCTGGTGGTTGCGGACCTGTAGTTTGCATTTGCCTGCATTGGGGGTGGGGGGTGGGGTGGGGGACGGACACTGCTGTGAGTGGGGGATGTGTGTCTGGTGTGTAGTGGCCATGTTTCTGGTGGGGACGCACACCTTATACACAGGCAGGTGGACACTCACCTGGTTTGGGCTACTGTCTTGTTTGTAACACCGAGAATGTCTTGCAGGAAGTCTTTGAGAGCCTCCCCGGAGATTAGTTTTTAATAAGCCTCTTGTTTTCTGAAGTCTGGATCCCTGCAAAGGCATGATCCAAACACAAACAACCCGCAACACATTACTGTTTACAAATGTCTATTAGAGATACTCTCTTTCTCTCTCTCTCTCTGAAAAAGTTTTTCCTATCACTGTCCTCCTCAATCACTTTCCTCCTCAATCACATCTCATGTCTTATCTCTCTAGTACAAAGCCATCTCCTCACTTTCCCCAAAATATCATCACTCGCTTAACTCCATCTAATCTCAAAACTCCTGTCATTCCCTGTCTCTGGTTAGCCAGACCATCAATCCTGTGTTTGGCAGATGGATGATAGCATTGCGAAGTATGCAACTGAAAACTTCAAAATTGAACATTTAGTGTAATCAATTTTATGGCTGTGGCCTATCTATTTGTTTAAATTTGTGATATTAACTGTTTCTGATGATGACTCATGAGTCTCAGAAGCAGCTATGGAAGATATATTAGCTCAGCAGCAAGGTTGTTCTGCAATTCACTAACCTATTTAATTAGAACAACCGACAAGGTTTATGAATTAAATTAGTAAATTATCTAATCATTTTAATGATGGGAATCTGAAAGGTTTAATATATCAAGATGAGACTTTGTGGGTTTTTTTTTAATGTCTTCTTTTTGGGCTAATGTACAAATTAACTTAATTACCAGCTAAAAGATGGGTTTATTTACTTCCAACAATATTTGCT
Source organism: Sphenodon punctatus (assembly GCA_003113815.1). Taxonomy (NCBI): domain Eukaryota; kingdom Metazoa; phylum Chordata; class Lepidosauria; order Sphenodontia; family Sphenodontidae; genus Sphenodon; species Sphenodon punctatus. The sequence goes on along the minus strand of QEPC01013002.1, from coordinate 1,675,426 downwards.
TTTATACTTCAAAATCTATCAGAGCCAGATAACTGAAAGAGTTGAATCAGTAGAAGAGCCTGATCCTTCAAAGCCTTGCCCATATTCAATAATAATGATAATAATCAATGAGTCCATTGTTGTTCTTGTGGCTACCACCCTTTGCATGCCAGATGCAGATGCTTGCCCATTTGCCATATGAAATCCATATAAAACAGCTATATTCAAATTGCTTAAGAGTAACTTCTGGGTTATTGTGTGGCTAATTACATAATTCTAGCACTGTCCCTGGTTCTGAACAGTCATGATTAGAGACAGATCCTTGCCTCAAGGGGCTTACAATCTAGATTGGAAAAGGAAAGAGAGACAAGAGGGAGGGGAACATAGGAAGAGATAGATACATGGCAGGTGTGGGGAACCTTTTCCCTCACAAAGGCCAATTTGTAAATTGATACAAGCTCTGAAAGCTGCATATATGCTGGGTACAGGGGTGTGTTGGATATGCTCAAGAAAAAGGAGGTCCAGATCATGGCTCTGTGTCTGTGCCATGGCTCTCTCTCCTATCCTTGTGTGCATGCCCTCCTCTTTGCTCACAACCTGAGCTCAGTTTTTCAGTGCTTTGGTGTTTGAACTGGATCCGAGGACCAGATCCAGGAACTGGAAAGGGGACACAATAAAACCTTGTTTGGGTCCACATTTGGCTCCTGGGCCTGTGGTTTCTCACCCCATGAAGTTGCAGGTGCATATGCACAGCTTAATTACAATGGGGGGGGGGGAGGAGGAGGAGGCAGAGGATCCTGAAGGATAAGAGGGAGTAACCAGGAAATATGCTAAGGAAAGTGTGGAAGTGAAGTCAGAGAAAGGTGGTTCACTCGTTAGAATGAAAACTTGTGCGTACTGAATTTCAGTATACATTTTAATAAAAAATCTTCGCATTCTTGCACATACACTTCAATTTTTCACATACAGCAATAATCACTGTAAGGAGAAAAAAAACTGGTATAAGAAAACTTATTGTGTATATATGGTAGAATACATAATATAGCATGATTTAGAACTAACATACCTTCTATAGATTTATTGTTATAAGTATGGTAAATATATTGCAATTCTTTCTTAAATAGTTTTTTATTTTTGAAAAAAAAATCTTATAAACTTCGGAATGACTTCCGCCTTCTCCATCACAAAAACAGTTTATATGCAAAAAGAACTTAATGACTGGAACTGAGTAGAACAACCAGGATTTGGCCCAAAGATTATTTTTTTTAAAAAATAATAATTTTTTTTTGCATCCAATTGAGGCATCTGGATACATGTAAAAAATAAATTGTAATACACAGATGAAATAAAAATAATACACCTTGTGTTCTTGTCATTTAGAAGACCCTGGCCTTTTGGGGCCTCTTTAGGGAGGTAAAATAAGGTGAGGCATATAAATAATGTAGGCTGTGGAATTCTTGGTAGAGAATAATGCTAAAAGAAGGTGTCCCCACTTCCATTAATTGGTTCAATTTACATAGGACCTCTGTCACTAATGCCTGCTCTCTTTGACCTACGTAATGCACTCCCCTTGAACTGCATAATGAAAATTTGGGACCAGTTCTGTCTTACTGAATGACTGCACAGTAATGGCTAGGTAATCATTATGGATGAGCTGCATGTCTTGAATTACTTGATCTGGTGGTTCCTACGTGTTGCTGAGCCCTTCATTCAGGAGAGGCAATTGCCTCTCGCGACATTCACTGCTCTGTCTCTATGCCTCCATTCTCTTTTGCCCTGAGATAACAGATCCTTCAGACTACTTTTGCCCAGGCATGAGTGATTAGAGATCCTTCCATTTCTATCTCTACTATGTGACCCTTTCAGTAGAAAGCATCAGACAGCTGAGGAGAAAGAGTCCACATTTATCTTTTTTTAGACTGCAGAGACAGTTGCTGGGGATGTTTTCAATTTCAGTTGTATTAAGACACTAGCTTTTGCCATGGTCAGTAAAAACAAACATGTACAACAGAAACATAGGTATTACAACCAGTAACCCAGAAGGGATACAAACATATCAAAATGCAAGAGGAACGTGCACCAGACAGAAATCAGGATAACAACTTTCAGAACCAAACTGGACAAGATCAAGACACCGCTTCATCTCAAAGCCTTATGGCTAAAAGAACAAATGTAGCGATTGCCTTCATAAACTCCTCATCCGATGTTGACAATAATATCTCTATTTTACAGGCAGTTGATAAATAGCTTTTCTCCTTCCACAATGGAACCAACCAATTCTGCCTCAAGTTATTGTACAGCGGACATTCAAATAAAAAAATGTATTAAATCCTCTATCACAAGATTAGTACAGGGACAAGTCCGCTTCTCATAGGGGATACCATCATAACGGCCTTTAGTGGTTGCCAAGGGAAGCAACTGGAAACGTAAGTATGTAAAAGCTCTGTGCAGCATGGGCTCATTCAATATATCCAGATATGGCTCAAATCTATGCAATTTCTTGAAGTGGCCGAGCCAGGGAGTGACCTTCCAGGAAGCCAAAACATCCAGATCTTCTTGCCTGGAAATATCACTCAACCTGAGCTTCACCAAACTTTTTTGTAGAAATATCTCTTCCCCCCCCAGAAACAGGAAAATGAAAGTCCTGCATGCGCCATGTAGGACGCTATTTGGGAAATCCAGGGGTAAGAAGTCACTCCTGAATGTTCTAACTCGTCTCTCAAACAGAGAGCGGGCAGAGAGACCTCATCCTGGCTGTTCAACTTGATCCAATATCTGAGGGCTGACTGCCTTCTGAGGCAGTTAATGGCCAAAGTGCCTGTCTCGGCCCTTACCACTGTGGCCGGGGTACTCTGGGGAACTCTCAGTAGCTTTGTCAAAAATCTATTTTGGGCAGTTTTGAGAGCCCGAAAATCAGATGCCAAAATGACTTCGGAGCCAAATGCTGGGGATGTTCTCCCTCTGCTTCCTCAGACTAATATTCTAGATATTTCTCCCTGACTGACAGTCTAATAGGCAATATAGATACCTTTTTGTCCTTGCTATCTTTGGGCCATTTTGGTTATTTCACAGTTGGTCGGATCAGTGCTTGAAGTGTTAGACCTCTCTGAGTGAGGAACAGCAAGTGAATGGTATTGTGAGAAGTGAGTAGCTCTCAGGATCTGGCCTGAGCTGGGTCAGGCAGCACCTAGTTCAAGAGCACAGGCTAGGATTACAGTCCAGTAGACAAGCCAGTAATAGAGCTGAATCACTGCCAGAAGCTAAGGTATGATTCCAAGTCAAACCAAGTAGGGTCGGCAAGCCGAGATGTCTAGGGTGGGGTAGGAAGAAGGCCGAGGTAGAAGACCGGAAGCAGGGCTACACTGGAGAAGGAGCAGAGCTGAGGCAGGAGGACTGAAAGGAGGATGCACAGCAAGGCCTCTCTAGCACGCTGGGAACTGTCACGTTGCTGAGACACTTCCAGCTTCCTGTGATGAGTTTATACAGGCCAAGGCAACCAGTGGACATTTTGGCTGGAACTGACCAATCAGAAACAGGAGTGTTCTATGTCATTGGAAAACAGGTGCTGAATTTCCGCATGTCTGCTCCAAACCCCAGGCAGAAGTGCGGTTAGGGAGTCCACCAGGACCCTGAAAACTTGGATTCAGTCTGGTTCTTGCTGTCGGTTTTTCTGATGGTGATAAAAAGATGAGGGCGAGGGGGATTCTTAGATCCCATGATGCGTTGTTAAAATCCTCTGTCCATGGCCTTTCACTTAAGAGTCCATATTGTTTATCAAATGCAGAAGGATGAGTTTTGCTGGTCCTTTAATTCTGGTCTAGGCTTGTATCACCAAATTGCTGGAATATTTTGTAGGCAAAATGGAAAAAAACCCATCAATACTGAGAACGTTCTTAAAAAAAAAAAGAGGAAATAAGAGAAACATACCTCTGTTCCTAGACTTTAGGGCATCACTTCATTAGCAGTCTCTTCCAGTTCATGAAATAGGTCAATGCTGTTACAGACAGCATGGTCCTTTGGTGAGATAGAGCGTGCTAGCAGTTAGCAAGACTCCAAGTCCCATTCATTTCAGTGGTTCTAGCACCTGTGCTAACTGATAGTGCATGTGTTATCCCACCTGAGGATCACACCCAAGAGCAGAGCATATTTTGTTACAACTTGTTCACTTTGTTGATTGTGGGAAATCTTGCTGATTACTAAATTGTTACTCTTTTAAAAACTGCTTCTGACATTATCCAGACTCTGCTATCCATTGTCTACATACATTCCATACCTCCCAACAGACCTTCTTTAGGTCTGTCTATCTCCTCTCTTCTTTTCTGCATCCACCGACTACAATGGGGGGGGTGGGGGGCAGGGGAAAGGACAAGAAAAACAACTGCACATGAGCAAAATGGCCGTTGTGCCGTTCTGCACATTCACAGCCCATTTCCAAAATGGCACCAGCAGCATCACCGCCATTTTGTTCTGCAAACTGACTGCCCTCCAAAATGGCAGTAATGCTGCCAGTGGGATTTTGGAAAAGGGCTGCACATGCACAGAACAGCATGGCAGCCATCTTGCGCATGTGCAATTTTTTCTTTTTAACCTAGATTCTTGCAAGATTCTTGGACTGCTTGTGAGATCTTCTCAAGATCTCACAGACAGTTCTCGATTCCTGTGAGATTCTCACAAGAATCAAACTGATTCTCATTTTAGGTCTATCCAGCACCTCTTTCCCGGTTGCTTCCCAGGGAAAGCACTTGAGAAGACAATGGGAGCGAAGTAGAATGATAAACAGGAGAGCATTTGTTCCTGCACTTGGAATATTTGAAGATGGGTGCATGCACACAAGTGCATGAGGAGGTGGAGCTTATTAGTCAAAGGGTGATACCTATTGGTCAAGGGACAGGGCGTATCCCTCTGTGGCAGCTCAAAATGTCGGGAGGTATGACGTGAAGTAGTTTCCCCCAACTTTCTGCCTGCATAACTCCTTATTTTGAGACTTAAATATAATCTCCAGACTGCAACAAAGGCATGCAAAGTATATAGAATGTCAGTCAGGATCATAACCTATCTGTAGTTAGCTTGACTTTACTTTGAGTCACAGTGCAAAGTTTAGGTTCTTTTGACCTGTGTTTATTATTTTCAAAAGCACGTAGGAATTTACGGGCATAATCCTTCACTATTAAAGTCAACAAGAACGGAGCCATTTATTTCAATGGATGGAAGACTGCACCCTAGATCCCCTTTTATTCAAATTTGTTTTAGGTACTTACAAAAGATTTGGTTTCAGAAGTCTTCATTTTAAAAAGCAAAAATGGCATCCAGGCATCTATTTCCCCCTTTTGACTCTGAAAGTTATCCCATAGTTACTTTTAAAAAACTTGACTTAAGCAGTGCTTTTAAAAATGTTACCTGAGGTAACGTGGGCAAGCAGCCTTTATCCCATAGTCACTTCTTAAAAATATGACTTAACCAGTACTTTTCAAAATGTGACTTAAGCAGAGATTTTGAAAATGTTACTTGATAAATCAGGCCTTGTTCCACAATCAATGAAATTGTATGACATTGAATTGTAAATTAAGAGCTTGTATTATGTTTGTTAGACATTTATAACATAAATTAGTTGCCAAGGTGAAGTATAAAATGTTGTGCTTTTTGTTGATAAAGAATTTAGTGGCTTCGCAATTTCTTCTGACAGATTGTAATTGCACTTTTTAAATGTTTCTGTGGTCTGTCTCTTGCTTTAAAAGTTGTCCACATTGTTGTGGCTGCTGATAGATATCCCCATAATGCTGCACAGCCCTGCATTGACTCTATGGGACAAACAAACTGAGAGATGAATTCCTTCACATGTTACAAAACTTGCATGTGAGGGAATTGGTATGATTTTTAAACCTAGGTTTTTGAGTTTAATTTTATGGAGTAGACATGCATTACATCTGCTGCATCTTGCAGCCTAATCCTTCCACATGAAATAAAGGAGAGTGTGTGTAGAGAGCTGGGAGGGGGTGTGGAGAGATTTCCCTACTTGGTGTTGACCCAAAAGATGTCACTGTAAAATAACACAAATCAAAAATAAATCCTAAACAAAATACAGTGTTAGCATGTCAATGCCCTCTGTGTTAGGAGTGGCTTTTCTTTTAAAATGTATCTACAACAGGCATGGGGAGCCTTTTCCCTCTTGTGGGCTGCTTTGAAAATTAGTACAAACTCTGTGGGTGAGATAGGAGTGGGAGGTGTGTACTTAAAGGGTGTACTCAGGATGGAGGAAGAAAGGGGAAGGCCCCTGGATCCATCCCTTATCACTGAGTGCTTGACCTCCTCTCCACTTCCCCCTCCGTGAGCTCTCTTTCAGAGAGTGAGGGTAGGCACTGGATTCACGGTCCAGATACTGGAATTGGTAAAGGGCCAAATAAAAAACAACCAAGGGCTGGATTTGGCCCACAGACAGGAGGTTCCACATACCTGATCTACTAGGGCAACACTCAGCATACACAAAAATAGTAGTAAAACTTCCAACTCTTGTAGGCCAATATTTTCAAGTGCATACCTTGCATACTAACAGCTTAGCTACAGGTTTCTTCATTACATTTTTTGAAAGCATATTATTAAGCATAAGCTTAACTCCCCTATGCTTAATAGTCATTTCACCTACCTTGAAATAGGAACTGCTAGCACTGATAAATGGATTAAAAGGATATTTAGTTTTGATGAGGTTTCTGTAATGACTTTGCCACTGTTGCATCATCTGCTGGGTTTTTTTGTTTTGTTTTTTTAAATGTCTTACAGCACCGCCAATTTACAGCAAGTATTTTTGAGCTTCCTACATCAAAAATACAAAAGTTCCCCAATTTCCTAAGTTTATCCTGAATAAGGGGTCTGACCTTCTATGTACTGATTGAAAATAGCTACTGCTTTGAAAGTATTTTGCTTTTGAAAAAAGAAAGAGCTAGCTGTGGACTTTAATGCCCTTAATGTCACAGCACCCATTTCCCATATACAAACATTAAAAGTCTGTTGGAAAGGATCAGATTCACCATCATTAACACTGCTTACATAAGTGGGTTTTCCCCTCAGCTTTTCTGAGATATACTGCCAGCCTTTCTAAAGATGATTTTATTGAAGCAAAGGCTGTGCATACTGGTTTTATGTTTTGCTAACAAGGCAGTAAGACTTGGGTTCATGCTGACCTGTAGGTACAGGAAATTCCAGGCATGAAGAGCTACAGAGCATTCCAGGCATGAAGAGCACACAGGAACTACAGCCCATGGCTTCCAAGAGCCATCTTAGGCTGTCACCTGAACTGTCTGGGACTGACTGCAGCTGCTCTGCTGCATCAGAGAGAGAGAGAGAGAGAGAGAGAGAGAGAGGTAGTGGAGGTAGTGTTATCTGAGTTGGCCAGCCCTTAGTTACTGATGGCTTTGAACGGTTATATCAGAACCTTGAAACCATATCTGGAATTGGATGGAGAAACAGTACACCGGTGTGATGTGCTGTCATCCATCTTGCAATCTTGTAGGCAGTGTTAAATTGAAGCTACTCTATGATTTTTATCTGCCAAACTAAAGTAGGAATGTGTTGCTTCAGTGCAGTGTGACGGTTATGAAAGTTAGATCAGAATCTGAAAAAAATAAAATTAAAAAATAGGCATTAGCCAATAATGACCCTAGAGAAAACAACACATTTCTTGATATTGCTTCTATTCAGTTGCCTGGCTGCAGTAACACTCCTGAGATAGCGCACCACATTGAGAGTCTGAGGGAGATGTGTGTTAAGTCCTAACTGATACATCTTTAGGCTGTTAAATTCCAAAGTTAGATCAGTTTTCTATGATTTATTTCAAACTTTAAATGCTTACCAAAGCTATTTCCAGGACGTGTAGATGTATGCACGCATTCCATATGTATCATGGCATCACTATAAGTGGTAGCTAACTGGAAAGAATACGAACCTTACAGGTAAGTGCTGCAGTCAAGATTAAAATAATTCCTTTAAAAAGACATTGTTACTCCAAGTCAAGGATTAAAACTATTTATGTTGGCCTGAGGTGGCCAAACTGTGATTTGGAAGCGCTATGCAACTCTTGAATAGTTTAAATGTAATTCTTGGTCAAAGCTGGTTCTGGTCCTTGCGCTGCCTTAATGGTCCTGTGTTTTACGTCATTGCACTTGTGTCTTAAAAGCCGAATCACAGCTGCTCCTCAGAATCTTAGTAGCTGGAACCACAGAGCATCGGCTGTACCAGCCAGTCGGAAAGTAGGAGAGTTTTGTGCGTGTGTAGATGTGCGCTTGTTTTGTGGCTCTCGACCATATGAAGATTTTGATACATGGCTCTTGAGGTTGGGAACTTTGGCCATGCCTTACAGTAGGCTATTGTACTCCTTGTTTTTATTTATTATTTGTTTATTTAATTAAATTTTTGGCCTGCCCTTCCCCTAAGGCTCAGGGCAACTTACAATATTAAAAGCACAAAATATGTTCAAGAGCCCTTTTAAAAACCCACCCTCACCCCTAACTCCTTCCACCCCAACCCCTATCCCCGCCTGCCAAACGCTTTGCCAAATAGAAAGATTTTATACTACCTCTGTAATATGATTAGGCTTATTCTCTGATGGGCCTGGGGGGGGGGAGGGGGCGAGAGAGGGAGTTCCACAATACTGGGGCAGCAACTGAGAAAACCTCACGGCAGGGTCCCAGAGCATACGGAACCCACCTTGCAGGCAAGTGTGGGCTAATGTGCACCCACTTATCCATGTCCTGTCAATTAGGTTGCGTGCAGCCTCCGCATGTACCCAGCACCATAAAAAGCCTAGAGTGTTCTGAGGAGCGACCACTTCTGGCCTCTCTCTCCGGTCGCTGTAGTGCGCATGTAATGTCTGCCTTAAAAGCCCACCGTGCCATTTTCAAACATGGATTCTCCCAGCTCTTTCTGGTTGGCAGTACGTGCCTGATGCTTGCTCTTTCCCAACTGTTGCATTCCCTGGAACAACTTGCGGAGGATTTCCATTGTTGGGGCCATGGCTTAAACTGACGGCCTGGGAACAACCACCACTACTACCACCACTGCGTAATCTCAGTCATTCTCCACCTACCAGTCCACCTGCCAACGCTTCCTTCCCTGGACCAAGGCAGTGTCCAAGGCCTTCATTGCCTTGTGGGGAGCAAAAGGTCCAGTATGACCTGGTGAAAGAAGGTCTAGTAAGCCTTACAGGGACAAGGTGATGTTCCAAGGAATCGTAGTCCAAATGGCACAGCAAGGTTACACCCAGGACATGAACCAGTGCCAGAAGTGGGTCAAGGACTTGAGGCACAGATATAAAAAAATCCTGGACAACAACTGTGGGAGGTAAACATCGCCCTTTTACCAGCTCCTTGACCAATTCATCTGTGTGGATAGAGTTGTTGTTGCATCCCGCCGGTGTGGCTGTGTCTTTGCGAGCGGCCACAATCGAGTGGATACAGCTCCCCCACTGCAACTGCTCCTGCTCCCCTGCCCCCCACCCCCCAGAAGCTATGACTGCTGGCAGAGATCCCTCTATGCCCATCACCATCCTGCAGCCAGCACAGGTTGATGTGGACTCAGAAACCGTGACACTCTGTGTATCGCCTTGAGCTCGAGAGCCAGTGCTTGTTCGTGGAGCCACCTGAGTTTCTGGTTGAGAGTACAGAGGACCCAGATGCTCCTTTGTAGATGCCCACCCTGGAGGCAGAATGCAAACACACAGACCTCTGGTGCATTAAATTAACATTTACACAGCTGCATTATAATGGCTTGTGTTTATCTAATTATGTGTTGATTGTTGTTTACTGTGTTGTCAGGTGGCCAGAAGAGTGTGAAAGTGCAGTAGGAAAATAGCTGGAAAACAGCTCCACAAGATGGGAACAGTAGGCATGGGAAGTTGGTGGCAAGACACCATGGCAGGCCTACAGGCTGGCAGAAGGGGAATGCACCAGGGCGGGATGGCAGGCTGGTGGAAGGTGGAAGCCAAAATGGTGGGCAGGGCAGGAGATGGTGTGAATGGTGTTGGTTGATTTCTGTATGTACTTCACTCCTTTCCAGTGATCGCGGGAAGAGAACGGCGTGGTGCTGGGATCCCGCCACAGCAATCATTCTAGCACAAGCTTTGGGTGGGCAGAGGGCTGAAAATTGGGTGGACAGGGACTGAAACATTGGGGCAGGATGGTGGGTGGAGAGGTCTGAGCTAATGGCTTTCCTTGTTGCCTTGCCTTGTTGCTAATGGCTTTCCTTGTTGCCGTACCTACTGCACAGCATTTGCCAGTGCAGTAGGTACGGACAGAACCCACAGCCACAAGTGCCCAGCATAACCAGGGCCTGCAACCGGCGGTGCAGGGAGGATATGGCAATGGATTTGTTTGGGGCGACCATGCGGTGGCCGGATGAGATCTGTAGATCTATTACACCAATAATGTCATGGCTAGGAAGCATAGGCAGCGGATGTGGCAGAACCCCGCAGAACGCGACGTCTTTGCTGCTAAGGCCCGCCAGGACCACTGGTGGGAGTACAGGCACTGGGTCTGCCTCTGGCAGCAGTTTGGGCGGTCAGACAGCGTGATCAAGAAGACAAGCAAGGAGATTAAATGAGATGTGGGCACAGATTCAAGGCAGCCTCTCCCAGTCCATTCATCTCCAGAGCTACCTGCTTGAGCATGTTGCTGTTGCTACCACGAGCCCTGTTGCTCAGGATAGGTGCGGTTTCCTAACACCCCTTAGGGTTGCCACCTTCAGTCATTTTTTACCTGACACTTCCATTTGGGGCTATGGGGCTGTCAGGTAAAAAAACCACTACAGTTGGCAACCCTAACCCCCCTAAATGGAACCCAAATGCCCGCCCTGGTTCCCCCTGCACTCCACCCCCCAGGGAAAGCACCCAAACTGTTTCTGCACTGTGCTCATGCTAGGAACCGTTCCTGGGCCAGGCACACCTCCCCCCTCCTCCTTCACCAATCATTCCTGCACACCACCTGCGAACAGTCCTCCACAGCTGGTTTTGTGGGAGGAGGATTTGGAAAATGTCTCCCCGCCAATCCCGTGACCCAAATGAGTGCACCCAGCTGCCCCTGAAAGGAGCAGGTGCAAGTAAAAACAGTCCTAACTTTTGAAAAAGATAGTTGTTTAATTTTTCATAATCCATGCTTTCTGTGCTGCTTCTGGGAAAGGAGGGAAGTTTGAGGGATGTGTGGAGAATGGCCGTATGGCATAGCGATAAGCCAATTTTGGGTTGGGGTGGGAAGGAAATGGGGGGTGCACCAAAAATGAAGGGTGGGGATTCCTCTGTCTATGCACTTGCACTAGAGGGGGGGTGGGTCACAGGTGCAAAGGGAACTACTGTGGGAAAGCCAGAGGCAAATGTCAGGTACTGGTCAGTTGCAGAGTAGCTGGCTGCATGTCTGTGCCTCTCTGCTTCCTCTTGTCATTTCCAAACCTGGCTAGCCTGCAAATGCCAATAGAAAATGCAGCATTTCAGGCCTGAAGCTGGCTAATCTGCAAATGCCAATAGGGAATGCACAGGTAAAGGCCACAAGGCAGGCAATAGCATGGAGGGTGGCAGACAAGGAGGGAAAGTATGCTGTTCTGGTTGTGCGGGGAGAGGGAGCTGGATGTGCCAGAAGAAAACAGTGACACACAGGAAATATTTAAATCTTTATTGATAACCCAAAAAGGTCATTTGAAACAGTTCACGGATGCTCATTAGACTGTCCCTGATGCTGGGTGTTTTGGTTAGCATTGCGGTTGATGTATCGACACAAGGTATCCCAGATTTCTAAGGCTATGTGCTGCTCTTCTTGGTTCAGCTGATCATGGAATAGGGGCATTGGATCACTGGAGCCAACTCGTGGTGGGTTTTCCAACACGCCCCTGCCAATCTCGCAGATATTATAAAGAATACAGGTGGCGATAGTTAGAAGTGCAGTGCGGTCTGTAGCTGGAAATCAATTCTGGCTGCAATTGATCTCCAGCGCTGCTTTAATAAGCCCAAAAGCTCTGTCCACAACAGAGTGGGTGGTTCTGAGCTGCTGGTTAAAGTACCTTTGCTCCATGGTGCGGGAAACACTGTATACCTTCATGAGGTATTCAAGGGGTAGAGTGGGCCCCTGAGAACAACAGGCTTCATGAGCACCCCCTGAATGCATGTTTCTGTGGAGGGTTGAAAGTCTTCTGTGTACGTGTCACCAAAGAAGGGTACTGATAGAAGATGCAGGCATCGTGGTTGGCCAGCACATCCATGAACCAGGCACAGTGTGATCCACTATGGCCTGGAGGACCACGGAGAAAACTCCCTACCGGTTCAGGTGGTAGTCCTTGCTATGAAGTGGACACATGATGACAATATGGCTCCCGTTGATCACCTCTATACAGTTTGGGAACCCCTTCCACCGAAAGTCCTCTGTTACCTCTGTGAGGTCAACTAACTGCGCCACCTGGTCCAGCATCACTTCCACAATTGTTGTGCAAACTTTAGGGTTAAAATTTGACCTTGATTTTTTTCCCCCCTCAATTCTCACTGAGAATCATGGTTCTAAATTAGATTTTAGCAAGAATCGATAATTAAGAAAACTCCCTTCTTGACACTTTTTCAATTGAGATTTTTTCTCGATTTACTGTTTACATTTTACTGTGATTACCATTTACCATGTACCATATACCAATTTACCCGTACTGCTTACTGTGTACCATGTTAATTCCAGTAATTCACATGCTGTAGGACTTTATTTGCCGTGGCTAAGCTTAAATGCTTGCTTGCTTGATATGAGTAGAAAGTTAGGTTTTCTTGCTTTCTTTGTGCTTTGCGCTTGCCTGCCTGACATAAGTAAAATCATGCTAATGCCGGAGAGTGAAATAGGGAAGAGCCGTCAGGCCTGAACTCTCCCTCTCTTGGAATCTTGCCAACTGGGGGAAGGTGAAGGAGAAGGGTCAGATGGACAGATCAGAAATAAGAAAGGGAAGTAAGATGATGAATTTGATTGGATGGTGCAAACTAGAAACCATACTTATTGCTGAAGTCTGATGAATAATCATAAGGGGTTGCCATGTTTGCTCTTCCAGTAATGGAACGGTCTATAACAGTTGTCCCCAATTGCCAGTTCATTAGCTGCGCAGCTCACAACTCTTCACCCCTGGGACTCTGTCTGTGGGACACATGGGGAGCCCTCACCACTTCTCCACTGCCACTTGCTTCTTATCTTCTAGTGGGTAAGATTTGCCGATACAAGGGGACTGCCACCTCCTTGAAAAGGTGTTTTCTCTCATATTTAAGTCATCTTAGAATTTCTAATGTCATTTACTTTATATGTCTTATTGTTCTCTTTTAAGATCATTTACAGACTGTGGGTGCAATGCTGTGGCCAGGGTAAGCTGCGCCTATGTAAGGTGCATGGCTGGAATGCCTGCACTCGGATGTGCACGTGCGCTGCGTGCGCAGCAAACCACACAGGGCAAAGGCTCGGCCCATGCAACTGTGACCCCTTGAGCCCACACACCTTGAGGTTCAGCGTATACTCTAGCTTTTGCTGACATTTGGGTCAGGTCTGATGTACAGCGAGAACTGTCAGGCCCATCATACAAGGCAGCCTATGCGCTCATAGGCACACAATGGCTTCTATGTATGCATGATGGAGTGTAGCCCTGCTACGGTTCCAAGTTCCAAGCAGAATGGAAGAGTGGAAGCCCCAGACAAGATGAGAGAGTGGGATACAATTGAGATCGCAACTTTTCTGGACGTTTGTGCAGTACCAGAAATAAGGCAGTCACTAATGGAGGCTGGTCCTTTCCTCATCACTGCCCTGATGGACAGGGAGAGGATACCTGTGGGGCCACTGAGATGGCCGAGATTAATCTCTTTGGCGACTTGGGGTACAGGGAATGGGAACTGACTGAAGGAGAGCTTATTGACCTATATGAGGTTTGGGCAAGCAGAGAAGTGCAGAGGGGATGTTTCCCACCCCAACTCTAACATAATGCAGAAGATGCTATAGAGGGGGTACCAGAGGTGCATGTTTGATTTGGGGGGTTATGCAAACAGAGAGGGATTTCCAACAGCATGGCATACGAGTCCTCAATAAAACTGCTGCTACCTGCCAGTACATCGCTGAGAGCCATGGAGGCAAGAAACTGGGTTGAGAACATGCAAGGACTGATTGCTCTCCATTTCAATTTTTATTTTCACTTTTTCACTAAAGATGCTCAATAAAGTATGCAATTTGCTCAATAAACTCAGCATTATGTGCATTGCAAAAGGTTATTTCCAGCTGCCAAGTTCTGGCAGGTATGTATTTATTTATTATAAAAACTTATTTCCCGCTTCCTCCTGCCCACTGGCAGCTCAAAGCAGTGAACAATATAAATTATAAAACAGTATAAAAATTACAATATAAAACGTAACATCAAATACAAAACAAGACAAGAATAAAATACTGGAACCTGAAAAACTTCAATAACCCTCAACTACCTAACTCACCCATCCACTACCCATCCCCCTCACCAAATGCCTGGTGAGACAACCAAGTCTTACACTGTCTGTGGAAGGAGGGGAGATGTGAAGAGAGGCGAATCTCCACCGGGAGAGAGTTCCACAGCCTAGGCGTGTCCACCAAGAACATCCTCCCATCCATCTCCACCTGGGGGACCTCTAAGTGGACGCCCCTGGTAGACCACAGGGGCCAATCCAGGACACGAGGGATGAGGCGGTCCCACAGGTAGGTGGGGCCCAGGCCGTATTGGGCTTTAAAGGTAATAACCAAGCCCTTGAATCGGGTTCGGAAGACTATAGGAAGCCAGTGCAGAAGACTGAGCACTGGTGTTGTGCTCATGGCAGCCTGTCCCCATCAGGAGGTGGGCTGCTGCATTCTGCACCAGTTGCAGTCTCCGGGTTGTCACCAAGGGTACCTCCACGTGGAGTGCATTGCAGTAATCCAATCTTGAGGTGATGAATGCATGGATGATTGGTAGCAAAATTGGAGCTGAGATGTAAGGCCGAAGATGCCAGACCAGATGCAGTTTAGAAAATGCACTCCTCACCATAGCCGACACCTGGGCATCCAGGTGGAGCTGCGAGTAGAGGAGTACACCCAGACTCCAAACCTGAGGAACCAAGGAGGAATGCACCCCATCAATGATGGGGAGCCCCCATTCCCTCATCCTTACCCACCAGCATCGGCTCTCTCTTATCGGGATTCAGCTTCAGACGACTCGACCTCATCCAGTTCCCCACCGCATCACACACCAGGTAAACACTGAGACTGCGGGGCCTGGGTCTGATAAAAATGAGAGGTAAAGTTGAGTGTCATCAGCATATTGATGACACTGTACTCCAAACCCTCTCATGTTCTTGCTCAAGGGCTGCATGTACATGTTGATCAGGAGAGGGGACAGAATGGATCCCTGTGGGACTCCACACGTGAGCTCCTGGAGGGAAGATGAAAAATCTGGCCAGAAATGAGCAGAATCATTCAAGAACAATTCTACCCACCCAGGCACGGTCCCCTAGGGGAGTCACAAACATCTCATGGTCAACCATGTCAAAGCTGATGACAGATCTAATAAAATCAAGAGAGTGGACCGACCCTGGTCCAACTTCCAGCGAAGATTGTCAACCTAGGCCACAAGCGCAGTCTCCATGCAATAATATGGATGGAAGCCAGATTGTGAGGGGTCAAAGAAACCAACATGGTCCAGATGCCCCTGGAGCTGCTGAGCCACCACTCATTCAGTACCCTTCCCTAAAAAGGGAAGGTTAGAGACTGGCTGATAACTGGCAAGGGAGTTCATGTCAAGAGATGATTTCTTGAGCAAGGGTTGCACCACAGCCTCCTTCGGGCAACCCACAACCCTGTCCTCCACAAGGGAGGCATTGACAACCCGCACCAGCAACGGCCCCAACGTCTCCCAGTATAAACCCAAGTATGAACCTCTGTGGCTAGGCAAGGATAACAGGCTCTGTACTGCCTCCTGGAGTCATAGGGACCGATCCTAAACCTCGTAGGTGCAGCAGTGTGCACTGTAGACCCTGTGCTGGGGGTTCATGCGACTTCCATGTCCACATGCTGCATTTGCACTGCATGCTAGTCTGCAGGTCTTGGGATTGGCCCCATAGCCTGCAAGAAAGAAATAACTGGTATGTTTTTTTTCCCCTCATGGTTCGATGTGGCTGTGCGTCGTCGTAGGGGGAGGGATACTGAAAAGGGTGGTGGGTGGAGCGTGGTAGGGAAGAATGCCTGCCCATGTATTAGGATTGTCATGCTAAACCTGTGAGTGGGGGCTGCTCGAATGCAGAAGAAATACACACAGAGGGCTGCCTGTTTATTAGGCTTTACACGCTAAACATGCGTGGGGGCTGCACGGACTGAACCCAGACTCCAGGGTGTTATCTCATTTGTTAACACTCGAGTGCATTGTGTGCTTGGTGGCCGCCAGATAGTCCTCCTGCTGCGTGGTGCGGCAGACAGCTGGCTGCTACGTGCTACATCTTTG
Source organism: Sphenodon punctatus (assembly GCA_003113815.1). Lineage (NCBI taxonomy): Eukaryota > Metazoa > Chordata > Lepidosauria > Sphenodontia > Sphenodontidae > Sphenodon > Sphenodon punctatus. Next base: position 1,658,974 of record QEPC01013002.1, on the reverse strand, counting down.
GAAAAAGGTTGTGGACACAACACGTAGCAGCCTTACCCAAAATGGGGTAAGGCTGCCCAAGGTGCAGTAGCACACCTCCATCTGTGTGCCCAGTCCCCGTTTGTCCTGTCATGTGGCGAGGTCCGTTGTGGGGCTCTGAGTGGTGGCGGGCATGCTCTCCAATCCCGCGTGGCGACGTCATGGCCAAGGGCAGGATAGTGGGCCAGTCGGAGGAGGGAGTGGGGCAGGGCTGAGCATCCAGTCATTTGGGCGGTGTCTCGTCCCATGGGGGGGCATCTGTCCTTCTCCTCACGCTGTTCCGAAGTGTGGTGGCAGCAATTGCCCACCACAGGGCACGTGGGGATTGCACCCTCCATAGCTCATGTGGAGGCACTCTCTTTGTTTTTCTCTGGATGATAAGCTTCTGCCCCTGTCTTGCTCTGAAAGTGGATCCACCAAGAGAGGCTGAAGATTATTCCTCCATTTAAAATCCCTCCTGGATGCTCTCCGAACTCATCCAAGCCATTGGAGCTCTACCCCATGGAGCTGAGATTTATGATTTAGTTTCATCATTTATATCCTGCACCCTCCTGCTAACAGCAGCTTGGGGTGGCAGTAATTACATTTGATAATGGATTCTCATACAGCGTTGAGGTATCTGCAAGGGTACTTATTCACACTCCTACTTTTACTCACAGGGTGAGGGGAGCTACGGGAATATAGCAAAGGGTATTCAGGGCGTGCGCCTGCTGCTGATGGGGGATAAATAGGGAGAGCTTTTTGTTCCATTAAGGATTACCCTGTTTTTACTCCATGACTTGAGTACTGTTTATACTACAGTCAATATCCTAGTAAATACTCCCCCCCCCCCCTCCTTTGTGCTACCACAAACGCACCCAGTCTAGAAGTAGTGTTTTACCATTCATTTGAGTTAACATTTCTCTGGTAAGGATGGTTTGTGATAAAGAAGCCATGGCAGATCATCATTGGAGAGATCTCGTCAAAGTTCTGTTGTCCTCGGTGGAAGCAATGTTGATTATTCTCTGGCCAGTTTTATTTAGGTTTCTAAAACTGCTTGCAGGTTCTAAGGCAGGGGTGGGGAACCCCAGACCCGGAGAGCAAATGTGACGTGCAGCGAGTCTTTATGTGGCCCCTTTCCATTTCCAAGATCTGGCCCATGGATCTAATTCTTACCTCCAAACACTGCTCCTTTAGCTGGGCTCAATTTTTCAAAGTTGAGGGCATGCACGCAAGGATAGGTGACAGATTCATGGCACAAATCCATGATCTGGACCCTTCTTTTCTTGAGTACACCCCTTAAGTAAGCACCCCCCGCCCCCAACTTCTATGTGACCCTCAGAGCTTGTGTTACTTTTTAAAGTGGCCCCTAGGACAGTAAAGGTCCCCCAGTCCTGTTCTAAGGTAAGGCATATGTTGCTATATGACTGGGTATCCTTAATACGAGATGAAACAGTGCCATGCCGCTAGGTTGATGTAATAGTTAGGACTGAAATGATGATTAATTTATTTGGTGCAAAAATCTCACGAGAATTGAGAACTGTTATCTAGGAGCAAGTTCCCACATTCAGCAGACCAGCACATTTTTCTTTTCCCCGCATATTACCGTGATGTGTGAAAGACTCTATGCGCTTCTTTAACCGTGCGTGCGTTTGTTTTTTAAGCGCATTGGCAAGCGGCCAAAACCTACCTTTACAAGAGTGGGTTTGAAATGACCCAGGTAAATCCTCTTGTCAGAATGTCGGGGCTAGTCAGTATCATGTCAGTTACACAGGAGCCAAGAACCGAAGCGGCATGCTGTGTAACTGACATGATACTGACTAGCCTAGTCAGTATCATGTCAGTTACACAGTTCTCTGGCTCTGCTCCCCTCCTCCTCTCCCCCCACCCCCCACCTGAGTACATTAAAATGCTGCTTTTCCTAAATGCAGTCAATTTCAAAATGCGCTTAAATAAACCCAGTGTGAATAGTGCATGGGTTTATTTAAGCGCAGTTTGAAATTGACTGCATTTAGGAAAAGCAGCATTTTAATGTATGTGTGAATGTGCTCTAGGTCTTGGGCTGATCTTCATAATGGTTTGATATCTTGGTTGAGAATTTTATCAATATTCCGTTTACCATTAGCATTTACCATTACTGTATACATTGTACCACGTTCTTTCCGGTAATGTGCATATGCAAAATGGCCGGCCATGACTGTGGTGCATGCACATTACTGGGGTGTATACGGTGTATGGTAATGGTAAACCATATACTGAGAAAAATTCTTGACCAAGAAAGTCTTGAGAACTGGGATTTTCTTGATTATCGATTCTTACAAAAAACAAGTAGAAAACTGGGATTTCTTGGCAAGAATCGAGGAAAAAATCGAGATCAAGTTTCAGCCCTAGTAATAGTACTGACTACGCTATGTGGTAGCCTTGGTCTTTGGTGAGAAAACGTTCAAAAGTACCACATTTTGGACCCTCTGTTCCATTGGCATACAAAGAACCATAGGCCTCAAATATTTTAAAATAATGTTTCCTAGCTCACTTAGGTGGTTTTGAAAGTAAATAGTCCCAGACACCTTCCAGTACAGTTTCTGTTTTTTTAACTGTTTTTTTGGGGGGGTGGGGGGTGGGCTTAGTCCTAGTTGTTAGCCTTTTTCCTGAAAGCCTCATTAGGAATGTGTGCTATTCCTTTCAGACTGTAGGCAGAAGCGCATGGTATTAAAGAACACAAAGAATTTTGTGTTTGAGTTGCGGGCATTCGGCTTGTTAACTAGATCCCATCTCCAACAAAGCCTCATTTCTTAAGTACTGTCTGGTTTTCATCATCATCAACTCACAAATTACCACAGGTCTAGCAGTTTCCAGTACATGCTACACAGTCCTGTTAGTTGCTTGAAAAGATCTCACTGTTTACCTTTTGGATAATAAATTGCTTGCCGATTCCTGATCAGCCAATCTTTCTGGCTTGTAAACAGGGCAGAAACTTAATGTGTATTTGTACAAATCTTAGATCAGTGGAGCACCTGCCTGGTATTTATACCAAAAAAAGTTAGAAATTGAAAGTTAGTTGGTTTTCTGGATTCTCATAATTTCCCGAGTTTGCATCGGTGAAGGTTTAGGATGGGAAGAAATGGCATCATTTCTTTTCCATCTGTCAGTACAACAATCTTTTATTTTTTTCCACTCTTTCTTTTCTGGGTACAGGTTTCTTTCATCTGTTTATTTCCTTAGATACTAAGTAACTAATGTAACTAACTGCTGGTCTTAAGGCATCCCCAGTGTTATCTAGTTATTTCTTGCTTATTGTCTCTTCTTCTCTCTCTTTCCAGTAAATAGCTTCATTCAGATGAGACCTTCTCCCACCTGTACTGTTTGATGCTGGAGTTTGTATTTGTGCAGTTTAATTACCCCCACCCCAAAAGTTACCACCCATTTCTCATTATACTGCTTTTTTTGTTTTGATTTTTAAAATGCATTTACCTGAACAAGTAAGCAGTAGGGGATTCATTCTCTGAAGGGAAAATCACCTCTCCCCCTCCTGCAGCAATTATGGTGGTCTAACAGGCAGATGAATCCCTTTACACATTACAAAAATGCATGTGAAGGGATTAAGCACAATTGTTAAACCTTGCTTTCTGACTTAACTTTTTGGGAGTTAAAGTGCATTACACCCAGTGCATCCTTCAAAACATGTTAAAAGACTAAAGTGGGAGGAGGATTTTTTGAGTACTAAGTATCATGTGTTAATGCAGCATTAAAAGACATGTTCTGTGCACACTTGTAAATTAATTCGTACCTTCTTCTTTGTGTTGGTCCTTGAGTAAGGCTGCAATTTTACTATTAATTGCATAACCCTCATCTTTTCAATTGTATAGCCACACTTTAGGAGGTTTGTTGGGTAATTTGATATTTTTCTACTTGTAGCATCAAAATTTGATGTGCTTTACCAGTAATTTCTGCACCAAAGAAATATGGAGTGTTAGTAGACGAGACAGTAGCCCACAATAGCTCACATCAGATGGGTGGCCACCTGCCTGCCTATTAGCTGACCCCCAGATGTTTGCTCACACCTGCCAACCCCCTGCCCTGCAGCCTCCACTCATGACATAGTCCTGGAGAATTTGAAGCCCAATGTGTGGGCAAATCTAGGCGGATGTGGGCTAATGGGGGCCCACAGGTCCGCATTTCTTTAATTAGGTGGACCTGGATGCGAGCAAGGCTGCAGGTGAACCAACACCATAGTCGCACCTAGTGCGGCCAGGCAGCTGACAGGTGGCTGTGGGAGGAGAGAAGAGCTAGTGATCACGCTGTCTCTGGGCTGCCGTGTCAGCTGGGCGGTTGCGCCAGTGATCACGCTGTCCCTGCTTATCAGCTGGGTGGCTGTGTCAGTGATTGTTCTGTCCCTGGGCCGCCTGTCAGCTGGGCGGCCGTACCAGCGATCACGCTGTCCCCAGGCTGCCTTTCCCACCAGTGGCCCAAGCTCCCTGGCCATGACACCCCTTTCCATTGGAACCTGTGCTAGCATGCCTGGGTAACTGAAGAGAGAGGGAGAGAGATCTAGCAATTGCACTGCCCCCGGGCTGCTGAGAAGATTGTCTTCTCTCCCCCTCCCCAGCCTGGTGTAGCCTCGTGTCCCCAGGAATGGCTTAGGAGTGTCCCAGGGAACTGCAGGGTTGGGAACAGGGATGTGCACAGCGGGGACTCTGGGATCGCAGCAGCAGAGCACTGGTGGCAGTGCTTGTGGCTTGGGATGTGGCAGTGGCTGGGTTGGGGATCTGGCGCTGGAATGTAGGAGGGGGAGTTCCCTCCCCTTGAAGGGGATCAGACAGATGCCGAGCACCACCAATGCCTGGGGAGGGGAGGGGGCACTTTGGCAAAGGTGCAGCCTGCACAGGCTGAGGTTAGACACAGTGCTTCGCTGCTAATTGCTGTTGGGAAGAGGAACTGCCTGCATCTCCTGAGCTGCAAGCACTGCTGCTGGCACTCACCTGCTGCTGCAGGAGTTGCGATCCCGGGGTCCCCCCTCTGCTGTGCATTGCCCTGCTCGCATATCCATAGTTCTGGGAGCTCCCGCCCCAGGGACATCAGGTTTCCTGGGCCCACTGCTGTCCTGGATTCTCCACTGCTCACGGCTCCCCTCTCCAGCTCTCCACAGACTGAGTCCACTGTCTCCCTGAGCCCCCAAGATCAGCAGCTCCCTCTGCTGAAAGGTGGCCTGGGGACAGCGAGATCACTAAGGAGCCTGGCCAACTAACAGGTCACTGAGGGGAGGGAGCTCACTAGCGCCACCGAGTGGAGACTCCTACAAGCACATGAAATGCGAAGAGGAGGCTGCCTGTTTATTCTGTTGGGCATGCTAAACCCTTGAGCTCTGTAGGGGCTGCATGGAGCAACTCTGGACTCTAGCAGGCTAGCGTCTTATCTGGCAACATGCATGGATTTGATTTCCCTTTTATTTCATGAATGTTGCACTAATGTATATCTGTTGACTTCAATAGAACACACTTCTGATATAACTCTAGTGTGAATAAGATCAGATTTATTCATTGGTTCCATTATTTATTTAGTTTGTTAGCTGATACTTATATTCCACCCCTCCTGTTTTGTTAGCTCAGGGCAGCTAACAAAACATAGAAAATATACAATAAAATAACATAAAATAAGCAATAAATACAATACATAATAGGGCTAAGATTCTGTTATGGTATTTTTTCTAAAAAGTCATGACTAGGTCATGGTAGAAAAGATAAAAAGTCACGGAAAAGTCATGGCTAAAAAAAAAAGTTCTATTTTAATTTGATTCAATGTTTCTTAACATAACATATTAAATTGTAAGCCCGGGGGAAAGGGAACGCCCCCCCTTTCCCTTATCTCACCTAGAATGAAAGCCCCAGGAAGGAGGAAAGTGAACCTCCACCCATTTCCCTTATCTCTCTGTGAATGAAAGTCCCAAGCAGGGGGAAAGGGAACCTGCCCTCTCCCTTATCTCTTAGAATGAAACCCACAGGAAGGAGGGAAGACATAGCAAGGCATGAGGAAAGGCAAAGGAAATGCTGCCATCTCTTTCAGGACGTCTTTTCTAGCTCTGATCCCGCCCTCTGTCTCTAGCCATGCCGAGCTCAGAAGGGGAGAGGTTTGGAGCAACATGTGAGCATGGCAGCTGGGACTGAGCACGGTATCCACACTGCTCTTCTGGGCGGCTCGTCTCAAGCTGCACCCTCCATCTCTAACCACACCGTGCTCTGAAGGGGAGGGGTTTGGAGAACCCCAGAGACGTCAGTGCGGCAGCTGGCACTGACTGCGGACTCCACACTGCACTTCTCGGTGGCACTTCTCTTCTTCGGGGTGAGTCGGAGGCAGCTCCTCCGGTGGTTTTTTTAGGTAAAAGTCCTGGGAAAGCTGTAAAGATCACGGTGAGGGGGGAAATTCACTAAAAACGGGACCCTCATCACTACTATGACTAAATCTTAGCCCTAATAATAAATAATAAAACATAATTAAATAGAGGCAATGAACCCCAGACCCCTTCCCACCCTAACCCAATTCCTCCACCCCTTGCTGTCTGCCTCACCAGAAGCCTGGCAGAACAGGTCTTGCATTGATGCTGAAAGGAGGAGAGGTCTAGGGCCACCCGGGCCTCCGCCAGGAGTGAGTTCCACAGCCTTGGTGCGGCCACCGAGAGCACCCTCTCCCCCAGGATACCTGGGGGAGTTTGAGAAGGGCGCTCCCAGCCAACCACAGGGGTTTATCCAGAGCCTGGGGAGTGAGGCGGTCCTGCAGATAGATGGGGCCCAGGCTGTATAGGGCTTTATAGCTAAGCACCAACACCTTGAATGAGACTCAGAAGACTATAGGCAGCCAGCGTAGAGAACTGAGCATTGGTATAATGTGCTCCCGGCGACCCGTTCTCATGAAGAGATGGGCCGCCGCATTCTGCACTAGATGCAGTCTCCAGACCATCACCAAGGGTGTGGAACACCAAGAGTGTGAGGCTCCACATAGAGCATGTTACAATAGTCCAGTCTTGAGGTGATGAATGCATGGATGATAGTGGGCAGGTCAGAGTCTGAGACAAATAGCTGAAGCTGTCGCACCAGTTGTAACTGGCGGAATGCACTCCTCACCACAGCCTCCACCTGGACATCCAGGCAGAGTTGGGAATCGAGGAGCACAGCCAGACTACAAATCTGAGGAACCAGTGGGGGAGCAAATCCCATCAATGATGGGGGACACCAAACCCCACAGCCTTCCCCACTAGCATCATCTCCCATCTTGTCAGGATTCAACTTCAGTCAGCTCGCCCTCATCCAGTCCACCACAGCCGCCAAGCACCGGCTAAGCACCAAGACTGCTGGGTCTGGGTTGGATGAAAATGAGAGCTAGAGTTGGGTGTCATCAGCATGTTGATGACACCAAACAAAAAACCTTCTCACAACCTCACTCAGTGGCTGCATATATGTGTTGAACAGAAGAGGGGACAGAATAGAACCTTGCGGGACATGATAGGTCTTGGGAAGATGATAGGTCTTGGGAAGATGAAAAACAGCCCCGGAGTACCACACGCGGAGTTATTCCAGCCAGGAAAGAGTGGAACCATTCAAGAACAGTCCTGCCCCCTCCTACATGGTCCCGCAAGCGGGACACCAACATCCCATAGTCAACAGTATGAAAGGCTGGAGAGGTCTAATAGAATCACCAGGGTCAAGTGACCCTGGTCTAATTCATGGCAAAGCCACAAGTGTAGTCTCGGTGCCATAAACCTGGATGAAATTCAGACTGTGAGGGGTCAAGGAAACCAATACGGTCCAGATGCTCCTGAACCTGCCAAGCCATGGCCCGTTCAATAACCTTCCCTAAAAAGGAAAGGTTAGAGACTGGCCGATAATTGGCAATGGAATTGATGTCAAGAGATGGTTTAGGCCGCACTACTGCCTCTTTGAGGCAGCTTGGCACTCTGTCCTCCTGAAGGGAGGCATTGATCACCCCGGTCAGCAATGGCCCCAACATCTCCCAGCTGGCCTTGACCAGCCAGGATGGGCACGGGTCCAGTTCACAAGAGGTGGTTCTGACAGCCCCAAGAACATCCTCCACATCAGTGGTCGATACCCACTGAAACTAATCCCATAAAATTGGACAAGGTGGGGCTTTCATAATCTCTGGTTCTCCTATTGTAATAAGTGTGGTGTCGAAGTCATGAATACGGATGATTTTATCCACAAAGTAATCAATGAACATGTCACAGTGGGCACTGGAAGATTCCAGTTCCAGACAGAGGGAGGTTGGACCAACCAGCCCCCTCACCACCCGGAAAAGCTCCGCTGGGTGGGACTTTGCGGATGCTATGAGGGAAGCAAGAAACTCCTTCTTTGCTGCCCGCATGACCACAGCATAGGCTTGTAAACTAGCTCTGTGATGCAATCTATAGGTTTTGGCATGAGAACGGCGCCACCGTCGCTCCAGCCGCCACCCTTCTTGCTTGCCGTAGTTCCTCAGTAAACCAAGGAGAGCTAGGAGCTGTCCGGTTGATGACCTCAGTCAGCAAGGTGTTCCAAAAAGCAACGAGGTCATCGAGCGAGCAGTTGTCAGGATCAGAGGATAACTCCCCTAGAGCATTCCAGAATGTCTCGGGTTCCATTAGTCTCCTGGGGCAAACCAACCAAACTGTTTCTGCACTTCTCCAGGGGCAAACATGGTCCGGGAGACTGGTCTGTAGGAGGTAATAATAGTCCGTGACAAGGGCACTACTGACACCTGCCCAACCAACAGATCCCCTGCCTCAAAGCTGGTGCAAAAAATCAGGTCCAGGGTATGCACGCCATCATTCGTTGGGCCAATGACCATTTGAGACAGGCCCATGGTGGCCATGAACTCATGCTCCACACCTCCCAGGCTGGCATCAGCGTGAATATTGAAATCCTCCAAGAGTAGTGTCTTTGGGGATCGCAATGCCACCTCTGACACCAGCTCCGCTAGAGCATGCAGGGATGCTGTCATACAGGTAGGTGCACAGTATACCAACAGCACACTCAATCTGTCCCCTGCCAAATCAATTACAAGATGAAGGCCCTCAATACCTGACATAAGTTGCACTAGGTACCTCCTAACGGACCACATTCTGAAAAACAATTGCCTCGTTTTGTTCTTTTCTCCAGTAGATTTATATTTTGGCTAACTACGACACTGTCAACGGTATTGGAAAAAAATATTTGTTAAAGACTGTTAGTTAACAGAGCGAAGTGGTGTAGCCATGTATAGAGAAGTAGCCATGTGACTTTCAGGTTTGAACCTATTAAAAAGCCTTATTGTATATAGATTGGGAGAAGAGGAGGAGGAAGGTGAGGAATTGAAATTACACTGGTTGTGTCTGTGGGTGCTTTCTGACATTAGTTAATATGCACCCTTCAACGCCACAGGGAAGTCTGGGACACAGATGAAGCACAGCTTCCGAGTGCTTAATTTATTTTTAAAAATGAATTTCCAGGGCCCAAACCTGCCTCTCAAACCACGCCCCTTGCCCCAGAACTTGACAGAACAGGGAAATAAACCTTGATCTCTAGCTAGTGATCTAATACTAGACTAACCCGTGTCTCTACAGCTGAATATAAAACAGAAGTTCTTGTGACTGAATCTGTATGATGGCCAGCACAAGGGATGGGAGACACAAGTCATTAATGAAAGCCAGATAAACCATGCAGGGTTCTTCTGGTTTTCATTTCTAACCATGAAATGGCCAATATCAGCCTTTCCCTGGCCTTTCACATTCCTGGGTGCACTCTCCTAGTAGGAATATTTCCTGGGGCTCAGCCCCCCCTCCCCCGGAATTTTAATTCAAGAACTGAGCCCTTGCAAGCACCCTCCTCCCCCAATTTAAGCCCTGCAGCTTCCATCTCATGAGATGGGGAGAAGTACAGATCTTTGCTGGCAAAAATGCGCATCCAGCAGAGTAGGATTTCACTATCTTGCCGGATGTGCATGTTTGCCAGCAAAGATCTGCACTTCCGTTCTTCTCACGAGATGGAAGCTGCATGTCATTTGAGTCCTGGACTTCCCTGCGGTGCCAAATGGTTCGTATTAACAAATGTCGGGAAGTGGTCTGTGTTGGCTTCCCCTTATCCCTCAAATTGCACCTGAATTCACAGGCTAAAAACCCTCGGCTATATCAGACTAAAACATAACAAAAGAAAACAAATGTGCATATTTACTTAAAGTCCTTGCACATGATTCTGCTGAGTAGGACTTGCTCACATGAATACTTAGAACGTTTTTACATGGACACTTCATCCCAGGAATAGGAGAAAATTATCCAGGGATTACAAGTGGGTATATGTGCTTTACATGGACATTTGTTACATTATGTGCTTTACATGGACATTTCTATCCTGGGATGAAATCCATCCCAGGATAGCTCATTTGAACAGTACGTTACTCTTATCCCAGTTTGAGAGTATCTGGGATTCATATCAATTCCATGGTGTTTTTTGTCTCTGCTCAGTGTACTGATTTCTGGGATTGAGGAAAATCTGATTTCTGAGTTGAAGAAGATGGAAAACTCATGCCTTTGTTCTACGGGCATTGAAACTTGGCGCTCTGCAATGCATTGTTGAAGGATGGCAGGGGTAATACGATCACGCTGCAGTCATGTGCTACTAGATACCATAGAGGCAGAACTGCATAAAGAGGATGTCAGCTCTTGCCATAACACTCTGTGATACTAATCCCAGGATAGTTGACTATATCAGGATAGTTGTTGAGACAGAACTAATTTTGGGATTAATTAACAAGTGGATATTGCAAACCATCAAAAAAGAGGGTTTGTAATCCTGGGGTTTTTCAGTGAATCCCACTGAATTCTGCGTTTAGATGGACAAGTCATTCTGGGACTAATAATCTAATCCCAGGATAAGGCCTCCCACCTTCAAGTGCTTCCCCCACCCTGCTTAAAGGGACAGCTCCCCTTTTCAGGCTTCATGCCCAATATGACGGCTAATGTGACTACTTCATCCAAGAATAAACATTAAATGAAAACATTCGAACTACTCATTTCTGCAGTTATATTATTTTAATACCCTTACATACGGTGGATTATTATTAAGGCTGCAACCATTAATCGACTAATCAAACTGATCAATTGATTAATCTTTCTAAAACCGATCAAAATTTGTCCCCCTCCCCCGGCAATCGATCAGTTAGCTGCCAGGACCTTCTGACAGTCCATAGTTCTGAGTCCGTAGCTCAAGGGGATGCGTTCCAGTGGAAGGCAAGTTTACCCAACACATGCAAATTAGGCAAATCTATGCAAATCTATGTATATTTATGTACATTTGTGCAAATTTTAATCTATTAACTAATTGACAAAAAGACTTAATCAATTAATCAACTAACATTTCTAAACGGGTTGCATCCCTAATTAATTATCACCGAAGTACCCCACAAGGGTGTGTGTGGGTGTGTATATATATATAATTTGTGTGAGTGTGGGAATTAGCCAGTTCATGTGAATTCAGCCTTAGCCATCGTTATAGCTAGCGACAGTGGATACAACTGCTGAAACTACAATGAAATATTTACATTTTTTGTTTCTAGTGGTTCCACATTATCTAACCCTTGCCTTAGTGCATCTTCAGCAGGCAACAGCCATAATAGACTTGCCAGATAAGAAGAGTATGTTGAGTTGGAGTAGTGTTTGATGGATTAAGGCTCTGCCTGTTTCACCTGTGTAGTTCCTGGATTGTATTATGAATGACAATTTCACTGCCTTTGGATAGAATTGCCAAGCATGTCTGTTGAGACCATATTACAATGTCAGAACAATGTCAAAGCCAGTTAAATACTTTTTTTTTTGAAAGCACAATAATTAAAATGGCATCAGAATTTGACAGTTTCTGAGTTAAGTCTCACCCAGCAGTCTTAATTTGACCCTCTCTTTCATTTGTGTGTTCTCATAATTAAGAAACTGTACTTCATTTTCACTTTACTTATGCTGCAAAATAGCCCTTCAGTCAAGTTACAGCCTTGCAGTATTCTTCAGGGCAGAATTTATTCTACAGTGAAAATAATGTTTATTAGAGAAAGGCAAAGAGAACCCTTGCAAACTGTGCATTAGAATTGTGTGTGCATGTTTCAGAAGCCCTGTCATATGAAGAAAGATATGGGAGGTTCAGCTTTCTTTTAAGAAAGGGTTTCCCGGGTGGGGACAATGAGGGAGGCATTCTCGGTGGCTGCACCGTGACTGTGGAATTCCATTCTGACGGAGGTCCGCCTGGCCCCAGACCTTCCCTCTTTCCAAAGACAGTGTAAGACCTGGCTGTTCCACTGGGCCTTCGGTGAGGGAGACGAGTAATGGGTGGGGGGTTGGGAAAGGGAAAGGTCTTTTTGCTCCACCTGGGTTATGTTTTATTTTGGTTTTATAATGATTAATCGTTGTATTTATTATATTGAATTATTTGTTTTATATGTTTTAAGGTGTTGTGAGCTGCCTCAAGCTGCTGTAGCAGGATGGGGCGGCCAAGAAATCTAGTGAAATAAATAAATACAAAAAGCTTTTATTTTAGCCTCCAAAGCTCTTGGCTCCTTGCTCATAATTCCATCCTCAGATTGCAAAGTGTTTCATCTTTTGAAGTTATTCCCCTTTTCCTTGAGAAGATAAATATAAATGGATATGTGTACAAAACTTGGGAGGTTATCACTGACTTCATCCAAAGGTCACAGTTTATTTCAGGTCTCCTCAGAGTCACCGAGGCTTGGCTTGAAGGGCTTGGAATAAAACATAGAATTAAGTCCTCATATTGCTGTTTAAAGAAGATTTCAGGTAAATCTCATGATAATGTTATTTACACCAGTGGTTCTCAAACCTTTAATTCACATTTCCTTTCCTCTTCTCAGTAGTACTACACGCTCTAACATACATACCTTGCCCCCTCTTCCTTTGCCCCCCCTTGCCCTCTTGCTTTCCCTGCCCCCCTTCCTCTCAGGAACCAGGGCATTAGGGTGGTGACTGGCTCCCTAGCACTGCTGCCATGTATTGGCTTTGGCCTCGAGGATGATCTATGTATGGCAAATTCTGCACCATGGAAGGAGCTGAACTCCATAAGGGTAGAGTAACTCTACCCTTATGGTCCTTTCCAGCTATATATGATCCTGTCGTCCAGCAGTCTTCAGCTCTAGAGCCAACTCTTTAGCTGACTAGTCAGGGTGACCTAATACCACAAAGGATAAAAACAGACTTGATAGTGACCCACTGTGGCACGAGACCTACCAGTACGTCTGTTTACATGCCACCAGATGTTAGTGTGGGACTGCCCCTGGGCAAGTAGGCAGCTAGCCCGGGATGAGTCCTTCAAAAATCTCCAAGGTCACAGCCTGGGCTAAGGGCCGCCCACGTGGGCCAATGTGGTCTAGCACATGTGTTCAGTCCCACCATACCCACCTTGGGGCAGGGGCCACCAAGACCGGGTGCCATGGCTAGTTGCCATGACACTTCATCATGACTGGGTGGGACGTTGGAAGCAGGATGTAGGTGGGACCAGCTGCCTGCACATTTGTTTAGCTCCCTGCTCTACCCAGGGCATGCAGGCCATGGGACGGTTCTCCAACGGCGGGGATGTTTGTTCTGTGCCCCTCCCCAACCTGGACCATGTCATCTGTTGTTTTATGCCCAGGGCCTGGTTGGAGAGCCTCAGCACATCTGTTTTTACCCAAAGGGAAGTTCATTTTTAGGAGAGGTAGCATAGTTCAGAAGAGTGGACTAAATCAAGGACTAATCCCATCTCAGATACATAGTCCATCTGTGAGGTTTATAAGGCACAGAAGTCCCCAAATACCTTTAGTTTCCATCAACACTCAATTTATGGGGAAATGGTTATGTGATGAACATTTAGCGCAAGTATATTATCCAATGATTTAGGTGCTTTGGTTGGGATCTGGCAGAGTGGATGCAAACCACTATTCATTCTGTTTATTTTGAATATCTTGGGTTAGATTATTTGGTTTGGTTATTACTATATCAGTTTTTCAGAAATAAGAAAAATACCAGATAACCAAACTGAATAAATGAACAACTGAAACGAAAATGCAAATATCCATTTTGGATTCAGATATTGAGATGGCTATCTGAAAACTTGAGTAACATCTGGGAATACAAAATCTGCGATTCATTTCATCTCTAGGGGCATGAGGGGCCCTTAATGAAAACCTCAACCCTTAAGTTCCATCACCAGTAATACTACTCCCTGGCCACCAGTAGTCATGCCCCTAGTTCTGCTCCCAGCTCCCTTCATCTAACAGAGAGCAATAGAAACTGCTAAATGCCCTTTCAGATTATTCATCACATTGAGGGAATGCGTAATTGGGGATGATTATTGCGTCTCTGGTTGCAGTAAGGGAGAAGATGGGGAGGGTTTTGCATGAAGGAGCAGAACCACATACAAATCTCAAGTGAATGCACTTTGCACAAAACAGCGCAGATTGGTCTGGCCAACCGGCCAGTCAGAGACAGACACAGAGGAAAGGGCCAAAGGAGGCCCCTAAATATGAGCTATGAGTTTGTACAATGACACCTACGCAGCTCCTTTAAATATAAAATGTGAAGATGCCCTCACAAGAGATAACGCAACCCATAATTAGACTGCTACCTTCTGCTAACCTTATTTTTAACCTTCAGCTCTGTGCCTCAGCTTCTGCACAGGTTAGGTGGAGATGGTAAGATATGTCTCTCTCAGAGAGAGGACATAATAGCAATTATGTAAAAGCCTAAAACATACAACATGGCTAGGAATGTAGTAGGTCTCAGAATCTCAGTTTATTTACCAGGTGTCTTTCTTTTTCTCTCTCTGATCCTGAAATATACTAGGGCTGAAATGGGAAGTTAAATTGGTGATTGCAAGAAATTTTGCTGTATCGGTAACTGGGATTGATTTCCTGACTGTTTCCCAATACCGATGCGATTTCTCGATTCTCGCAACACTGCGAGATACCATCTGGATTTACTGACTTTCTGCTTACTGTTTACCGCGTACCATTAGTTTATCACTTACCACATTGCTGAGGGTAATGTTTTACTTCTGGGCTTGTTGTTTCAGCATTTCTGAGTCTTAATAGCCCACCCCTTAACCTCCAGTGCCTCTTTACCTCCACTCCACTGCCTCCAATCAGAATTGTTCTATGTTGTTCCCTTTGCTTTAACCAATCTGCACCTGGATTGCAGATTAGTAAATATTGGCATTATATATCTTTGGCCGAATGGTCGTAAATAAAATTTTATTCTTCTATTCTTAGTAAATAATGTATCTGCATACCAGCCAATGAGTGACAAGGAAAGTAGAAGGGAAAATGGAGTGCAAGAAATGCGGTGTTGCTTCAGTATTACCTCTTAGGATTTGAAATGGACAGCAAAACAGTAAATAGCAAAGTGGTAAATGGGATCCCAGTAAGCCGCAAGTCAGTAAATGGAAAAATTAAATGTTGGTTGAGACGTTACTGAGTATCAAGGTTCTTGATTCAACTGAGACAGTATCAGGAAATGGGATTTCGATGAGATTTCCTGTTTCGGTGAAATCTGATTTTAGTTCTAAAATATACCCTAACCAGACCAAACAAGGAGAAGGAAACACCACTTTCCTTGGGTATTATGAATCCTAGGCATGACCTGAGACAGAAATTGAAGGCTTCTACTACTGCTTCCTTTTACTATGTTAGTTTTCTCTCTCCTAAATTCATACCACCTTCCTACTTTCATAAGTTTGCTGTCTATTAACAGACCAGCTCAGCCAGGTAGCCCATACCTAACTTCCCTTACTGTCATGACCAAAATTTCAAACTAGAGACCATGCTGTAAAAAACTAGTTTGAGATTGTCAAATTCTACAGTGGCTAATGAGTTTGTGCATATTGTGCTCCCTGTGAATTTTTCATTCTAGCAGATGAATGAAAGTTTCATAAGTATAAAGCTGGAGGTTCTTATTATTGCTGCCCTCTTCTCCCTTGCTCTGTGCATATTTATTTTGTTTTGTATTCAACAGCAACTCAAGACCTTTGCCACTCCCTCCCCCCCCCCAAAATAGTATTTTTTCCATTCCAAAATCAGTGGCTTGGTTTTTCCAATGTGAAGGGTACCCAATAGACAGGAATTGACATCCTCACTTTTGAAAAACAATCCCTTCTTTTACATGCTAAAATATGAACTCAGTAGGCAAATTTCTGAAACTTTATTTCTGAAATTCTTGGTCTTTAATTTCTTTGAAAAGAAGAGACTGCTGTACATTTGTCCAGATGCTTGTGTTGAATGCACACTTTCTTGATTCTGCATTATTGTGATTTCCATAGAATATAGTGGGTTTTTAAATATTTTGAAGACGTGTGCTATATTATCTAGAAAAGGGTTTCCTTAAAGAAATTGAAATGGTATAGATTATATTAATATATTGGAACCCAGTATTTGTGGAATAGTAGGTATTCTAATATTGAAAGCAGCAAAGAGCTTGGGTCACTGAGGACACTGGGTAAAAACAGCTGACTGGCCTGCTGTGGTCCACTTTTCCATGCTTTGGCCTGCAAGCCACCAACACATCAGTTGAGAGACTGCCAGATGTTGGCCTGGGATTGCTCTTGGCTGTGTTGGAGTCTAGCCTGGGCTCTGACCCCTGGATTAGCTCCAGGTGACAGCCCGGCCTAGCTTTGGCTTGATCGGGGCAAAGTGGGCCATCATGTGTTGTGGCCCACCATGACCCGGCCCTGATTGCTGCCCGTCATGGTGGGGTGGGGCCATCTGGCCACACATACATGCATCTCCCTGCCCTCTGCAGTGACTTGGCCATGGGAATGCGTGTTGAGCAACCCAACCAGGTCCAAACAGTGTCCGCCACAGCTTCCCGACCCGGGCCAGGTTGCTGTGGCAGCGCTGTCACTTCTGTTTCCACCCACCAATTTTTGCTTCTGAAGAGGTAAACAAATATACACAGCCTAAGAGTTTCTGGACAGCAGCAGCTCCACCATGCCCTTCTCTCTAAAATCTTAGAACTGGGATAAAATGAGACAGAACTGAAATTTGAAAGATGGGGTATTGGCTCCTGGAAGGGGGTGGAAAATGATAATGGTTTGGAATTGAGAGTGAAGTGGTGATCCCTCCCTGCTATGGGAGTAACTTCGGGTGAAAATTTGCAGGGGAAGCTGACCCACGTAAGCTTCACCCCAATATCTCTGGAATTGCAGGGAAAGGAAACTTGTATCCCCTGGAATGAAAATTACAGCATCATCTGCTATAATTGCTCCCATTCTCCCAGCCCCTCATCTACTTGCCATTTGCTTTTGGGGCAAGTACAGTAATAATTTGTTAATGGTTCGCTCTTATTTTGCTTTATTGAAGTTAAATAGTTACATTTGTTATCATTTTAGAACAAAGAAATTTCAGGCGTGGAGGTTTGCATGCTTATGATTCAGGTAAAGCACATTCATCTCCGAGCTTCAAGGCAAGCTTTGTAGTGAGGGAGCCAAGATGGGAGAGTGGGACTGTAACCAGTAGCCAGGGAAGCCAGTTTTGAGGGGAAGTCAACCTGTAGGGGCAAGGTAGCACGACAGATTCTCAGACTGATCAAATTCTATTTGCAGCTTTTATCAATTCATGAAAGACGAAGAGGGAAAAAAAAGTCTTTCAATGTGATGGTCTGATAGACTAATTCAAAAGAAGAATAAAAAATATTTTTATGAGGATGTGTTTGCATTATGGGGAAATTTCATGGATACGGAGAGTGAGAAGGATAGGTGTGTGGGATAGTTTGGGGAGACTCCCTCAGGTGAGAGATGGTGGAATGGGAAGGGGTCAGACTGAGTAGCGTTGGCCCCTCTGTGGGGTAGTTCTAGGCTGCGGGAGGGAATTCCTCTAAGTAGGAATTGGAGGAGTGGGAGGGTTGGGTTGGTGTGGGATTGTGAGGTGGAGAATGCATTTTATATGTATTTTTGAATTGATGTTGTATTTGGAATTATTGTATTTTTTAAATTGAATTATATGTATTTGGAATTGATTTTTAATTGATGTTGAATGCATTTTATATGTATTTTTGAATTGTGTTTAAAGGAGATTTGGGTGTGAATGGTTTGGTGGTTGTGAAATATAGCCACGACCCATCTGTGAGAGGGCAGGGTATGGATTTGTGGTGTGGTTGCTCTCACGGGTAAGAGACAGGGGAGTGCAAATTCCCTTGTGTGAAAGGCAAGGGAGTGGGAATGGGTGGGATGGGAAGAGGAGTGGGGTTTGGGTGCTTGAGTATTGGGGGGTGGGATTGGTGTTGTATGTATGATATGATTTATTGTTTTAGTTATTGTAAACTGTTTGAGGTTGGGATTTTTTAAACATGTTTTATATTTGTGTGGGTTTTTTAGTTTTTGTAAGCTGCCCTGAACTAATTTTTGGGATAGCGTGGGGTATAAGTCAAATAATAATAATACCTAAGAAAAGCCAGTTGAAAATCTGAGCAGCCTGAGTATGAAGTCCGAAACAGGGCTTATGTTTAAAAATACTGTTTAAAAATAAACCGGGTTCTTTGACTTGGAAAACTAGATTTCAAGATGAAAACTGGCACACCTAACAAGGACAAGGAGAGTTCATAGACTAATTTTAGTAGGTGGGGGCATTATAGTGTTGTATACAGTAGGTTGACACTAGTGCCGCAACTCGGTTTTTAAAATTACTCTGTTTTTGCTGAGTTACTGAGTAACCAAGGAAGCCCTTCACAACCTCGCTCCCCCCTACCTCTCTGCCCTGATCTACCTCCAAACCCCTGTTCAAGCACTCCCCTCCTTTTCTATCCCCTCCCTCACCCTCCCACGCCTCCCCTGCTCCCTCAACTGCCTTCGTCCCTTCTCCCTTGCTGCCCCGCATGCCTGGAACTCCCTCCCTGCCCTCGTCCGCCTTTAGATTGTAAGCTCTCGGGCAGGGACCATGTCTATCTTGTTTTTTTGTAAAGCACCAGGTACATTGCCCGCGCTATATAAATGCTTATAATAATAATAATAATAATAAGGAATTGGCCTAGTACTCAGTCCAGTATTCGGTACTTGGGTAAATCCTCGGTTGGGCAACATACGGAGCTTTTCCTGCAACATACAGGGATTTTTCTGGTCCTGTATAAGGTTACTTGGAAAATATTCAGTACTCGGTTTTATTTTACTGAGTATTTTACCAAGCACCAAGTATTGAGTATTCAGCCGAGTTACCGAGGATTGTCCAAACACTCGGAGCCAATTCTCAGAAATTCAGAAATACTTAAAATATATTTTTTATACTATTCGGTGAAGACCTATTTGATATCTCTGTAGGTGTGGGGGTAGAGAATAGAGGAAAATATATGCATTCCCTGCTTTTGTCTCATTTTCTTTTCCTTGCTTTCTCCTCTGTTTGGTTTTGTTCTTTTCTTTCTTTATTTCTCTCTCTCTTTCTCCCTCAGCTCTCTATTTGTTCCTCACCTTTTCTTTCGTGTTCATTCATTCATTCTCAGTTCTTAGCTTTTGCTCCGATTTCTCTAGTTCACTGCCACAGTCTACTCTAGGGCTCACCTTTGCTGAAGTAAAGGTGAGCAAAAGTGTAGGCACAAATCCTCAAGTTGAGTTGGTATGTCCCTGATTTGAGTGTCAGTATAGCTGGTTTGCCTGAGATCTAACTGATTTATGTCATCCTGGTCAATTGATGAGGCAATAACAGAAAAGGTGTCTGGATAACACCTTTTCCCTTTTTCTGACTCTAGCTTGTTAGCCACCCTGAGCCTTTAGGGAAGGGCCGGATAAATAAATTAATTAAATAGGTGAGGAGACCAGAAGGACTCCAAGTACAATTTACGGTAAGATTAAGTGCCAGCTAAGTTCTGGGGAAGTGCTGGAAATTGCCGTAAAACAGTTGTAAAATTCCAGAAAGTGATGAGAGAGTCTTGGAAAGTGATGACTAGTGACAAAAATGATGAAAAAAATAATTGGCGGAAGCACAGAATCACCGGAAACAGATGAAGTAGTGACAGACACTCGCAAGCACTCCTGAAAGGTTGGTATTTCCCTTTGGAAGAAGAACAGTTGTTCTTGTCTCAGCCGTAGTTCTGGCTGCCAAGAATCAGTGGAATACGTATCTTCTTTCCACTGGCCACATGTGCAGCCTGTCCTCATGACAGAGACTGCAAGCCCTGTAGAAGGAGTCTCAGGCAGTTAATTACATTCTCTATATAGTTTGTGTTGCGCCTTGGTTCTTCCTCAAAATTATGCATTTCCGCATCAAGATTGCATTCTAGGGCCCCAAGTCAAAGTCCGCACATATATGGAGCAAAGCTACAGAGTCTGGATGCAGGGCGCCCCCAGCAAAGTCCCCTGCCTCCTGACTGCACCACCGCCTGCAGCGACCACGGCAGTCCCACCGTTCCCTCCCCTGGGTGGCAGCATGGGTGGAAGGTGGGGGACTTTGCCGGGGACACCCTGCTCACACACATTGTGTGCACGCCTGCAAGTGTAGCTTTGGTCTGCGCATGCACACAGACCTTGGATAGGGACTAAGGAGTCTCAACACTACTAGTGTATTACTATTCTTAGCACATGAGATGACTTTTATCACATTT
This sequence comes from Sphenodon punctatus, assembly GCA_003113815.1. Classification (NCBI taxonomy): domain Eukaryota; kingdom Metazoa; phylum Chordata; class Lepidosauria; order Sphenodontia; family Sphenodontidae; genus Sphenodon; species Sphenodon punctatus. The sequence continues at coordinate 1,638,402 of QEPC01013002.1, read as the reverse complement.
GTACTTCAAAACTGAAGCCGAGTCTGAAAATAGTGCGTACCATAATTCACTCTGTGCAAATGCTGGTTAAGAAATGTTATTTGACAGATAATTTCTCTTAATATACAGATGCTATTTTGAAAGGCACAAGAAGACAGTATTGAGCTTCCAGTCATATTTTGTGTGTGTGTTGGACCAGAACAGAATCTCATCTTTACTGGACTAAATTCTGAGTTTTTCCCATTGCCACATGAATGTTACATCATATTACATCAGAAGAATGGAGATAAAAATCTAGCATTCAGGATAAAAATCTTGAATGCTTGATTGACAGTGCTGCTATGACACTAAATGTTTTGCATGGAACTGTAATTCAGATTTTGAGTTCTTGGACAGTTTAAGCCAAGTTTCACAATTCATCTCTACACCATTCCTTTTTGCCCTGCAGAATAGTGTCTTGTCACTTTTACATGACTTCTCAGCCCAGGCCAGGTGCCCATTTAGGGGGAGTAATCCTTTTCTGGAGAATCTGCCACAGGCAATATGCAATCTCTGTACTTCTGAACTGTTTGTGGTTTCCTTCCGTGTGATCTTTCAGCCAAACCCGTACTTATTGCTAGCTGAATAACAAGAAGAAAAACAAATTCTTAGCATCTTGTTTACTATGGATTGAGGAGGGATCTGGCACACACATTAGTACACAAAGTACTCTGTATGGGAAAGCTGTGGTAGATTTAAACGGGATCTTTAGCTTTTTGAATAAAAAGACAGATAAATTACAGTTAATAATTTCCACAATAAAGCTATTGTGAGTAGAAATGAATATATTGAGAATTATGTGCTAACAAATGCATGATTACATAATAATTACCTTATGCAGCATGGTGATCTGCCCATACAGGGGCATGGTACGACTGCTGTCTCTCTCCTTTTGGCAGCTTCTTCTAGCACCCCATGGGGAAGAGCTGGTTGTCTGTAAACCTGCACCAGAAGTGCTAGTGCAGTGATGAACCTCCTGCATACCTTCCTATCTGAAGTGGTGCAAAAGGGATTTTGTCAGCACAATCCCTTTGGTGTTTCTGCTGAGATGTGTAACTAAGCACCACCCCCATGAAAAACAGTGCTTCAAACCTGCCCTACTCTCTGTGCAAGGCATAGATGAGCACTTCCACTTACATCCAGTAGAGGGCAGTGGCACGAGTCCATACTCGCATGTTCTTTGCACTACTCCTCAAAAGAAAGGGGGGGGGATGATTATGAGAAACTCCTCATTTTTCCTTCCTCCTCTTCCTCTCCCTCTAACCTGCATATCTGCATCGATGGAGTCACCATCCATCCTGTTCTCCGAGCCTGTAGCTTGGGCTTTACTTTGACACGCACCTCTCCTTTAAACCTTACGTTGACTCTGTTGACAAATCCTGCCGATTCACCCTTCATAACATTGTTCGGATCCGCCCATTTCTCTCTACCTCCTCAGCCAAAACCCTTGTTCATGCCATGGTTATCTCTCACCTCGATTACTGCAACCTCCTCCTTGCTGGCCTCCCTCGCTCTCACCTGTCCCCCCTTATCGCAGTCCAAAACTCCGCTGCCAAGGTCATTCACTCTGCCTGTCGCTTCGACCATGTGCAGCCTCTCCTCTTCTCTCTTCACTGGCTCCCCCTTCCTGAACGTATCCTGTTTAAACTCCTGGTTTTCACGTTCAAATCGCTCCACGACCAAGCTCCTCCTTACCTCTTGGACCTAATCTCCCTACGCACTCCTGCACGTGCTCTCCCTCTGTCCCCTCCCTCACTCTCCCTCGTTTCTCCTGCTCACCTAACCGCCTTCGGCCCTTCTCCCTCGCTGTCCCCCATGCCTGGAATTCCCTCCCTGCCCACATCCGCCTTGACCCCTCCCGCCGTTCCGTCAAATCCCTCCTCAAGACCCACTTTTTCCTTGCCGCCTTTCCCAATGCCTGCTAGTTGTTCCCCATATACTTAGTCTGCCCTCCTCTGCAGACTGCTGCAACCAACCTGATTGTAACCAAGCCAAGCACACACACCTGAGACTTTGCATCCGCTTGAATGTTTGTTGGTCTTCTCCCCTGTCTCTCCCACTGTCCCCTCTCCCTGTCTCCCCCTCCTTGTCTTTTAGATTGTAAGCCACAGGCAGGGACCACGTCTATTTCTATGTTCTGTACAGCACCAGGTCAGATGACTGGCGCTATATAAATGTTTATAATAATAATAATAATAATAAATATTCCTGAACCTCTAATGTGAAGCCTACAAAATTATCATTCGCTGATAGAACAAATCTTTCTATCCAGCATTTTTATCAAAAGGTAGCGTTCATATTTTTTTTGTTATGATCAATTATAAAAATTGGGCTAGAGAAAAGAGTTGCTTCTTCATATTACAATGTTGTTATTTTCAGAAGTTATTTTCAGGTATTTTCTTGCAGCTGGAAATGTGCTATAAAGTAGGGTATTAAATACACTTGTTACCTGGAAATTATTTAGACTGAGCCATGGGGTTTTCTGCAGTGCTTGTCCGTTCTTATTGTCAAATATCCTTCAGTTTTGAGCCTGACTGAAAAGCAAAGACAGTAAACTCAGCAAATATTTTTTTCCTTGGAGGAATATTTATTATTCTGATATCATGACTGTTTGACTATAATTATTAGGAAGAATATTCTTCTGACAACAGTTTAGCAGCATAATATACACAGTGAAGGGACTATCCTGTTAAAACATGTGCCATTTGAAAAGCATTCCCATTGAAAATGTAGGACACAACCAGTTATTTTTAGTAACTATTGTAAGCTTCCCCCCCTTGTGTTTCGCTTTGAAAAAGCTCTGTGTGTGTGTGTGTGTGTGTGTGTGTGCGCGTGTATGCGTGTATATATAATATAAAAAAAATTAAATAGCCTTTAACAGTCACAATTTGTAACACAGGGAATAATAGTGTAGAAACAGACATTTCATTTTTAGAATTGTAGTATCACATTGAATACTAGGTAATACGGTTATTTTGGCATTCAAAAAGGTGTGTGGGGATTTTTATATTTATTGACTGGACTGTTGGAGGAGGGGAAGTTTTCAGTAGTTACACCAATATAACTGAAGAATAATTCCACCTGCATTTGTATACCTATCGCACGTTTGCAACAAACTATCCGAGAACCCAGTCTGGTTCAGAATGATTTACCTTATTCTGTGTACTGGTAAGTTTAAAAAAAATGTCAATTTCAAATTTTGCTATGGGAAATTTAATTTTTAATTTTGTTTTTCTCTTCCCATATCAGACACTATAACTGAAGTCTTCACCAACATCTATGTGACCAGTTTTGGGCCTGTTTCAGACACGGACATGGTGAGTCCTGAGTGGACTAATATTTGCATTGCATGGCACAAAGAGACTAAGACCTTTAATACATGGACGGGGGTGGGCGGTGGATGTTCTGGCGTGGTGGGTGTAGGGGTGTGTGTGTGTCCATTTACATAGACACTCACCCACCACATCCACGGAGCCTCCTCCGTTTTACTGGAGGGCTCCGTGGGTGGAGGTGGGTGTGCGGCAGGTAGCGGTGGGTGTGTGGTGAGAGCGTGCACGCACAAACACCCACCGCCCGTGGTGTTTACACGGGTGCCCACCTGCTGCACACCCATCCCCCCTCCACTGGCCGTTTACATGGACTGCCACACACCCCCTCGCTGCACACCCGCCCAAACACCGAGTGGGGGATGACTGGCCCGTCTGTGTAAAAACAGCCTATGGAGCATCATGCAAACATTCTTTAAGGACTCTGCTTTGCTCTCACCCTGGAGTACTTCAGCAATAACTCCATGTATGACAATGGAATAATATTAATATTTATCTGAAGTTTTACATCAAAATAATAATAATAGAAGTGAGAGCAGAATTTGGCCTTAAGAAAATAACTTGTGCAAATGGCTAGCACAAGACTTTGCTCCACTTAAGTCCTCAAAATAACCTATGTGTAAATTATCTGCAAACAGATGGGCTTTGTCTGGTTGTAGGTGTGACCCTCTGGCTGTTTAGCTCTGGTGCTAGCTCTTAGTGCTGGCACGAGTCCCATTAAAGTGAATGGGACTTGCACCAGCTCTGAGGATGAATGCCAGTCCTAAACAGTTGGAGGATTATGCTGTAAATTGCCAAGGTAGGGAAAGCCTGCCAATAACTCTTCCCAAAGTCTCTCAAACATTTTAGTTTATGGCTATGTTTATCTCCACTCTTTATAAGGAAATGCATATGGTACTATTGACTGGTTGAGCCAAAGAACTGCCAGGAGTTGGGGTAAATGAAGCTGGGAATATAGAGGTGGTGTATATTTCCCAGGTCTGCTGCTTCTTCAAAGACTCTAGTTAGATGGCTGACTTTATTGTTCATTCTTGTTCCCGCCAAATGAAATAAAGAAAAATTACTGCAAGGAAGGGGGTAATTAGACTATGTATTTTTTTTTAAAAATACCTTAAGTGGAAATTTTGAATAGTAGGTATACCTGCAAATACCGCAAGTCATTGCTAGCTAAGTCATTTCCTGAATGCAATGAAGATATGCAGGATCAGGCTCAATGGCATTTAATAGAAGCTAATAATATTGGCCTAAGCTGCCCTTCTAGCAGAGATCCCAAAAGGAAGTATTCTGGGACAGCGAGAGAAATTCAGAAGGATTTTCTGGGGATGAGCCACCATATCATCCAGGAAAGGAATGGGAGGGCATGGCCCTGTATGGCCAACTATGCAGTCACCAACAAGCAACAAGAAATCTTCAAGAAGTAAATGTCTGTTTCCTGGTAGCACAACTCTATTTCCTGTGCTACAATGACTTTCCCAGATGAGGGCAAGGCATTTTCCAGCTTAAAACGTAGTCATAGAAGAATTACTAGCCCCTCGTGTTACATTACCTTTTCTGTGTAGTGTGGAAATTATAGCTTGTCAAACCTCCTCTCCTTACTGTTCCACCTGCGGTTAAGCTCACCACAGCACCTAAGGAAAATGGCTGTTGGGGTCAATCTCCAAGGGGAATTCCAAATCACTACATTTTATTTGATAGGTGCAATGGGTTTATTGGCATTAGAATAATACAAAAGGAATTTGGAAGCTATGTAACATTTGAGGGGTGTGTTCTCATTGTGTGAAATTGGTAAAGTTTTGTGAAAAAGCATGACCTTTTTCATGGAGTTTTCAAAGTAGGTCCACTTTTTATAGAATTTTGAACTTTCGACAAAGCTTGAAATGCAAACGTTGGCCATGATCCCCACACAGACCATTTCTCCAGAGTAGTTCTATTGAAGGTAGAAGGAGCTAGTGGATGCTGGATTATGGACATTTTCTCTTGCATTTCACATTAAAACTGCAAAACGTTGACCTTTTGCCTTTTTAATGTAAAACCCACCATTTTTTAAAGAAACTGAAAAAGTCAGTTTGAAACTATAAAATAGCTTGGACCAAAACTTTCCTATCCTACTGAAGTTTTATTTTGAAGAGAAATATTTTTCTACTACCTTACATTGATGCATTAATAATTTTGAGGAGGGCATTTTCCCATCTATATCTGCCCCAGGCAGTTGCAGTTTTAAAGGGGTTTCCCCCTACCCCAGTTGCTAAAAAATTATTATTATTATTATTATTATTTCTCTAGCGCAAGCAGTGTACCTGGGACTGTACAATCAGTAGTTGTATACAGGTCCCTACCCAAGGGGGCTTACAATCTAAGACAGACAAGGAAGCGGGGGTGGTGGTGGAGACAAGGGACAGGTGAACACCAGGAGAGAGACGGATATATTTACAAGGTTGCAGGTGCATGTGCTTAACTTAGTTACAGAGTGGAGATTCTTATCACTCATGACAAGTCAGGGAAAGCCTGATGGAAGAGGTAGGTTTACAGGAGGAACTTGAAAGTAGGGAGAGAGGGAGCAGAACAAATGTATCCAGGAATGAAGTTGCAGACATGGGGGGCAGTAAGAGAGAAGGTGGGAATGCGTTTAGAGGAGCATGGGAGTCGCAAGCAGGCGAGGGTGGGGGCAGAAGAGTGAAACTCCTGGGCAGGAATATTGCGGGATAAAAGAGCAGAGAGATATGGGGGAGCAAAGCCATGAAGAGTCTTGAAGGTGAAAACCAGGAGCTTGTGCTGAATGCGTTCCTGTAGGGGGAACCAGCGTAGGGGTTGAGAGGAGGGGCTGAACGTGAACATGATCAAAGCGATGGGCAAGGTGGATGACTTAGGCAGCAGAGTATTGAACAGAGATGGGGGTGGGGTGAGGTCAGAGCAGGGGAGGCCAGTAAGTAGGAAGTTACAGTAGTCCGGGTGAGAGATGACTAGAGCACGGACTAGGGTTTTTGCAGCAGCAACAGTAAGGCAGGGTCAGATTTTAGCAACAGTATACAGAGCGAAGCAGCAGGACTTGGCACCAGCCTGGATCTGAGGCATAAAGGAGAGAGGGAGGAGTCAATGATGAATCCCAAGCTATGCATCTGGGGAACAGACTGGATGGTGACCCGCTCAATGGAAATTGAGAGGGAAGTAGGAAGGGAATGTTTTTGGGGGTGGGGGACGAAATGACAAGTTCAGTCTTACCCATATTAAGTTTGAGTTGACGGCGAGACATCCAAGCAGAGAGATCAGAAAAACAGTCAACAATATGACACTGGATGGAGGAGAAGAGCATGGGAGTGAAGAGAGACAGTTGTGTGTAGGGCTGAAGTGAGGGGAAAAAACAATTCTCGAGAATAATTCGTGAGAATGAAAGGGGTGGGGAGAACTCGGGTGTTCTCAACCCCGCTCCCCCTTGAGTTCTCGCGAATTACTTGAGGGACCGAGGTTGCAGGCGAGGGGCCGGCACGGGGGCCGGAGGCGAGCAGGGGGCAAAGACAGGCCACCTGGGCACCTCTGGCCCCCACCTGGCCTCCCCACCTGTGGGGAAGAGAAAGTTCAGGCGGGGCCAGGAGCAGGAGTTTGGCAGGGGTTTACGCATTGTGTTGGGTGTGTGTGTGTGTGTGTGTGTGTGTGTGTGTGTGTGTGTGTGTGTGTGCTGTCTCTTATACACATCTAGATGTGTATAAGAGACAGGTTCCAATCCACGCTTCTTCCCAGGTTTACAGTTTAAAAGGAGAAGAAAAAAAAAGCCTTGAGCATGCTCAGAATAGCAGCTGAGCTCTGGCTGCTTCTTTCAAAGATGTTCCCACAGGGCTGAGCAGCTATTTTGCGCATGCTCAGCCCTGCAGGTGTCATCTTTGTAAAGTGCCCTGGGTGCTTGTCTTTCCCCACTGCTCACCTGACCCCTGTGCCAGCCCCCCCGCCCATCTGCAACCCCGGCCTCTTCAAATTCTCACCGGTTCTTGAGAAGGGGTGTGTGTTTGTCTCGAGGCAAAATGAGAAAATCCCCCCTTCTTGTTGGGAACCTGCGAGAATTAAGAGCCAAGTTTCAGCCTTAGTTGTGTGTCATCAGCATACAGGCGATACTGGAAACTGTGGGATTCAATGAGTTTACCTAGAGATAAAGTGTACAGGGAGAAGAGAAGAGGGCCCAGGACAGAGCCTTGGAGAACTCCTACAAAGTGGGAAAGTAATGTAGAGGAGGTACCAGCAAGAGAAATGTTGTAGGATCGGTTTGAGACATACGAAGAGAACCAGTCGAGAACAGTGTCCTGGAAACCAAGGGAGCAAGCAAATCCAGGAGGAGGCTATGGCCGACAGTATCAAAGGCAGCAGAGAGATCGAGGAGGATAAGAACAGTGTAGAGGCCCGTAGACTTAACTAAGAGAAGGTCATTGGTGATTTTGACAAGGGCAGTCTCCGTCAAGTGGAGAGAGCGGAAGCCTGATTGAAGGAGTCAAGGGAGGAGTTAGAAGTGGGGTGAAAACAAACGTCAAGGGAGGAGTTAGAAGTAGGGTGAAAACAAAAATGACATGGCCCCAGACTCACCACACATATGGTCCTGTGCCACCAGATGTTGGCCCAGGACGCTCCTGAAGCGGGTAGCTGCCTGGCCTGGAATATGACCCCAGAAGATACCAGACACTTATTCTGGGCCAAGGGTTGCCCATGCGGTCCAAAGCCAACACGACTGCTTAACCTTGCCATCCCCGCCATATGACAGGGGCACCATGACTGCCTGTCATGGCGGGGGGTGGACTGCTGCAAGCAGAGTGAGGGCGGGGACCTACCCCTACCTGAGTCATGCAGGAAACCTGAATGGTGGCCGCTGCTGTTTCCCACCCCACGCTGGGGAGTCTCCATGCCACCCACATGTCTGTTTGTTTTCACCTGTAGTCTGTTGGGTTTCACAATAAAATACATGTACAACAAAACAAAACAAAAAAACCCAACCTCAATTGTAGAACGTATTTGCATTTACTTCTTTGAGTACAGATGTCAGTTATTCTTGTGACTAGCAGGAAGTTTTTTTTCCTCTAATGAAATGAGGAAAAGCAGACTACTGATTTTAATAACCGTATTATTTTATTAATTAGACGCTGTGGTTTCAATTCTCCACAGCTGTGCATACCAGTACGAAGTGGACTAAAAACAGTTTTTGGAGGTGTAAATGAATTGAGAGTATTGAGTATAGAGAATGGATGCTTTGCTGTGTTGGCCCTAAATGTAAGAGATGGAGACACAGGAGTTCTATGGACCAACATCTGTTGGTGTGAATATGAAAATTTTGGACCATGCAGGGACCTTCCACAGGCACAGAGAATATGGAGACAGACAAATAAAGGCCAGAGATCCTTGTTTATGTGAAACTGTCTTTTACTTCGCATATTAGCAATCAGCTAGAAAACTTTTATATAGAGAGGTTTTAAATGATGATTGATTTCCAAATAATCACACGTAATGGCAGCAGCAACACTATAAATGCCATATGCTGTTTTAAGTACAATGCTTTGCAGACTGGTGGGTGACGTCCTCATTTGACGACCACTGGGTTAAGAGAAAATTTCTCAGGGGTACTCGAGTTTGCCTTTCTTGAAGGAACATTTCCTGGCCTCTCCCACATCAGGGGATCTGGCCAAACATCCACTTACATTGGGACCCATTCAACCCCTAGGGTGAGGCCACACATGTGGCAGCAGACAGATCCCTGTGCAGCCTTGTGGTGGGAAATCGCTACCACAATACTGTGTGACCAGCGCAGGGAGCCAGCAAGCTGGTTGTTGGCAAGCTGGGCGGACTGGCCTCTACCGCCACCATGGCTGGGATGGGCCGCGGTGCAGGCTACATAAACAGGTGCCCAGCCCTCCCTCCCTCCCCTGGCCCAACCTAAATCCTGCCTCCGGCTGTGATGTGGCTGCACGCTAGCACCTGCTGCTCACAGCTCCGCCATGGAGCCTGCCGTGCGGTGCGGCTGAAGGGGCCCAGCCACACAGGTTGCCCTACCCTGGGCAGCCTTACCCGATGCTGAGTAAGGCTGCTCCGCAACATGTCCTTGGAATTTTTTTGAGGACGCATAGCAAGCAGCTGTTTGCCCGGCCCTGGGACAGGGGAACACCAGGCAGCTGCTGGCTACACAATGCACTGCATTGCGTGGCCCGGCTGCCCAGGGAGGGGCAAAGGCTACCCAAAGCATGGTAGTTTCCCCTCCCTATCTCGTGTGGCCTCACCCCTAGTGAACATAGGAGTCATTGAGATGGTGCCTGTGTCTTACAGGTGTACTGCATTATCTACTCTTTTTTCTTCACAGCGCAAGAAGTTTCACATATGGACGCTCAGGTCCATCATCCGTGTGCTCCAGCCAGGGGACTTCCTGTTGTCCATTGTCTTTCATGAGACTTACTTGTATGTCCCCATTCATCAGGTTTCTCTGTTTTGCCTTCACAGCAGCCGCTATCGGCTCTGAACTCTCCCATTTGGCCTCTCGTCACCCAGGACGTTCACAAAGATCTTGATTGTCCTGGTGGTATGCCATTGGGGCTGATGTACACGTGTACCCCTACCTCCACAACCTTCTTATATGATCCCCATTTGGCCATCAGGGGGAACAGGACTGTCATCTGATCATGGAGTGACTAGAGGCCCGGACTTCCTAATCAACAGAGAGGAAAGCTGTATGACCCTCAGTCTGTTGTGCACCTGGGGGTGATGTTGGACTTGGCTTAGATTGGGTTTTACTCTCGAATGAAAGACTAATGAAGCTATAGAGCTGGATCGATCAGCTCCAAAGTGAGACCCAGTCAGTTCTGATGTGCCTGGCATAGGTGCTTGGCAGCCTAGTTTACTACTTGGATGCACTGGGATGGGCCAGGTTTCATCTGAGTCTGCTACAATAGGTCCTTCGTCCTTTCTAGCCAGAGATTGCACCCTCCATGCATCTCCCAATTACAGTTCCTTGCAAGGTGAAGGGTGGGGTGTGTGTCTCGAATAGTGGTAATCTCTGACCAGCCTTTCACAGGAAATGTCTTTGAGACCCGCTGAGGCTGACCGTGGATGCCAGCAGCTGGGTTTGGAGAGCCCACTTTGCTCACAAATCAGCTCAGGGTGTAGGGACACAAGAGAAGGTGTCCTGCCCCATCAACCCCCCTCGAACTGAAATCCATTCACCTAGCTCTGCTTCACTTCTCTGATGAGTTGAAAGGGGGATGTATCATGCCCACAAGCAGCATAATTGCTCAGCTTGGGGGAGAATACATCTAGCCTTGATCAAGGCGGTGCACATCGCGAGTTCCCTGAATATTCACGCAGATTGGCTCAGCCATCTGAAAATAAAAATGGAGGAATGGTTCATATTGGAGGCAGCACTCCAGGACATTGCAAGTCATTTTGGTTCACCAGTGATGGACCTCTTTGCATAGAGTCGGGATCACCAGGTCTCCAAGCTCCTTTCCAGGATGAACGACCCCGGAGCAGTGGGCCTGGCTGCTCTGTCTCAGGGGTACCCCAGGGGGCTTCTTTAAGCATCCTCTCCCTTTCTCCTCATCTCTTGAGTAATTTGGAAGACCAGAGAGAAAGGAGCTTGTGTGATTTATTATTTATTTATTTTAAACATTTATTAGTCGCCCCATATGCCTACGGCATCCAGCCCGATATGCCTACGGCATCCCGGGGTGACGTACAATTCAGTAAAAACATTCATAAAAATAAAACATTTTTAAAAAACAACACACAATTTAAAACCTCAAAACAGGGTTAGGAAAAATAAATAAAAATAGAAATAAGGGTAGAGAAGAGCTAAACACCCTAACCACCCCTCCCCCCCCCCCCCCCCCCCCCCCCCAAGGCCTGGGCGAACAGCCAGGTTTTACAAGCCCGCCGGAATGTTAAAAGGCTCGGGAGCAGGCGAGCTTTCTCCGGGAGGGAATTCCAAAGACGCGGCCTGGCCACCGAGAAAGCCCTCTCCATTGTGACCCCCCCGCTTAACACGGGGGACCTCCAAGAAGGCACCACTGGCAGACCGAAGGAGCTGCTCTGGGGTGTGGACTGGGCGAGGCAGGCGGTCCCTGAGGTACGAGGGGACGAGACTGTGAAGGGCTTTATAGCTCAATACCAAAACCTTGAACTTGGCTCGGCATGCTATTGGCAACCAGTGCAGAGTCTGGAGCACAGGTGTTATATGCTCCCGATGACCCGTCCCCATCATGAGCAGAGCCACCGCATTCTGCACTCGCTGAAGCCTCCGGACCAGGAACAAGGGCAGCCCCACGTAGAGCGCATTGCAGTAGTCCAGCCTCGAGGTGACGAAGGCATGGATGAGGGAGGCCAGGTCCGGCCCAAAGACGTACGGACGCAGCCTCCGCACCAGATATACTTGGTGGAAGGCGGTCCTCACCACCACCTCCACCTGTCGATCCAGGCGGAGATCTGAGTCCAGTATCACCCCCAGACTCCCAACCTGCTGAGCTATACGAGGGTGGAAACCCACCCACCCCAATCAGGAGCTGACACCTCCCTCGCTCTCCCCACCACCATCACCTCTGTCTTATCGGGGTTGAGCGTCAGTCTGCTCTGCCACATCCACTCCGCCTCAAAACACTGGGATAGCAACGAGACAGCAGGGTCTGGGTCAGCTGAAAAAGAGAGGTACGCCTGAGTATCATCAGCAGATTGGTGACATCACACCCCGAACCCTCTCACGACCTCCCCCAAGGGCTGCATATAAACATTAAATAATGATCCTGCTGGAACTGAACTGGCCAAGGAAATCCCGGTTCTCTGATGTCATCAATATGGCAGAGGCCTGCTATGTCTCACTGCGAGTCTGAACCCCCTATTCCAGGGACCGGTTCTTCATCCGGTCCCACTGATGTTTCAGTTAGCTGATTGGCTGTTGAAAGGGCTTTCTTGACTGCCTATGGTTACTTTGGTAATCTCCTGGAACCTTGCTATCATCTCGCATATCTTTGACCAACAAGGTATACGGTGCAACTTGGGTGAAGTTCGTATATTGGTGCAGGAACACCAATGTGGGGGTATTGGAGGTGCTGCAGTTTCTCCAGGAAGTTTATTTTGTTCTATTTATTTAAACAGTCTTATATCCCGCTCCTCCTGCCATGCAGCTTGGGGCAGCTCACAATTCTAAACACAAATATAAAAATATTTTAAAATGTATAAAAACTCTACATAGAGGAATGTGATAAAAACAAGAACCCTCCCACCCATCTCAAATTGGGTCTCAAGGCTGATACTGTTTTGAGTATTTCCTGCTGTGGAGGCCAGCCTTCCTTACACCCTCATGTTAGGATATTCCTCAAGGCAGCACAGCTCACCTGCCCACTGTCTAGCCACAGGCTCTCCATTTGGAGGCTGAATGTCATCCTCGAGGCTTTGATGCACCCACCTTTTGAGATCCTTCTGCAGATGCCAAGGCATTTTTTTTAATGGTTTTTTTTAATGGTTAAGACAACATTCCTGGTGTCCATGACCTCAGTTTGCAAAGTCCCAGAGCTATAGACTCTTCCTTCTGACTTAGAACTGTGCATTCTTTTTTACAAACACAAGGTAGTCCTGAGGTTAGACCCCACATTTGTACAGAAGGTTAACTTGAGGTTTCATAGGGATCAATCTGCTCTCTTTTTGTCTCAATCTCCAGCACCCTTGAGAGAGAGAGAATAGCATAGATTAGGTGTCAGGAGGGCACTCAGAATTTAGCTGGATAGGTATAGCCACTTCAGAATGGACTCTGCCCTGTTTGTAGCCTTCTGGGCTAGGAGAAAGGATAGGAAGATTTCGTAAAGTACCCTGACTAGATGGTTTAGCACCTGCATATTGAAAGCTTACAAGGCCTTGGAGGTTCCTCCTCCTATGGGAATTGCTGCACATCCTCTCAGGGGCAGCTATGATTTTGGCACTCCTGAGTAGGGTGTCACTGGAGGAAAGCTGCAGAGTGACAGCCTGGTCCTCTGCTCATTGTTTCACATATCACTAACAGGAAGGGGACTCTAGCATTTGTTGAAGTGGCTTTTTGCCGTGGGGTGCTTCAGAAAGTTCTGACTTCTTCCATTTGGGAATGGGACCCATCTGGGCAGCACTGTTTCTTTTGGGGGCTGGTGGGAATCTGCCCTCCTTTGGAAAGGCACTGCTTTGGGACTTCCCATCAGTTCTGACTGTCCATTCTGTGAAAAGAGAGAGAGGGGGGAATTTGTTTACCTATGTATTTCCATTCTTCTCTTGAAACAGGGTGGACAGTCAGTCCCACCCATGTTGGATTCTACTTCTGAGGACAAAGGTTTTGAGAAGACTCTGGGGACTTCTTTCCCAAATCCCTTTCCCTGTCTATCCCTGTTTTTTTCCTCGATCTCTATTGTTTTTTTACAGTTCAAGTTATAATCTTCTGGTTTCAAGTTTTCTAAGTTAGTTTTGGCGGCCATGTTCTGGGGAGTTGGTCCAGGGGTATGCACCACCCTCTAGCAGTGGCTGGCAATCATCTGGATCCTGCCTACTGCTGAGTGAGTAGGGACATAGAACTGACGGGTTAACTTTCCGTTCTGCTTTGAGAAGAATGGAAATTCACAGGTAAGGAAATTTCACTTTTATCAATATGTCTAGTAATTTTATTCTTTTCAATGGCCGTTTCCTCTTTTCCTGTTACTGGCCTTAGTCTTGCTGGTCTGTAGTTTCCAGGATCTCCTCTGGAACCTTTAAAAAATAAATAAATTACATTCAGTGTTTTCCAATCCTCAGATACATAGTCTGAATGAATTTAGAAAAAGGTTACGTGTTACTGATAGTGATTCTGCTATTTCATATGAACTCATACTTGAAATCTTCAGAAATCTTGGGTGAACACAATCTAGTCCTGGTAACTTGTTGCTGCTTATCAATCTGGTCTAAAACCTCTTTCAGTACTTAAAATTCATCACCTAAAAACTAGTTCTGGCATGGATAGACCTCTGCAATGAACACTGATGCAAAGAATTAATTTAGCCTTTCTACAATGGCTTGTTCTTCCTCGGGTCCCCTTTTACTTCTTGGTGCTCTGATGACCTGACTGACTCTCTAACAGGCCTCCTGCTTCTGATGTGCTTAAAAAAATCTTGGTTTTGAATTCAAGTTTGCATCATTATGAAATTCCCCTTGTGCCTTCCTTATTATAGTTTTGCATTTACCTTGCCAACGTTTATGCTGCTTTTTATTTTCCTCATCAAAACTTGCTTTATCCCTTGAAATTTGACATTTCACCATACCAAGTGTCCCCAGCTAATTGTGTTAGGCAATGGTAGTTTGGAAAGTGGGTGAATGGAGAAGATGGATGAAGCAGGCAGAGTTAAGGTTTCAATATGCAGTCTGTGATAAATAGTTAAAGTAGGGTAATGGCTGAATGATAAGAGGTTATGTATTGATAGATCCAAAACGATTCATTTCCTAGCCTTTGTGGACGTGAGTCAAGATTGTGATCAGGGGAGCAGTTCTAACAGCATCACTCAGCAAACAGATGTCTGCAGGCACCCACACCTCTGCTCTATCTCACCCGCGGGCAGGCCATCAGTTTAAAGGCAGCCCACCAGATATGATGGTGGAGCAGAGGTGGGGCAGGCTGTGCCTGCTCTGAGGCACCCCAGCCAGCGGTGCTCTGGAACATCTAGGAGCATTGCCGTGGAGTGGTCAGCCCAAAGTTGGACACTGGCAGGAGGCGGGTCTGCTATCCATCTGCTCGGCGGATGGCAGCTAAAACTCCACTCTCGGATGTGGGTTGCCCCGGGCATCACCATAAGCAGGGACCCGTGTTGACTGCGTTGCTGCAATTTGCAGTGATTTTTACAGAATCAGCCAATCCTCACAGTGCCATGCTGAAATAGCAGTGACACTGCAGTGAGGGCTGTCTGCAGGATCTTTAAATCCTGGCTCAGGCATAAACTTGTCGCCTGACCCTAAACCAAAACTGCTGCCGTAGCTGCCATCTGTCTGGGAGGTGTGACCATGACCCGAGGGTAAATAGGCCCCTGGGAGATGAATTGTGGGTGTGTGGGGTCTGAAGGCCCTATGTTTGGGTGAGGGAGGTCTGGGGTTTTAATATGAGGTGGGAATTCTGAGGTGCTGAAATTCCAGAGGATTTGAGTAGTGTTTGATTAGCAAAGTTGTGATTCTATGTCAAGCCTGTTGTAAATTTGCTTCTCAGCATGCATAGTTATACAAATCAAGTTAATTATGCAAATATTAATGCTCGCAGTGAATTTTCAGAATTTGGCTTCACTGGTTGCAGAATTTAAGATTTTTTGGTGCAGTGAACTCGGGTCCTGAGAGTTGCAGGCGGCAGCCTAGAGCGTCATGAGATCTGCCCACAACTCTATGGTACAGCAGAGTGGGGATCCATGCAGGTAGCCGCTGGGTCATTTAAACCTGACCCATTTGGGGTTGCAAGCGGGCAGATGTGGGGGTTGACCCCAACACATGCTCTGGGGGTGTGAAAAGACCTAATGAGTGTTTTTGTAAATTAATGCAGTAATACTTCCTTGTAGGAGACAGCTGTGAGGGAAAGAAAGGTTTGTCAACTTTCCTCATGCAAAGTTTTTTCAAGCCACTGTGAGGCTAAATAGTTTATTCCCAGCTTCCTTCTCCATGAATTGCTAGTGATCTCAGTCCCAGATAACATGAGGGATCTCGTGCCTGCTGTCAGTCTAACCAGTGTGCATACCCACATGTGGAACCATGGCTGCTGGAGTCCACACATGTTGCTATATAGTCCATAGCTATGGGGAAGATAACATGTGGAAACCTCTTTGGGTGGAGATGCATGTGGATTGATATATGCAAAAAAAAAGGGGTGGGGTGGGGAACTGTGTCAGATGAACATATCTTCTTCTGTACAGAGTGTGGGACATCTGCCTAGAGAGTCCACTCAGTACTGAAAATAATACACGGTTTGGGGATAATGTAATGCTGAGATTTTTCACCTTCCTTTGCAAATGGGGTGTGGTTTACTGGACTATCTGAGTATTTCAGGGTGTTATGTCATCAGTTAACTCCATACCATTGTAGAGGTCTCTGGCATTGCTCCACCCTGGTCCCTCCTGTTCGCTGCCTGTGGATTTTATAATTTAGTTTTCTGAAGGATGGATTGCCTTTAACTTTAACCCCTTGGGGGCTATATAAGAAGGGTAGGGTGGGATTTGGTGTCTTGTATTCAGAGGATCAAATTAAGTAATGTGATTGTTCATTTCTCATCTTGGGCTTTTTGAAAAACAGTGGGGGGGTTTTATTCCAAACAACTAGATTAGATTAGATTAGATTAGCTTTATTGCGTGGTTTATGGCCATTGCAAGACAAACAAACATACAAGTAAAAATAGTATTAGGTCCATGACCATTATAATCCTTAAAAATAACAGATATAAATTATAATCAATTATAATCAAAATATAAACATATTAAATACATCAGAACCATACTGGTTTACACAAGAAAGACCGATCTATATAATACATCCTAGATAATACAGCTATACCGATCAACCCTACAGAACAATTTCCACATCGTCCGTCCTTTCCTAAATATATTTAAAACTTACAAAACTTTTCCTCCAAAAATAAACATGTAAAAGGAAAGGCGCGATATTACAAAGCACCTGTGGATCAGAATTATCCAATAAGATTTGGAGAAGAGCACAATCGGATCTACCAGGAAACTTTATCAGGGTGGAATTTAGGAATTTTATTCTGAGATCATCGTATAAATGGCAGTTTAGGAGCATGTGAGCCACCGTCTCTACAGCTAACTGATCAAATGGGCATAGGCGCTCTAGGAAGGGGATGCCCCGAGTACGACCCTCCAGAACCCGAGAGGGAAAGGAGTTGATCCAGGTGTAAAAGAGAAGCTGCTTTGCTTTAGCGGAAATAGGCAGCTTCAAATACTCCGCCACCTGTCCACAAGGCGGGGGCCAGTCTAAATATGCAGCCATATGCGTAAAGGCTCTTATTTTCCCCACCTCCTGTTGTCTCTCTATATCTAAAGCTCTACAGAGGATCTCCTTTTTGATTACTGCGAGTGGTTTGTGGGCCAAATACTCCTGGGACAGCCCCATAGAGTTTAGATGAGCCACCACCTTCTCCATCCATGGGTTTACAAAAGAATCCTGGGCTACCTCCCTCAGAATAGTAGAACATTGATTTGTGTAAATTTTGCACCATAATTTTAAAGCTAGTACCATGGCGTCATATTGCCAGCTTTGCTGACCGAGCTCCACTCTTATTGCCGCGTGGGGAGTCCCTACCGATTTACCCAAAAGCCCAGAGAGGAAACTCGTCTGGATTTTATTTACCTTCTGGGCCACAAAAGGAGCCCAAATCTCTGCCCCGTAGAGTATCTGTGCTCTTACTTTACTATTCAATACTCGGATGGCCGGGATCACCGCAGATTTGCCTTGCCTCGAAAACCATCTATAAATGGCAAGGGCTGATCCCTTTGCAGCAACGCAAACTACTATTAAAGGGGTTCATAACAATTATTACTGATTAATCGTGATGAGCAGGGTTCATAGTTTTCTCTGCCAAAAAAATGGAAATTCTCGTAGGGGGGGGGACCCCCTAAATTCTCAGATTTAAAAACCCCAAAATCTGCATTTTTGGGCTGTTAAAATTAGAAAGTATTTATTGCACTGGTTGCCACTGCCACTCAAATAGCAAAACAAAGCAATATTCCACACCAACCAGCCCAGGCATGGAGACCAAGTCTCTCCCTCTGCTGCCTTTGCAGGTGGGAGGGCTGCCACTCCAACTCGCTCCTCCCTGCCAGCCCCAGTTGAACATACATTTGCCTTACCAAATGCCAGATGTCACTGTGTTCTTCTCTGATACAGCCGCACCAAATCTCTTCTCTCAGACACAGACGCGCACAAGAACCTCCACAGAGCTTCCACCTCCTTTAAATTTTCTCTGCCACCAGTGAGCTTTTGCGGTCAGAAATTTCCCCCCCAAACCTGAAATTCTCTGTTTTCCTCTGATAAAACGAGAATTCTGTTTTTCTCTGGTTTTCCATGCTAAACATAAAACCAGGAACCCTGGTGATGAGTTATACTGGAGGACATTTCTATCCTCTGTGTACAAAACATTACTCTGGAATCTTCATGGATAGAAACTCCATGCCTAATGGGGAAGTGTATAGGATTGGGGCTATACTATTACCCCCCTGACTAGGATGGTGGGACTGACTATGAAATGGTAGTGGAGATTAGACAGGCCATTTAAATCGGTAACACAATAATAATGGGCGATTTCAGTTATCCTTATATTGACTGGGTGAATGTCTCCTCTGGGCATGATATGAAATTCGAGGGTAGGGTTAGGGTTGGGGGTTTACATTTTTTTTTAAAAAAGTGATGTTGGTTTTTAATGTATTTTATTGTTTTACCGTATTGTTAGCTGCCCCGAGATGCCTTGGGCATGAGGGGGCAGCATAAAAATGCTAAGAAATAAATAAAATAAATATGGAAGTAAAGTTTCTAGATGCCATAAATTACTGTTTCTTGGAGCAGCGAGTCCTGGAACCAAGGAGAGGAGGAGCTACTTTGGATCCAGTCCTAAGTGGAGTGCAGGACCTGGTGCAAGGGGTTATGGTGGTGGAACCACTTGGCAATTGTGATGATGATATCAAATTTGACATAATTATTGGAGGGAGAATGATAAATAAAACTAAAGCAGTAACATTTAACTTTAAAAAGGGAGACTATGCTAAAATGAGGAAACTAGTTAGAAGGAAACTAAAAGGTCGTGGTGAGGATTAAATGTTTGCAAGAGGTGTGGAGACTATTTAAAAAACACCATCTTGGAAGCCCAAATTAAATGTATTCCACAGGTTAAAAAAGATATCAAGGTAACCGAATGTCTGTCAGCATGGCTAAATGGTGAGGTGAAGGGAGACTATTAGAGGCAACAAGGCATACTTTAAAAACAGAAAGCTAATTCTAATAAGGAAAATAGGAAAGAGCATAAGCACTGAAAAATTAGATGTAAAATGTGAATAAGGCAGTCCAAGAGAGAATTTGAAGACTCGCTAAAGAGGCAAAAACTTATAATAAAACCTTTTTTAAGTACATCAGAAGCAAGAGGCCTGCAAAGAGTCAGTTGGGACATTAGATGACATGGGGATAAAATTATGATGGAGGATAAGGCCATTTTGCAGAGAATCTGATGAATTCTTTGCTTCGGTCTTCCCTACAGAGGATGTTGAGGAGATACCCACACTGGAACTGTCCTTTGTAGGTAATGAATCAGAAGAGCTATCACAGATCATCGTGACTCTGGAAGAAGTACTAAAGTAAATTGACAAAGTAAATAGTAACACATCACCGGGACCAGATTGTTTACATCCCAGAGTTCTGTGGGAACTTAAATATGAAATTGCAGACTTATTACTGGTAATTTGTAACCTGTTGCTAAAATCTGCCACTGTACCTGAGGACTGGAGGGTAGCAAATGCAATGCTGATATTTAAAAAGGGCTCCAGATGTGATCCTGGACACTACAGACTGGTGAGCTTGACATCTGTGCCAGGCAAAATGGTGGAAACTATTATTAAAAACAGAATCATGGGGCATATTGATAAACATGCGTTAATGGGGAAGAGTCAACGTGGATTTAGCAAAAGGGAGGTCATGCCTCACTAATCTGTTGAAAAGTTTTGAGGGTGTGAATAAGCATGTGGATAAGGTGGAGCCGGTCGATATAGTGTATCTGGATGTTTAGAAAGCATTTGATAAGTTCCTTCATGAGAGGCTTTTGAGGAAATTAAAAAGTCATGGGATAGGAGGCAGTATCCTATTTTGGATTGGTAACTGGCCGAAGGATAGGAAGCAAAGAGTAGGACTAACTGATCAGTTCTCACAATGGGGAGAAGTAAATAGTGGGGATGGGCGAACGCGGTTCGGACGTTCAGTGTTCGGCCCAAACTCGACCAGTTTGGACGACCGAACTCGAACCCAAACACGAACAGACCGAACACCGAAATGGCCGAACACTTCGGTCAGTTCGGATTGAGTGGCTAAAACGTGGTCTACTGTCAGATCACTGGAAGGCCAAACGTAGCAGGGAGGGGGAAGTCATCTGACTCAGCAAGGAGCAGACTTCCAGGCAACAGGGGTAGAGGGTGGAGACTGGCTTGGAGTAGCAGCCAGCCTGCTGAATCACCATCCCTTTTTGCCTCAGACCACTGGCTTGGCAGTCTGCGATTGACCACGGGCTAGGCTGCACTAAGCCAATGGGGCTTGCGGTGAGACGGGCGCAGCAAGAAACAAAACTGTCTGCCTCCCCCCTTCCCAATACCTTCTGAGCTAGTCACTGTTCCTGAACAGCAGGCATTTCAGAAGGCTCCCTCTCTCCCAGCAGTTTTTGTTCTCCTCAATCCATTGCAATCCTCCTTCCATTTCACCCATCCAACCCATCTACCTCCAGATTATCATTTATTTAGCTTACCTTAGATAGATTTAGTTTTTGTTTTTATCCCTTCCTTTGTTCCGTGTGCTCAATCTTCCTTCCTCCTTCCCCCCCTTCCATTGAATCCTTTCCCTCTCCCATAT